>CM033726.1:45028624-45514566 GCA_019671005.1 Hibiscus mutabilis | reverse complement strand
TGAATTGGCAATATTTTCTTAAGTACCAGATCCCCCTCTTGAAACTCCCTTAGGTGAACCTTTTTGTTATAAGCTTGCATCATCCTCTTTTGATACATTTGGCCATGACAGATGGCCCTCAATCTTTTCTCTTCAATGAGGTTCAACTGATCAATCCTTACTTGCATCCATTCGACATTATCCAACTTCACTTCACTCAAAATCCGAAGTGACAGAATCCTCACCTCGATAGGTAATACTGCTTCCGTTCCGTAGACCCAAGAGTATGGCGGAGCTCCCATGAATATCCTCACAGATGTCCAGTAAGCGAACAAAGCAAAGGGTAACTTTTCATGCCAATCCTCGAAGGTGTCTGTAGTATTTGCTATGATTTTCTTGATATTCTTGTTTACCGCTTCCACTGCCCCATTCATCTTGGGCCGATAATTAGTAGAATTGTGGTGCACAATCTTGAATTGTTCACACACTTTGGTCATCATTTTGTCGTTCAAATTGGAAGCATTGTCAGTGATGATTCTTTCTAGTAAACCATAGCGACATATAATTTCTTTCTTCAAAAACTTGCATAATGTCGCTCGCGTGATATTAGCATATGAAGCAACTTCCACCCACTTGGTGAAATAATAGATAGCTACTAGGATGAAGCGATGCCCATTAGAAGCTTTCTGATGTATTTGACCAATGACATTCATGCCCCAAGCAGCAAAAGGCCATGGTGAATTCATGGTGTGAAGTGGCACTAGTGGGGAATGTATCTTGTCGGCATAGATCTGGCATTTATGACATTTCTTCACATATTTGATGCAATCTCCCTTCATGGTAGACCATAAATATCTGTAATGCATGATTTTCATGGCCATTGAGAATGCGTTGGCATGGATCCTACATAAATCGTCATGTACCTAGGCTAAAATGGTCTCCGCCTCTCGAGCGTTAACATATCTCAGTAATATATGTTTCTTACTTCTCTTGTACGAAACCTCTTCGTCTAGGACATATCCCGATGCCAACCTCCTAATGGTTCTTTTATCGTTATCGTCGGCCTCCTTCGGGTAAACTTGGAACTTGATGTATTGGAGGATATCATAGTACCATGGATTGCCATCCTCCACCCCTTCCAAGTTATAGAAATGGGCTGGTACCTAAAAAATCTACATCTCAATTGGCTTCATTTCGGCCTTCGGGCTTGCCTTAAACATGGCGGCCAAAGTTGCTAATGTGTCAGCCATTTGATTATCTTCTCTTAGTAAATAGGCGCAGATGATTCCTTCAAAACTTTTAACCAGCTCTTGGATTAGATTGTAATACTTGACTAACTTCTGTTCTCTTGTCTCCTATTCTCTCCGGAGTTGGTAGACCACTGATAAGTGTTCAAAAGTACTATTTTTCTTACCCTTTTTACTCATATTATTGTTAGACTTAGGCTCATATTAGTTGCATAATTAGCCATTCATGCATTAATCCATGTTTCCTTCCATCGTTGAGCTTGATTACATAACTTGGTAGTTTTTGTGGGAAAAGATGCTGTTTGGTGTGTTTTGTGTGTATGTGCAGGATCACTTGCCAAAGCAAGGCTAGAGCTAGTTGCCAGGACAATACATGAAAGAGATGTCGAGCTAGTTGCCAGGGCAATGCATGAAAGAGACGCCGAGCCAGTTGCCAGGGCAATTGTCGACAAAGAGCAAAGGTGATATGGTAGTCGAAATTGATGACTAAACAAGCCCAAGATGACGTGGAGCAAAGCCCAATCCTAAAGGAATTTGATTTCCATGAAGAGATTAAAGAAGAATTAAATTCCAAGAAGATAGGAGAAGTTCTAGTAGGAATATAATTATAATAAAGAATTATATTCTTTAAAGATAATTTAATTCCAACTTAACTTCATCCTCAAAGAAGGACTTTGACCTAACCCTATAAATAAGAAGCCATATCGTCAACTTCCAAAGTGAGCAAGAGGAGGGAAAATTTTGACAACCATATAGGGCAAGAAGAGAGAAATTTTCGAAGAAGAGAGCAAGGGGAGAGAGTTCGATTTCTTCTTCTTCTTCTTCTTTGCTTCCATTAGATTCATGGTTTGGGGATTATTCTTTGTATATCTTTTGAACCCAACCATGAACTAACTTGATTGGTTGGGGTTATTGTGTTTTGTTGTTGTGAGAAACAATTGGATTTTGTTTAGGTAATAAGAGTTTGCACTTTTATATTCAAGGTTTACTCATTCTCTTGGCTTTTATTCTTGTTTGCGAGTGAATTGGGAGAGGATCTCGTAACTTCATCTATTTATCTAATATCGGGAGAGTTGGATTCAAGAAATGAATGAGTATGGTCTTTATTCAATCTATTGATGGTGAAGATTAATCCGGCTTAGGAATAAGTTAAGGATTTCAACGGCTAAGAGGAGCGCAAGATTGGTTGTTGTTCACCTTTGATTCACGCAGGGATGTATTATCAAGGCATGCACAAGTAGCTAGAGTTTCGACTTAGGGATAAGAAGAAACCATTGAAGAACACTCTGACGAACCTTGAAGTTGTTACCTAGCCGCCCAAGTAGTTGCCCAGGCAACCATCGATTAGTTGCTAAGGCAACCCCGCTGTGCAAGTTGCCACGACAACTGAGTTGCCCTTGCACTCTTTTACCAAGACGATCCAATCGTCATCACGATAACCGGCCTATTTACTCTATTTTAATTTCATCTATTCTTTTAGTTTATTGCTCTTAGTTTTCTCGTTAATTAAAACCTCTATTATCAATTGTGTTTTTATTTTCACAGTGCAGTAACTTAAGCAAAGTGGCCCAACCAATCCATGTGGAGACGATACTCGATACTCGTATCACTTTATTACTTGCGACGTGTATACTTGCACATTTGCGTAGCACTTATTACACGCAACAAGTTTTTGGCGCCGTTGCCGGGGATTGTTAATAGCGATTTTGTTTTTATTTTCTTGCACTTTCTTTTTACTTTTCTTGTTTAAGATTCAAAGGGCTAACAAACTTTGGTTTTGCATTGGTATATGACCAGGTATGAGACCGATTACACCGAATATCCCTTTGATCCGTAAATCGAACGAACCTTACAAAGACTTAGACGAAGGATAAGAGTAGCAATGGCTAATCAAGACGGCAATATGAATCAAGATGTTCCAGCGGGAGGAGGAGTGATTCTTGCACGAAATGTAACTATTCGAGACTGTCTTGAAGAAGATCTTGATGGACTTAATCCAGGAGTTGTCGCACCTGAAATTGAAGCCGACCACTTTGAGTTGAAACCGGTAATGTTTAATATGATCAACACAATTGGTCAATTTGGTGGCTCAGCAACTGAAGATGCACGACAACATCTTAAAACTTTCCTCGAGATTTGCAACTCGTTCAAAATATACACGGAGTCACCCCCGATGTCTTACGATTAAGATTATTCCCATATTCACTGAGGGATAGGGCGAAAGCATGGTTGAATAGCATTCCTGCCGGATCAATAGCATCTTGGACCGATCTTTGTCGTGATTTCCTTGCTCGGTTTAATCCTACAAATTTGACTGATAAGCTTCGTAATGACATTACTTCTTTTCGGCAGGCAGATGATGAATCCATGTACGAGGCTTGGGAGCGATATAGAGAACTTCTACACAAATGCCCCCTACACGGATTCCCGGTGTGGACTCAAGTAACAATGTTTTACAACACCGTGAATACACCAACAAGGATGATGCTAGATGCCTCAGCAAACGGCATACTTCTAGATAAGTCGCCGGAGGAAGCAATGCAAATTTTAAACAGGCTGGCCAAGAATGATTATCAATTCCCCTCTACTAGAAGAGGGGGAGTTAGACGCCAAGCCACAATACATGAACTAGGATCATCAGATTCAATTTCGGCACAATTGGCAACTTTAACCAAGATGGTCCAGAACATACAAAAACCAAACAACACACATGAGGTCAAGGTAACATATTCTTTTTGTGAGTTATGTGTCGATAACCATGATTCTTCTCGAATGTATGCGAGAATCCAAATCCGACTTCTATGTGGGGAATTACAATCGAACAACAATGTGATGTCCAATACATACAATCCAGCTTGGAAGAAGCACCGAATTTTTCATGGAGTAATCCTAACAATGCTCTAAACCAGAACAATCGGAATGCACAAGCATCGGGATTCCAGAGAATATGCCACGACAATAGTTGCCGCAAAGAACAACCGACAACATCTAGTTCTTTGGAAAATTCTCTAAATACTTTTATGATGAAAACTCAATCTTATATGGCTGAGAATAATAACTTCATAAAAAGAACTAATGCTTTTATTAACAGGACTGAGATGAGATTGCAAAACCAAGAGGCGGCAATCAAATCATTGGAAAATCAAGTCGGACAGTTTGCTCAAAATCTGAACACTAGACCGCAATGTAAGGCAATCACCACTAGAAGTGGCCAACAACTTAGAGAGGCTCAAACCCGCTCATCAAACAAAACTCCACAAAAAGATCAAGAAGAACCTAGCGGCAAAGCCTCAGATGCTGAACCAGGAATTACCGCGGCAACCGGCAATAAGCATGCCTCGGAAACCGACGATAAGGATGCTTCGAGAACTTGTGATAAGCATTCCTCGGCAACCCCAATTGATAATGCCTCGGCAACTCTAGTTGTCCCGATAATGCCGTCAATCAGGTTCCAAATCAATGAAAGGATCGAAGATATCCGACTTCCACCACCATTCCCACAAAGGTTGAAGCGACAAAAGCAAGAATACCAATTCAAGAAGTTTCTTGATATCCTAAAGCAATTCCACATCAACTTGCCATTGGTGGAAGCAATTGAACAAATGCCAAACTATGCTAAGTTTCATAAAGACATTGTGTCCAAGAGAACAAGGCTAAGAGAGTTTGAAACAGTTGCCGCAAAAGAGGGATGCATGGCCATGTTGCACAATCGTATGCCACCTAAGTTGAAGGATCCCGAAAGTTTCACAATACCCCTGTTCTATTGGAAATCACTATGTCGGGAAAGCATTATGCGACCTTGGGGCTAGCATAAACTTGATGCCTAAATCGGTTTTCGAAAACTAGGAATCGGGAAGGCAAGACCTACAATTATGCTCTGACTAGCCGACAAATCCTATGTGCATCCGGAGGGAAAATCGAGGACATACTGGTAAAAGTTGATAAATTTATTTTTCCCCCTGACTTTATTGTTTTGGATTTTGAAGCAGATAAGCATGCACCTATCATTCTCGGGAGACCATTTCTAGCAACAGGGAGAACCTTGATCGATGTTGAAAAGGGAGAACTCACAATAAGAGTGAATGACCAGCAAGTTAAACTAAATGTGTTCCAAACACTAAGGCATGTCGATGATCCAGAAGAATGCCAACTTCTTCATGCCACGACAGAGTTTAACTTCGACGAGGAATCTAGTTGCCTCGGCAACTACATTGCCGATCAAGAGGAACCTGAGGAGTATGGAGAACCGGTCGATGAAGAACAACAAGAAGAGGCAAATTGGCTAGTGAATCGACCAGGTACATACTTTGAACTACTGGATTACTCAGGTAAGGAAGGTAAGCTCGAAAAACCCTCTATTGAACAACCACCGATTCTTGAGTTGAAACAATTGCCAGAGCAACTAAAATATGCATACTTAGGAACCAATAATATATTGCCTGTAATTATTTCTTCTAAGTTACAGCCTGAGCAGGAAAAGAAGCTGATCAAGATGTTGAAGCTACACAAAAAGGCAATAGGGTGGACAATTGCCGACTTGAAGGGAATTAGCCCGGCAGTGTGCATGCACAAGATTTTGTTGGAAGATGATCACAAACCTTCAATTAAGGCCCAGAGGAGACTGAATCATGCAATGAAAGGGGTTGTAATGAAAGAAATCATCAAGTGGCTTGACACCGACATTATATACCCTATCTCTGATAGTACATGGGTAAGTCTGGTACAATGCGTACCGAAAAAGGGAGGTATAACAATGGTAAGTAATGAAAACAATGAACTCATTCCAACCAGGACTGTGACCGGTTAGAGGGTTTGTATGGATTATCGAAAGCTAAACAAAGCCACCAGGAAAGATCACTTCCCATTACCCTTTATTGATCAAATGCTTGATCGTCTTGCAGGTAAACCCTTTTATTGTTTTCTTGATGGTTATTCAGGTTACAATCAAATTGCCATAGCACTAGAAGATCAAGAAAAGACAACCTTCACATGCCCATACGGTACTTATGCCTTCCAAAGGATGCCGTTCGGATTGTGTAACACCCCGGCAACCTTCCAAAGATGCATGATGGCACTCTTTTCAGACATGGTCGAAGACTTTCTTGAGATCTTCATGGATGATTTTTCTGTTTTTGGTAATGACTTCGACAGCTATCTCGGCAATTTAGAGAGGGTGTTGGCAAGATGTGAAGAAACTGATTTTGTCCTCAATTGGGAGAAATGCCATTTTATGGTAGATGAAAGAATAGTGCTCGGCCACAAGATTTCATCCAAGGGAATTGAAGTAGACAAAGCCAATGTGGACGTGATCGAGGGATTACCCCCCCAAGTTCGGTTAAAGGAATTCGAAGTTTTCTTGGACACGCAAGTTTCTATAGGAGGTTCATTCATAATTTTTCTAAAATCACTAAACCCTTGTGCAATTTGCTTGAACAGGATAAAGTCTTCGATTTTGATGATTCTTGCACCCAAGCATTCGAAACCCTAAAGAAAAAGCTTGCCTCGGTACCCATTGTCGTTCCACCAGATTGGACGCTACCTTTTGAGCTCATGTGTGATGCAAGTGATTTCACGGTAGGAGTGGTCCTAGGCCAACGCACAGGTAAGACCTTCCATGTGATATACTACGCTAGTAAAACTCTTAATAGTGCTCAAGTGAATTACACAACAATGGAGAAAGAGTTATTAGCTGTAGTTTTCGCATTTGACAAGTTCTGATCCTATTTGATTGGTACAAAGGTAATTGTTCATACGGACCATTCGGCAATCAAATATCTATTTGCTAAAAAGGATGCCAAACCTCGTTTGATTCGTTGGATATTACTTTTACAAGAATTTGATATTGAAATTAAGGACAGGAAAGGAACAGAAAATCAAGTGGCCGATCACTTATCACGTTTAGATCGCAACAGGGAGGAGGACGCGGATCTAGAGATATGTGATGCATTCTCGGATGAACAAGTTTTAGTTGCCTCAACAACCATGGATGCGCATGCCTCAGCAACCCTCGACGCCGCAGCAACTATGGACATGTATGCTTCGGCAACTCTCGATGACGGAGCAGCCCTTGACCCGCACGCCTCGGCAACCATGAATGCACACGCCTCGGCAACTCTCGACGCTGCAACAGCCTTTGACGCGCACGCCTCGGCAATTTTAGGAGCAGTCACCACGGTAGCACATGCCTCGGCAATACCCTGGTACGCGAATTTAGTTAATTTCCTTGTTTGTGGTATTTTACGTTATGGCATTACTCACCAAGGGAAGAAGCGGTTCCGCCATGATGCTAAGCATTACTTTTGGGACGAGCCTCTTTTGTTTAAACAATGTGCAGATTAGGTTATACGCTGATGTGTCCCTGAAGAAGAGCAACAGAATGTACTCTGGCAATGCCATTCTTCACCCTATGGAGGACATTTTGGAGGAACTCGTACCACGGCCAAAGTTTTGCAATCCGGGTTGTATTGGCCAACATTGTACAAAGATGCTCAATACTTTTACAAGCAATGTGATCGTTGCCAGAGGACGGGCAATATCTCTAGATGACATGAGATGCCACTCCAGAATATCATCGAAGTAGAATTGTTCAATGTATGGGGGATCGATTTTATGGGACCTTTCCCATCTTCATTCGGCAACCTCTACATTCTACTTGCCGTCGACTACGTGTCTACATGGGTTGAGGCAGCTGCAGTTCCCAACAACGATTCCAAGATTGTGTAACGATTCTTGCAGAAAAACATATTTACACGGTTTGGGATGCCGAGAGCAATTATTAGTGACGAAGGAAAGCATTTTGACAACAGACTAATTGCCAAGATGTTGCAACGCTTCGGCATATCACACAAGATCGCCACGACATATCACCCACAAACCAACGGGCAAGCAGAAATTTCCAACCGAGAATTGAAGGGTATACTCGAGAAAGTTGTAAATCCCTCTAGGAAGGATTGGTCATTAAGACTAGATGACGCACTTTGGGCATATCGCAATGCATTCAAAACACCCTTAAGTATGTCCCCCTTCCGACTTGTCTATGGCAAAACATGCCACCTACCGGTGGAAACCGAACACAAGGCATACTGGGTAATCAAGACCGTGAATATGGATTGGGAAAGTGCCGGACAAAAGCGTTTGTTGGACCTCAATGAGATAGAAGATTTCCGTGCACTCGCCTATAACAATGCACTAATCTACAAGGAGAAAACAAAGCAATGACGTGACAAGAAATTATTGCCGCGACAATTCATGCCAGGGCAACTAGTTCTCTTATTCAATTCTCGGCTAAAACTTTTTCCGGGAAAGCTAAAATCAAGATGGTCGGGACCATTCGAAGTTGTCAAACCATTCTCCCATGGTGCTGTGATAATCAAGTCCATCTCTGACAACCATGAATTCAAAGTTAATGGACAAAGATTGAAACACTACAATGGTGCCCATGTGGAACGTAACAAAGAAGTGGTCAACTTAGGAGATGCATGAGCATGCTCTCCCTTTGATATTTTTTTTATTTTTATTTTTTCTCTTTTTTATTTTGATTTTTTTTATTTTCGATTAATTTTTTTTTTCGAATTTTTTTTATTTTTAATTATTTCTGACTATTATTATTTTAGGATAGATTTTCTTTTCTTTTTTTTTTTTATCTTTTTAAGTTTAAGAATCCTTTTATATATCTTTATTTATTTTCTTTTATTAGTTTATCTTTAATTTTAATCCTTATTTAATTTGTCTTTGAATTGTAGGAAAAGAGTTCAAGATAAAGAGGAATTTTAATCCAAGAAGTAAAACATCTTCAACAAGGAAACTAATGGGCTGAATCTAAGGCTTATATAAAGCCTCCAATTTACCCTAATCAAACCCCCATTTTCCGTCACCCTCTCCCTAAACCAAAACCCTTTTTTTCATTTTCCTCTAATCCCACCCACCAATTTTACCACCTATCTTTTCTATAAGACCCATCACCCTTAACCTATTCCTACTTTTTATCTTGCAACTTTTTTGTTTCTTTTCTTTGTTTTTACTCACAACCAAGATCATCTATGGCATCCAAAATTAAATTTTTAGTTCATCCAAGTTCATCCAAAGAACCAAGATACAAGAAGTTTGCTACACCGGTGGTTCAAGAAAGATTTCACTCCAAGTTTGAAAGCCGGAAGATTCATGAAGAACAAGGCTTTGAATACTCCAACTCTCATCAAGATTTCGGCCTTGAACCATTCATCTTCGAGAGGATTGCACATCAAAAGTGGCAAATCTTTTGCCATCAACCAGAACCGGGCAACATCTCATGGGTAAGAGAATTTTATGCTCACTCACCTAACCCGGATAATCCTTATGTTTTTGTTCGTGACAAGGCCATACTCATAAGCCCCAAAAATGTCAACACATTTTACGGGCTTTACATTGAGAAGGACGAGCATCAAGCCTTCGTTGATCAAATCACGCCCAAGTAACTCGACAAGGTGCTTCAAGAACTCACTTAACCGGGAACACATTGGAACGACGGTAAATACAAGGGCACGGTAAATCGCCTTCGGCTTAAACCTGAGGCAAAACTATGGAATAAGTTTGTTAAAACTTCTTTAATGCCCACCACACACAATACTACCGTTGATATACCACGTCTTTTGCTCATACATTCTATTTTGCATAATCGCATCATTAACATTGGGAAAATTATTTGTGATGAGATTTTTGTATGTAGCCCAAAAGATAAGGGTTCTCTTTTCTTCCCTTGCTTAATTTCTAATCTTTGCAAGGAGATGCATGTCCCAAGTGAGTCCACCGATGAAAAGGCCCTACCAAACTCCGGTTGGAATCAAGCACAAATTCGAAAGCTAATGGGAGAGGCACCGGGAAATTATTTAAGGCCTCCAATTGCCGCGGCAACTCCTGCCGCCCCGGCAATCCCTAATGCCCCAGCACCTAACGCCCGGGCAACTCGGCCATCAACCCCGGGACACTTTGAAGCACTCTTGCAACCATTGGCAAGCCACCTAAGGCAAATTGAAGACCGGCAACTAATGTTCATGCGGTACATGAAGGAGCACAACAATGCTATCACCCAAGTCATCCTAGAAAAATACCCGGACAGTCGCGTGCCGTTCCCAATCTTTCCTGCCGAGATCCTTGCCCTGGTAACCAATGAAGCAGTCGCCACGGCAACCGCAACAGATGATGCCACGGCAACCTACATCGTGCACGCACAAGCTGATGCCACGACAACCAACCCTGAAGATGCCACGGAAACCAAAGCTAAAGACATTCCGGCAACCATTGCAAAAGCCAAAGGTAAAGCACCTATGCCCGAATCAACTCCTATAGAATCATTTTTTGATTTTTCAAATTCGGACGCGTCCTCTATTGCACCAACAAAGACCGCACCAATTGAATCCTCCAAGCGAAAAGCCAATGACATTGATGAAGAGGACGATGAGGACAACCCCGTACGAGGATCGATTCCACCACCGGCAACAAGAAAACAACCATCGCGTTCAAGCAAGAGAATCAAGACACCAACCAAAAGGAAACTAATCATCTACAATGACGAACTCTCGGAGTAAGTACTCGTATGCATTTTATTTTTCATTATTTTTATTCTTCTTTAATGCATGCATTGAGGACAATGCCTCACTCGAGTTTGGGGGGGATTGTTATTAGTAGTTACCATGTTTAGTTACATTCATCTTAACTATTACATTTAGGATACATAAATCGCTTGCCATGCCTTTAATTGGAACAAGAATTGCCTAGATTTGATGAGTATCCAATGATGACTTTGCCAATTCACTTAATTGATAGAATTTTTATTCTAGGATAACCATGGAAAAACTTAGAATTTTACTATGATGCTAAATTTGATAAAACACTGTTGTGGTTTGATTGATTTAAGGAATTTTAGTGAACTTAGGTTGATAATTAAACAAATTGGGAGATTAGAATAAAAATTGGATGAATGCTAGAGGTGCCCAAAATTGGCTCTAGCATGTGCTAAAAAAAATTGATCACTAGAGGTGCCCGAAACTGGCTCTAGTATGTGCTAAAAAAATTGATCGCTAGAGGTGCCCGAAACTGGCTGTAGTCGAATAAAACTAAAAACAAAACACTAGAGGTGCCCAAAACTGACTCTAGTTAAAACATGTTAAAAAGAAGCCAATAAAGTAATTTGAAAACCTCTTGTTCGCATAGAATCCGAAAAATCAACTTGTACACAACTCCGCACACACTCACAAGCATTATAGTTTGATTCTGAGTAACTCCTAAGTTTTCCGAAAAATGAAAAGCCAATCATACTTTTTGCCCCGGTTCTGAGAATTGAAATCAAGTTCAAAGCTAAGTTTGTGAAAATTGAAGTCTTGGCAGGCAATTATTAGTTTGCATTGCTTGAGGACAAGTTATAGTTCGAGTTTGGGGTGTGATAAGAGTTCAAAAGTACTATTTTTCTTACCCTTTTTACTCATATTATTGTTAGACTTAGGCTCATATTAGTTGCATAATTAGCCATTCATGCATTAATCCATGTTTCCTTCCATCGTTGAGCTTGATTACATAACTTGGTAGTTTTTGTGGGAAAAGATGCTGCTTTGGCGTGTTTTGTGTGCATGTGCAGGATCACTTGCCAAAGCAAGGCTAGAGCTAGTTGCCAGGACAATACATGAAAGAGATGTCGAGCTAGTTGCCAGGGCAATGCATGAAAGAGACGTCGAGCCAGTTGCCAGGGCAATTGTCGACAAAGGAGCAAAGGTGATATGGTAGTCGAAATTGATGACTAGACAAGCCCAAGATGACGTGGAGCAAAGCCCAATCCTAAAGGAATTTGATTTCCATGAAGAGATTAAAGAAGAATTAAATTCCAAGAAGATAGGAGAAGTTCTAGTAGGAATATAATTATAATAAAGAATTATATTCTTTAAAGATAATTTAATTCCAACTTAACTTCCTCCTCAAAGAAGGACTTTGACCTAACCCTATAAATAAGAAGCCATATCGTCAACTTCCAAAGAGAACAAGATAGGGGAATTTCGACAACTCCAATGAGGGCAAGAGGAGAGAATTTTCGACAAGTATCTAGGGCAAGGAGGATTTCGACAAGCTTCTTTCTTCATCATTTTCTTTCTTGTTCGATTGGGTTCATGCTAGGGATTATTTATTTTGTGTTTCTTTGGAACCTAGCCATGAACTAAATCTTTTTGGCTATGGTTATTGTGTTTTGTGGTTGTGAGAAACTATTGGATTTTGTTTAGGTAATAAGAGTTTGCACTTTTCTATTCAAGGTTTATTCATTCTTGGTTCTTATTCTTGTTTGCGAGTGAATTAGGAGAGGATCTTGTAACTTCATCTATTTATCTAATATCGGGAGAGTTAGATTCAAGAAACGAATGAATATGATCTTTATTCAATCTATTGATGGTGAAAATTAATCCGGCTTAGGAATAAGTCAAGGATTTAAACGGCTAAGAGGAGCGCAAGATTGGTTGTTGTTCACCCTTGATTCACGCAGGGATGTATTATCAAGCCATGCACAAGTAGCTAGAGTTTCGGCTTAGAGATAAGAAGAAACCATTGAAGAACGCTCTGCCGAACCTTGAAGGTTGCTGCCCACACGCCCAAGTAGTTGCCCAACTAGTCGCCCAGGCAACCATCAATTAGTTGCCAAGGCAACCCCGTCGTGCAAGTTGCCAAGGCAACCCCGTCGTGCAAGTTGCCACGGCAACTGAGTTGCCCGTGCACTCTTTTACCAAGACAATCCAATCGGCTATCACACCTCAACTCACGATAACCTGGGCTATCTCTCTCATTTGATCTCATCTATTCTTTTACTTTATTGCTTTCTAGATTAGTTATTAGTTAAAACTCCTATAATACTTTATTTGTGTTTTTACTTTTTACAGTGCAAGAGACTAGATTCTTGAAGTGGCACCAATCCCTGTGGAGACGATATCTTTTATACTATAACTTGCAACGTGTATACTAGCACAATTGCATAGCACTTATTACGCGCAACAACCACCAAAGACGAGTCCTCAAAGACCTAAAGCACCATGATCTTTCTTTCTATGGCCATGCAGAGTTCCATAGCACAAGCCTCATACTCGGCTATATTGTTGATACAAAATAATTCCAGCCTACTTGTAAAGGGGAAGTAGACCTCTTCAGGAGAAACCAATACTGCCCCAACCCCATGGCCTATGACATTGGATGCTCTATCAAAATAAAGCTTCCAAGGCTCATTCTCTGGATTAGGCTTTTCTTCAAACAACGCACCAATCAAATCTTCATTCGGAAAGCTTAAATCCAATGGCTCATAGTCATTTGAAATGTGGCTTGCCAAGAAATCTGCCACCACACTTCTCTTTATTGTCTTTTGGCTCACATAAACGATATCAAATTCAGACAAAAGTATTTGCCAACGGGCCATTTTCCCGGTTAACGCTGGTGCCTCCATTAGAAATTTCAATGGATCCATTCGAGAAATCAATAAGTAGTGTGGTACAACATGTATTGCCTAGGTCATTTAGTAGCCCATACTAGAGCACAACACAGCTTTTGGATCAGTGGGTATCGTGTTTCACACTCGGAGAACTTCTTTCTCAAGTAATAAATGACCATTCCTTCTTACCGAACTCATCATGTTGTCCTAATACGCAGCCCATTGAATTCTCAAAAACTGTTAAGTATAGAATTAATGGTTTATCAGGTACCGGTGCCACTAAGATCGAGGCATTGGTTAAGTATTCCTTGATCTTCTCTAAGGCCTCTTGGCAATCTTGGTCCCATATCACTGGTTTATTCTTTCAGAGTAACCAGAAGACGGGATCACATTTATCGGTCAATTAAGAGATGAACCGAGAGATATAATTTAATCTTCCCAAGAATCATCAGACTTTTTTGTGTTTGAGGCGGCAGAAAATCTTGAATTTCTTTCATTTTTTCAAGGTCAATTTCAATCCCCTTTCGGCTAACCACAAAACCTAAGAGTTTTCCAAACTTAACTGCAAGGTATACTTGGCCGGGTTGAGCTTTAAATGGTACTTTCTCAGCCTTTGGAACAGCTTTCGCAAATTTTGAATATGTTCCTCTTCGGTCCATGAATTGGCTATCATATCGCCCACGTACACCTCAATTTCCTTGTGCATCATATCATGGAACAAGGTCGCCATGGCTCTTTGATAAGTTACCCTGGCGTTCTTTAACCCGAAAGGCATTACCTCATAGCAAAAAGTGCCCTACATGGTTACAAAGGTAGTCTTTTCCATGTCTTCGGGGTGCATTTTAATTTGATTATACCCTAAAAGTCCATCCATGAAGGAGAACCAAGAATTCCCTATAGTATTGTCGACTAGGGTATAAATGTGTGAGGTAGAGGAAAATTGTCCTTGGGACTTGCCTTATTGAAGTCCCTATAATCCACGCACATAAGTACCTTCCCTTTTTTGGGCACTAAGACTATGTTGGCTACCCATTCTGGGTATTTAGCAACTTTTAGAAAATTGGCTTCAAACTGTTTCTTTACTTCTTCTCTAACCTTTAGCAGCATATTAGGTCTCATTCTCTGAAGCTTTTGCTGGACATGCCTGCATTCTGGCCTTATGGGAAGCTTGTGTACCACAATATTCGTGTTTAAACCTGACATATCTCGATATGCCCATGCAAACACGTCTTTGAACTCTAACAACAGTTCTACCAAATCCTGCCTCACTTCAGGTGACAAGGTGGCTCCGATCTTCACATATTTTCTTTCTTCATCGGTTCCCAAATTTAGAATTTCCAACTCTTCTTAGTGTAGCAAGATCTGTTTCTCCTTGCTTGCTATCAGTCTTAACAGTTCTTCCGAGACCTCATACTTTACTTTATCATCCCTTCATCGATTTCGGTCGAGCACATGGGTTGCTTGAAATCTACCACAGGATCGAATCCAGAATGATTCATACAATCAATATTGAGGGGCCTGCGCGTTTGGAAATATGTATTGGATATATAAATAAAAGTTTATGAAATGTATAAATAAATGAATAACGAATGAAATGAATGTTATATTTGCCATTCGAGAAAATATAGAGAAAGTATCATTTTTCATTGAAAGTAAATAGATGTTGGCATAGCCGCCCTTTTACAAAGGATCCCTGTTGCCCTCGGGCAAAAGCAACGGGGTTGTTTCGAGCATTACTTTGACTTGGAACTAAAAACTACAGGTATTTCCATACTGGTCCAGTTGTTGAGCTTCTCTGCCGGGAGGCACGGACGAATTTTGGCTAGAGACTGGCTAGACTTGTCATTCTTGTAGATCACGTTCACATCCATTCCCTCCAAATCTTAATAGGTAAATTATTCCTTAAGGTACTTCTCACTTTTTAGTCTCGCTTCTTGGACTTTCAACTCGGGGTTCACAATTCTGCTAAATACAAAAATTTTCTTGAGATCCGCATAAGCGATGGGCTCTTACGGAATGTCTTCCCCTCTAAGCCGGGCCTTCTATTGTTCTTTTCTTTTCTTCCACTCTTGTTTCTTTTGAAGAAAATTGGGCTTATAACCGAGCCCAAAATGGTCATGCTTGTGGATAACACTCATAGGTCGTAGATGTCCTTGCAAATTCCTTCCCAAGCCTCTTCCATTTTTTGCTTCTCTTCTTAGAGTTTCCGACACCACCATCTTGGTACAGTTTGATAGTTTAGGATAAGGAATTTGGCTTCTTTCAGCAACAAAAGTGGCATTGACGAACTCTAAGACCCTAAAGGCACATTCCACCGCTTCCTGGTCAGTCAAAATGTATGAAGCGTTGGAAGTTGCAGAAGCAATGACATCCTGCTCAGCATTGACTGTTACTTGCTTTCCCTCGATAACGAACATTAGTTTTTGGTGTAGAGAAGATGAGACGGCACCGGTTGAATGTATCCAATGCCTTCCTAACAGATAATTATAGGAGGACCAAATTTCCATCACTACGAAATTAACAGTATACTCACTCGAACCAATGAGCAGGGGTACTTCGATCTTCCTAACCACATCTCTGTAGGTCACATCAAATGCCCGCACGATTTTCTGACAAGGTTTTATGTGAGAGCTGTCGTTTGGTAGATGTTGTAGAATAGTTAAAGGCATAACATTTAAGGCAAAGCCGTTATCAATTAACACTCCTAGAAACACGTGTCCTTTACAGTGGGTGGTAAAGTTCAGGGCCTTAGTTGACCCCATACCTTCATCTAGTATCTCATCATCACTGAAGGTGATATAATTGTCGGCGGTGATATGGCGGACGATCCGATCTAGCTTTTTGACTAAAATATCGCTTTTAACAAAAGTTTGATTCAAGACATTCAACAACGCTTCAGGATGTTTTTCTGAGCTCAATAAGAGATAGTGTTGCGTAATAAGTGCTACGCAATTGTGCAAGCATACACGTCGCAAGTAATAAAGTGATATGAGTATCGAGTATTGTCTCCACAGGGATTGGTTTGGGCCACTTTGCTTAAGTTACTGTACTGTGAAAATAAAAACACAATTGATAATAGAGGTTCTAATTAACGAGAAAACTAAGAGCAATAAACTAAAAGAATAGATGAAATCAAATAAGAGAGGGAATAGGCCAGGTTATCGTGAGTTGAGGAGTGATATCTGATTGGATCGTCTTGGTGATTGAGTAGCAGCCGGATTTCCAAGGTAATTCTGTTACGATTGCCTAGTCGATTGCCAGGGCAATTTGGTTGCAATTGCCTGGTTGATTGCCAGGACAATTCTACCGTGTTTCCTGGTCGGTTGCCAGGACAATTCCCCCTCGTTGTCTGATCAGATTGCCTAGGTAATGCTCCCGCGATTGCCTGGGCAATTAAGGATGGGTCGATTGCCTGGGCAATTGAGCATTCACTTCCAAAGTTCGGTGAAGCATTCTTCAATGGTTTCTTCTTATCCTAAGTCGAAACTCTAGCTATTTGTGCATGCCTTGATAATACATCCCTGCGTGAATCAAGGGTGAACAACAACCAATCTTGCGCTCCTCTTAGCCGTTGAAATCCTAAACTTATTCCTAAGCCGGATTAGTCTTCACCGTCAATTGATTGAATAAAGACCATGCTCATTCGTTTCTTGAATCTAACTCTCCAGATATTAGATAAATTGATGAAGTTACGAGATCCTCTCCAATTCACTCGCAAACAAGATTGAGAACCAAGAATGAACAAACTTTGAAAATTGAATTGCAACTCAAAACCTAAACAAAATCCAATTATTTTTCACAACAATAAAACACAATAACCCCAACCAATCAAGTTAGTTCATGGTTGGGTTCAAAAGATATACAAAGAATAATCCCCAAGCCATGAATCTAATAGAAGCAAAGAAGAATAAGAAGAAATCGATCAGCCCTCTTTAGAAAACCTCTCAATCGAACTCTCCCTCCAAGCTTTCTCCCTTGTCGAAATCTCTCCCCTCTTTCTCTTGCTTGTCGAAATCTCTTCATTCTTGCCCTCCTTGAGTTTGACGGCTTGGTCTCCTTTAAATAGGAGATGGCTAGGTCAAAATCCTTCTTGAGGAGGAAGTTAAGTTGGAATTAAATTATCTTTAAAGAATATAATTCCTTATTATATTTAAATTCCTTCTAGAACTTCTCCTATCTTCTTGGGATTTAATTTCTCTTTAACCTCTTCATGGAAATCAAACTACTTTGGGATTTAACTTTGCTCCACGTCATCTTGGGCTTATCTAGTCATCAATTTCGACTACCATATCATCTTATTTATTGTCGAAAATTGCCCTGGCAACTAGCTCGGCATCTCCTTCATGCATTGCCCTGGCAACTAGTTCCAACCTTGTTTAGGCAAGTGATTCTGCACACACACAAAAGCACACCAAAGCAGCATCTTTTTCCAAAAAAATCACCAAGTTATGTAATCAAGCTCAACGGTGGAAAGAAACATGAATTAATGCATGAATGACTAATTATGCAACTAATATAAGCCTAAGTCTAACAATAATATGAGTAAAAAGGGTAATAAAAATAGTACTTTTGAACACTTATCACACCCCAAACTCAAACTATTGCTTGTCTTCAAGCAATGCAAACTAACAATTACCTACCAAGACTTTAATCATCAAAGACATGCTTCAAACTTGAATTCAAACCTCGGAACCATGGCACAAAGTATGATCACCTTTTAATTTTTCGAATAGCACAAAAATTACCCGGAATCGAACTATAATGCTTGTGGCAAAGTGTGTGCGTAGTTGTGTACAAGTTGATTTTCAAGATTCTATGTGAACAATAGGCTTTTATCAATTTAATTACCAGGGCATTTATTTTTATTTTCACTAGAGCCAATTTCGGGCATCTCTAGCGATTCTTTAATGTGCATTAACTACTAGAGCCAGTTTCGGGCACCTCTAGCAAGAAAGTGAATTTACTACTAGAGCCAGTTTCGGGCACCTCTAGTAAGAAATTAACTTTTAATTTTCAATTTTAAATTTACCCAAATTTTAAGCAACCTAAGTTCACTAAGTTTCTTTCAATCAACAAGCCACAACCGTATAAAAAAATCAGCGTCATAGTAAAATTCTAAGTTCTTTTCATGCAATCCTAAATTAAAGGTTTTTTCAATTAAGTGCAGTGGCAAAAATTCATCATTGGATTTTCAACAAGTCTTTAAGAAATTAAATCCAATTAGTGGCATGGCAAGTAACATATGCAACCTATATGTGATTGCTAAATATGAATGCAACTAAACATGAAACTAACTAGAAACCAGCACCCCCCCCCAAACTAGAGAGAAGCATTGTCCTCAATGCATGTAAAAGTGAAACAAAATTTAAAAGAAACTAAATGAAATGAGTTAGTCGGAGAGGTCGTCACCTTGAGTGATAAGTTTTCGTCGTGCCGTTTGCTTGATTTATTTTCCGGTTGGTGGTTGAATGCTTGTGGCCGGTACCGCGTGAATAGCATTGCTTTGATTTGATCCATATTTGCCGAGGCAGGTTCACTTGTATGGGCTTCAGTAGTTGCCGAAGCCATTGTTGTTGCCTGGGCATCACCAGTTTCTTTTTCCATGGCAACTGCTGAGGTAGTTGTCGGGGCATCCTCTGTTGCGGTTGCCATGGCAAGTAGTCGGCAGTGAATTTCCTTAGCATGGTGGTTGTGAGTCTTGTTGTGGAAAAGAAAAGAAAATAAAGAAAACCTGGAAACTAAAGATAATGAAGAAAAATAAAATAAAATATTTCCTAAAAATTCCAAAAATAAATAAAGAAAAAACGAAAATAAAATAGAGTTCAAAAAATTAAAAATAAAAATTAAAAATTCTTAGAAAGAGCATTTTTCATGCATCTTCTAATGTTACTGCAGATCTGAGAAAACTTGAGGAGGGTAGTTTCGATACTTCTTATAGTCCATCCGCACCCTCCATCGAGTGACAATATTGCCCCAAAAGAATTGGGCCAATGTGCTCCCAGCTACTCCCCTTTGCATTACCATGGTGTATGTGTCTTTCTTCCGTGTTCCCTTGTAGTCCATGCACATCTTCCACCTTGCCACTGTTCCTGAAGGCACAAATGTATTAATAGGAAAAATTATATCCATTCCCAACCATTCAATTACCTCATTCTTGTCGACTTCTATCATGGTTGGATGTATCTTTTGTTGTCGTGGCAATTGCTGCTCAAGCCAATTGTTCTGGCAATCAGTTGCCAAAATTCACTGTAAGTCAAGGCAAAAACTAATTTTCTGAAAAGCTTCACGAGTCCAAACACCGTTTTCTTTTGGCCTCTCAAACATCTCCATTAGTAGAGATTTCGATGGCTTCAAATCTACCAAAATTGGTTCCTCAAGACATACCTGCAATGGACGAGGTTAGTTTTTAAAGAATTCGAAAGGTTCAACCATTACCTGCTCATATTCCATTGGCAAAGTATTATCATATCGTTGATCTTGCATGTGGTTGTGCAATTGCCATGGCAACTATAGATGAGAGCAATCTACAAATTCTTGCTTCAACATCAACGTTGTAACCTTTTGGGCATCAGGTTCCTCAGAATTTGTTGTAGT
This sequence comes from Hibiscus mutabilis, assembly GCA_019671005.1. Classification (NCBI taxonomy): domain Eukaryota; kingdom Viridiplantae; phylum Streptophyta; class Magnoliopsida; order Malvales; family Malvaceae; genus Hibiscus; species Hibiscus mutabilis. Next base: position 45,494,316 of record CM033726.1, on the reverse strand, counting down.
ATCGTTGTTCTCAGCTTCTCTGAGTGTTGTCGTGGCATTGCTCTGTTCAGGTTCCTCAATCATTGCCGAGGTAGTTTGTTGCTCAGGCTCATCATGTGTTGGGCAGTCTCTCTCATTGGCATCCTCTTGACTTGAAGGTTCTAGTTGGTCTCCACACATCGGAGAGCTTTCTTTGCATTGCTCTTTATCCTCTTGCCTTGGGATGTCAGTATCCCCAAGAATGGATTGTTGGTGCATGTTATCCAAGGCATGTGTGGATCTCCTCAATTGATCTTCTGAATCCCCTAAAGTTGCATCCCACTGAGCTATCCTCGCATCCATGGACTTTGATAGCTCTTGAATCTCTTCAATTGATCCATCAAGTCAAGCCAAGGAAGCTAGCAACGTTTCCTCCAAGTAATTTGAATGCTCTTGAAAATGACTATATTTCCATGACATATCTATTGCTGCGGCAAAATTGTCATAGTAAAAAAAATTGAGATTTTTTATCATACCATGAAGAATTTTGCCGTTGGTTCCATCTATGGTCCTCCATGTAGTCATATGCACCGAAAATGTGAGGGCAATTTCCAAACACATGATGTTCTCCACAACAAGTGCACGAGTTTTCCACGGTATATGCTTTTCTCGGTTGGTATAGGTAATCATCGAAGGGTGCAAGAAGCTCTTGATTAGATTGATTCATATCTTTTAACATTAACTCTCGAATAGATCGGCTTTTATTTCCCGACATGTTGATGTCCCTTAACTTGTAGCGCACCTGAAATTTTTTTGAATAAAACAAAAAAAAAATAAAAGTTAGTAAAACTAAGAGAAAAAATGCAATAACAAAAACAACTAACACCAATTGCCAATCCCCGGCAACGGTGCCAAAAACTTGTTGTACGTAATAAGTGCTACGCAATTGTGCAAGTATACACGTCGCAAGTAATAAAGTGATACGACTATCGAGTATCGTCTCCATAGGGATTGGTTTGGGCCACTTTGCTTAAGTTACTGCACTGTGAAAATAAAAACACAATTGATAATAGAGGTTCTAATTAATGAGAAAACTATGAGCAATAAACTAAAAGAATAGATAAATTCAAATAAGACAGGGAATAGGCCAGGTTATCATGAGTTGAGGAGTGATAGCCGATTGGATCGTCTTGGTGATTGAGTAGCAGCCGGATTTCCAGGGCAATTCTGTTACGATTGCCTAGTCGATTGCCAGGGCAATTTGGTTGCAATTGCCTGGTTGATTGCCAGGACAATTCTGCCATGTTGCCTGGTCGGTTTCCAGGGCAATTCCCCCTCGTTGTCTGATCAGATTGCCTGGGCAATACTCCCACAATTGCCTGGGCAATTAAGGATGGGTCGATTGCCTGGGCAATTGAGCATTCACTTCCAAAGTTCGGCGAAGCATTCTTCAATGGTTTCTTTTTATCCCTAAGTCGAAACTCTAGCTATTTGTGCATGCCTTGATAATACATCCTTGCGTGAATCAAGGGTGAACAACAACCAATCTTGCGCTCCTCTTAGCCGTTGAAATCCTAAACTTATTCCTAAGCCGGATTAGTCTCCACCATCAATTGATTGAATAAAGACCATGCTCATTCATTTCTTGAATCTAACTCTCCCGATATTAGATAAATAGATGAAGTTATGAGATCTTCTCCCAATTCACTCGCAAACAATATTGAGAACCAAGAATGAACAAACTTTGAAAATTGAATTGCAACTCAAAAACCTAAACAAAATCCAATTGTTTTTCACAACAACAAAACACAATAACCCCAACCAATCAAGTTAGTTCATGGTTGGGTTCAAAAGATATACAAAGAATAATCCTCAAACCATGAATCTAATAGAAGCAAAGAAGAAGAAGAAATCGATCAGACCTCTTTAGAAAACCTCTCAATAGAACTCTCCCTCCAAGCTTTCTCCCTTGTCGAAATCTCTCCACTCTTGCTCTTGCTTGTCGAAATCTTTCCCTTCTTGTCCTCCTTGAGTTTGACGGCTTGGTCTCCTTTAAATAGAAGATGGCTAGGTCAAAATCCTTCTTGAGGAGAAAGTTATGTTGGAATTAAATTATCTTTAAAGAATATAATTTTTTATTATATTTAAATTCCTTCTAGAACTTATCCTATCTTCTTGGGATTTAATTTCTCTTTAACCTCTTCATGGAAATCAAACTCTTTTGGGATTTAACTTTGCTCCATGTCATCTTGGGCTTATCTAGTCATCAATTTCGACTACCATATCATCTTATTCCTTGTCGAAAATTGCCCTGGCAGCTAGCTCGACATCTCCTTCATGCATTGCCCTGGCAACTAGCTCGGCATCTCCTTCATGCATTGCCCTGGCAACTAGTTCCAGCCTTGTTTAGGCAAGTGATTCTGCACACACACAAAAGCACACCAAAGCAGCATCTTTTTCCACAAAAATCACCAAGTTATGTAATCAAGCTCAACGGTGGAAAGAAATATGAATTAATGCATGAATGACTAATTATGCAACTAATATAAGCCTAAGTCTAACAATAATATGAGTAAAAAGGGTAATAAAATAATACTTTTGAACACTTATCAGACAGCACCGAAATCTGGGCTGGCTATTTCCGGAGTTATTCCACGATACTATATTTAGTATGTTTTAAGAATTTCAAGAATTCTTGTGCTTGAGCCTTAGTTACCAACTCATTGATTTTCGGGGAAGGCTCTTCTCCAAATATCTTTGTGGGTTCAGACTCAGTTGCCTTGCCTTTACCCTTCGGCTCTTTTACCGCCTTTGAAGCTTCTAGAGCATAACACATACCACTCTTTGTAAAATGCTCATCTCTTCGGGGTTAGGTTCCAAAGGTTCCTCTAGAGCGGGTTTTGCCTCCGCGACTGATTTCTCACCTTCTTGTGAACTTGAGCACCCCGGTATTGAAATATTGGCGGTGTAATTCTATGGAACCCTTCGGGTATCTTTGAAAAGAAAAGACACCATGGAAGAAATTATCATATTAGGGGCCACCATAGGGCCTCCTTCTTGTACTGTGTTTTTCTCGCTCTGCCTAAAACTAAAAACAAACTACCTTCTTACACTATACTCGGTATTTGAACCATCCAACGTACAAACTTCTGATTCGCTTCTTCTATATTCTTTCTCAAAGAACTCAATCTCCTTACTGCCCATCAATTGTTGAACCACCTGCCGTAACTCTTCGTATTCTTGTATCCCATGATCTTTAGACTGATGTTCGCAATACTGGCCACAACCTTTCTTCACAGCCACCATTCTCGGTCTATGAGGTGAGCTATACACAATTGTTGAAAGACCCATCTTAAAGGCGATTTGACCTCAGACACGCTCGCTTTTGCTCTTTTGGCGTACCCTTTTTCCACAATATTTACATATTGGCCTCTGTGATTTGGTAAGCGGTTGTTAGTCGTACTCGGCTCCCCTAACTGTAACACTCCGGTCTTGATCAAATTCTGGACAAACTTTTTAAATGCTATACAGTCAATCGTATGGCCTGGAATATCGGCATGATACTTGCAGTATGCTTTAGGGTGGGTAAGGAGGGTTGAAAAGGGTAACATGCTGAGGCCAAACTAAATCTGCCTTGTACAACTGAGAGTAGAGTTCTTTGTAAATAATCAGCAACGAAGTGAAATACCTACTTTCACTTTCTTTTCTAAGCCCCTTATCTTCCCTTTTACCAAAATTTTGAGAATTTTCGGTCGTGGTTTGAGGCTGGGATATGGTGAAGTTCTTGACAGCCTCATAGGTGTTTGTGTTGTTGACCTCGTGATCTTTTTTCTTGAACTGTTTGCGTGACGGTTCCTTTCCATCAATTCTTCCACTATTTATGGTTGCTTCAATACGCTCGCTGGTCATTACCATGTCAGCAAAATTACTAACAGTGTTACTGATTAGACTATCATAGAGTGTCCCTTTTAGTGTGTCCACGAACATATAAGAAATCTCATTTTTGTGAAGAGGCGGCTAGACTTGCGCCGCTACGTCACGCCACCTTTGGGCATACTCATAGAAGCTCTCATTACGTCTTTGTCCCATTCCTTGCAATAAAAGCCAGTTGGGGACCACGTCAGTTATGTGCTTATATTGGTCGGTGAAAGCCTTGGCCAGATCCTTCCACGACTTAATTTGAGCTCGGGTCAACTGGTTATACCACCTCATGGCGGGTCCTATCAGACTGTCTTGGAAACAATGTATCAACAGCTTCTCATTGTCCGTAACTCGACTATCTTGAGGTAGAAAATGGTCACATGAGCAGTGGGGCAAGTTGTCCCATTGAACTTCTTAAACTCTGGTGTCTTGAACTTGTACGAGATTTCTACATCAGAGACTAAACTGAGATCCCTAGCGTTAAGCCCATAAGAACCATCTTCGTTCTCCTTTACCCATAATTTCTCTTCAAGATCTTTTCTTCTTTCTTCAAACTGTTTTGAGAACTTCACCTTCACTTGGTTCAATTTTCCTAACTCATCAAAGTCTAGGATGTTATCTCCGACATTTTCGGCGTTTGCAAAGGTTACACTCGGTTGAGCTAGGGCAGAGGTGTCTGCCTGGTGTGAAGAAGATACCCCTTGTTGATGTCTAGGTGTAGGGTTGATGAAGAGAGGGTTTTTGAAGATTATAGAAAACGAAGGGTCTCCCGGGTTCTGAGCGGGGTTTTCACCGGTACCCTTCCCTTTCGGATCCTTTCCCCGACTGAGCTGTACCATCTGAGATATTATTTTTATCATATCTTGTTGGGACTTGATGATTGTGTCCCGTAGTTCTTGTTGCGTTCTTTCTAACTAACCCCAAAGAATAAGAATTCTTTTGATTAATTATAAGAAATTTAACAAAGTATGCAAATAAATGTGTTATGCATGAATGCAAAGAACAACACTGATTATGGCAAATATCATCATTAAACGACTGGCATCGATAGAAATATTGTTTCCTTACAATAATTAGAGAAAACTTGCTACACATATGGTCTTAAGCTAGCTCCTAGGCCAACAATCTCCCTCAATACCCAAACAAGCCATTCTCTATCCTCGGATTCATCGTCCACGCATTCCAGAAGCTCGATAGCTTCCTCCACCAAGAACTATAGCTTTTGGGCAACCCCTTGCATCTGAGTCATCAAGTGCCAATTCTTGTTCTTGCCTCCAAATAGTATAAGTGGCAAACTGAAGTCGCTCCATTATTGGCATCTGATACACTTGAATTTCTCCCCCGAAGCTTGCTACTTGATCTTTGAGTTGCTGAATCTCAGTCTCTAATACTCCGATCTAAACCTTCAAAGCCTGGTTCTTTAATCTGTTGGCTTCTAACTTTTGGGTGGAACCTCTATGTTTTAGAAGAGACTTTTCCAACCGTTTTACTTGAACTTTTAATGCTTCGTTCTGGCGTCATTCATTCTCAAGCTTCTCTAAATGAGAGGACTTTAGGTTCTCCATCTTTTGTGTCACAGCAAGTACTTGGTCCTTGTACTCGAGGTACTTCCATCTATAGGTCTCGGCCCATGCCTTTTCTTCCTTTAGCCTAAGCTTCAATCCTTCGCTTGGCCCGTCATTCGCGACCCTCTTATTCTTGTTTAGCTTTTGTAACTTCCGAATTTCCTCTTTCTCCGACTTGAGCTCAAGTTCTATCTTATCATTCCTTTTTTGCAAAGCATTGATGTCTCCCTCGATTTTTGTCTTGTCCAACTCAAAGTTGAACCTATCCTGATCGGCTTTTGCTTCAAGCTGAAGAAATTTCTTTTTTTCCTCTTCGAGCTGCTTTCTCATTAATTTGGCTTCGGTGGAGAGCTTAGCCAACCTTTCCTTCGCAGACCTCATCCCATCAAGATTCAACTTAGGAATATTGTCGTTAACACGATTGAACTGCCATACTTCATATTCGGGAGTCATCATGTATGGAACACTCAAAATCTTGAATCATCTAGCTTTGTTCCATGAAGAAGAAATGTTATAAACCTTCTCTTTGTAGCATTTTCCTGTCTCGTAGTCTATGTTGAATTCATTCAATCCACTTGTGGCCGGCACAAATTGCTTAGAGCCATATTGCCTCAAAACCAAAAGGGATGCGTAAGTCATATGCCCCCAAAGACCAAGTAGCGGTACCCACGAATGCTCCCCACATCTATAAAGAATATTCTTTGTCGGTAGCCATAGAGCTTTCCAAACTATATATTCATCCTTCGGGTTTTTTAAGACATCCATCCATACTTCTTCAGATCTTCCCATTGGCCAATCTCTTTTTTGTAAGAACTCTTCTAATAGTGAGAATTTTTCATCGAAGGTAGGCCTTGAGAAGTGGACGCCAGACCAAAGATAACTGTAAATCCATACCGTTAGAAGCTGAGGGCACCCTCGAAATCGACCCCCACCATGTCTTCTACAAAACCTTAAAGACTGAAAAGTTTCTGCCAAAATTACGGGCACCGAGTTGGTCTTCCTGCCTAAGCAGTCAAACAAATCTAATAATGGCGGGTCGATAAGCCCTAATACTTTTGGAAACAGAACTAATCCATAAATCAACAGTGCAAAGAGGTCTTGCTGGACTCGGCCCACCGGATGTACTGAAGCTAAAACTAAGATCTCTTCCCACTTAAGATACTCCTTCTTGTTCCAAGTTGTAACTTGATTTTCAACCCAAGATGGCAAAGTTTCTGAAAACCTAGCTAGCTTGGCCCGAAAGGACATGTTCTTGGGTGCTTTAGAGTAGACACGATTCTCGTCAATCTTTGTGCAATTTACAAGGGATAGGTATTGCTCGATTGTTGGGGTCAAATCAATGTTGCCAACCATGAAACAATTGTAGGCCGAATTCCAAAACCTTACCAAGGCTTGAAGTAGTGACTGATCCACTGGGACATCTAACAAGTATGCAATGTCGTCGTACTTGCTCTTGAAAACACTTATCGCCTCAAAATCCCAACTATGCCATACTGATCTCAAACTAGACACATCATTGTACTATGTGTTCATGAAAGTCTCGGTTTCCATTGTTGACTTGTACCCGGCAGAAATACTATCCCCGTCGTGCAGTTGTTCTCTTTTTGACCATACTTGTACCTCAGAATTCTTTTCATCACTGCTACGGACCAAATCTCCCATTGATCGAGTCTTTAACTCCATACTATTTCTGGATCAGTGTTTTCTTCATGATATGATAAAATATGCAAAACAAAATATAAAAGGAGAAAGAATACAAACAAAAAGAAACATGTTAATAATGAAATAAATAACCGAATAATAAATCTAAAATGAAACAATATATAAGTTAGGTAAATAGCAAGCAAAGAAAAGACACGGAAAAGAAAACCCTAACCATATAATATGTAGCCTATTATGGTTGTCCGCATGGTTCTAATTGGGGTGGGCTTCCTAAATTCTCACGCATGGGTTTGGTTCTAACAGGGTACTCGAACATATCTTATTGCCTACTAAGACAACAAGAACCCCAAATTCTGGCCCATTACAGGCTTGCAAATTGGATTCGGTTCGAGGGAAAGCACGACCTAGTGACGTGGAGGGTTGTTCATGTGTCAAAGGCGTGAATTCCGAAAGTGAATTACCGACCCGTGGAGGGCTACTTACGTGGGTATGTGGTGTTTCACCCCCACTCAAGGGACAGAGCTCGGTTATAAAGCTTTAATGATCATGATGCAACACATGTCGGTGATTCTTAACTAGATTAATCTAATATTAACCCTAAATTAATTAAATCCTAGAAACTAGAAATCTTAATAATTTATGGATTATCTTGATTCATAATAATTAATTTGATTAATTTTAAACTAGTATCCCAATAAGCCAAGGATTATATTTAAAACGAATCAAATTAATTAATTATGATTTAAATTAGGTGATCTAAGTCAATTATCAATTTTATCTTAAAGGGTAATTAAGAGATGTCCAACCAATTTAATGCATTTAACATTTATCCCAATGAGCCAAGGATAAATTTAAATGGATTAAATTGATTCGGACCTTAAATCTAACTATAGCTTCTAAAAAAATCTAACACTAAATTTAATTTAATTAATTTAAAACTTATGTCCCAATAAAATGAGCGCACAATTTAAATTAATTAGATTAAATTATCTTAAACTAACCTAAAGGGCCTAACCTAACACTAAAAATGAACATATACAAACAAACAATTGTAAATAAAGGCATATGAGTAAACGAATAAATAACATAAATTAAAATACTCAAAGTAGACATGCAATGCAAGAGCTCAATTTAATAAAAACAAAAACAGAGGGACTAAAAGATGGTTTCGCCACTGGAAAAATGACCAAATTGAGGAGATTTAAGAAAACCGGGGGCCTAGCAAGGTATTATCCCCTTTAAAAGTTGAATTAAATAAAACAATGACCAAATTAAAAGGAGAAATAAGATTCTAGAGGCTGCATAAATAATTAAGAAAAGCGGAAGGGTTTAAAAAAATTAAAAAGCATGGAAGGACCTGAAGCGAATAAAACCATTTAAAAATCGGGATTAAATTTAAAAAGAATGACGAGATTAAAAAGCCAAAGAAACATTTAAGGACCGGTGAGGCAATTAAAAGAGGCGGAAGCCCTTCCGCGCGTAAATACCCTGACGCGGAAGGGCTCATACGGTAATAACACTTTTTTAAAAGATGAGGGGTATATATACACTATTTTGGGCAAAAAAATCAGACCAAGCCATTTTAAAAAAATTTCCTTAGCTGTTTATGAAAAAAACCCCTCTGAAGCACGGGATGAACACCACAAACCCAAAATTCGCCGTAAATTCTAAATTTGGCCGCCGCGAACTTCCACCGACCGCCGTACATCGGTGCCGAAAAAACCCAAAAAACACCAAAACGTCTCTTCTCTTTACCCTGAGCCCAAAAATAACTTTGGAATCACCAAAAACCCTTCCTTTTTTCCTAGATTTGAAAAAAGACTTTCAGAAATCCTCTTTTTTTTACACTGGTTCACCCTTAGCGTTTCCAAAGGAAACCAGTATGGGTTTGTCACCGGAGGGGACCCTCTCTCATCAGGCGAAGCCCTCAGACTGTCAGAAGCTAAAACGGCAGGGTAAAACCCTTTCTCTCTCCCTCTTTTATCGTTTTTATCTTTCTTTTCTTTAATGCATGCAATGAATTCTAGAGAAAATACCTCAATGTTGCTTTTTCTTTGTATTTGATTTCTCCTAAATTTTCCCGTTAGGGTTTACATGCGTTGTTGGGTCCCTTATATACCCAAATGTTACATGTATGAAATAAAAAAAAGAAATTGCTTTAAATATTTTGGCCGGATTCATCTGCCAATCTGCACATTATCAACTTTGAAGTTTCTGAAATTGTGGTTGCATGTCCGTTCTGAATCTATTGTATTTTTGTTGTTTTTTTTGTTTTTGCAATTTTAAGACTCCTGACACTCTGTTCAGGGGTGCAGGGGCTGGTCCGGCGTGGAGTTGGTCATGGCAGACGATCACGGGAGGTTAACAGTCGCATGTGTCTGAGGCAGGAGCTGAATGGATCGTCTGTGGCTTGCACGCAGTATTCGGGAAACTTCTTCCTATGCAAGCTGGACCGTCAGATCTTAGGTAGATCTGACGACTAATTGTGGGTTGTGCAAAAGGAAACAATCGTTAGGGTTAGGGCAAAACCCAATTAGGGTTGTTTCAAAATTTAATTTAAAATGGGCCACTCGCGCCAATCCAATGTAACATGAATTTTTTAGTTTTTATAACTTGTAAATGGACTGTAACAAAAATAAACATTGGGCTTGTGTTATTTAATTATCCATTAGTGTTTTTGGTTTTTTTTTGGTTTTTTGGTTTAACAATAATACTAATAAGATAATAATATTAATGTAATAATAGTATAATAATAATATGGTAATATATAACACTAAAAAAATAACAAATAATAACTTACAATCGAAAACAAGGATAAAATAAATAATAATAGTATAATGTTTTGTACATTTTTCGAACCATAATATGTAGTAACACATAATAAGCTAATAGTAATTATAATGATATTAATAATATTTTAGGGTTTTTAAAATATAATAATAATATATATAAAAAGATATTAGAAGCTCAAAGCCCATTATCCCAACTATTAACAAAAATGTAAAAGTGGGTGAACACCCCAGATAAAATTAGTGATTGCATTTCTTAACGGATGGACTGAACCTGCTGAAAACTATGTGTTTTTTTACCAAGGTGTAAGCTTGAAAGTTGGTGAGGCTTCGGGGTCAAATTGATAGATATTGTAAATATGGAGGACTTATTATAATGCAATGCATAAGTATGGACATTTTTATATTCATGGAAAAGCAAATTTTGCCTAGGCAGAGAAACTGATGGTAGACTGGCCTGTTTAGTGTTTAACTAAACCGCTCAAGAATAACCAAATGAACTTACAGAAAACCAATCACAAAATGTTAAAATAAATAAGAATGAGTCTACCACGTGCCTTGAATACCGCTAAATATTATTAATATTAAATATCGTTGAACACTATTAAATTTATTAATATAGATTAAAAATCTGAAGAACACAACATACAATTATAAATTATTTAAAATAAAATTTCAATTAAATTATTTTTCACATATACTATATTTTTTTATTTTTTTCATATAATTTAATCAAATACCAACCATAATCAATCTCTAAATTAAAAAATCTTAAATTGTATTCTTGTCATTCCAGCTGTCGACCTCGTTAGTCACTGTCTACTGGTGAGATTATCGCCACCGCATCTCCGTCCCTGCGTGACCGCCGTTTAAACTAAAGTTGGGGGCTCCCATGTTCGTCGGTTCGCCACCTTAGCCACTCGTTAGCCACAAAATCTTTGTTGTTCCTGGGTTTTATTACTAAACATCGAGCCATTCTTTTCAAGCAATAGCTTCCAATCTCATGCTACAGCCTACATGTCCCCCTGTTTGGTTTTTCCTAGTGTCAATGCTTCAAACAAGGAAAAATTATAATGATTCTGTTGGAAATTTCGTAACTTGATAGCCTAAAAACAGTGCTTCTTAGTTACTTTCGCTTTCGCATATAACTGGATTTGCTACGCAAATGGCGGCCAGGTTTGAACGACGGTCAAGCAGGGATAGAGATGGGGCAGCAACAATCTCACCGATGGATGGTGACTAACGACGGTGGCAGCTAGAATGGCAAAAGAAAAAGATATAAGGTTTTTTAATTTGAGAATTAATTATAGTTAATATTTGATCTAATTATTTAAAAAAATAAAAAATATAATATATATAGAAAAATAATTTAATTAAAATTTTATTTTAAATAATTTATAATTGTATGTTGACTCTTTGAAATTGTAATCTTTATTAATCAATTTAATGGTGTTCATCGTTAGTAGTGTTTAACAGTATTCAACACCGGTTGCAAAATTTTCCAAATAAATAATATAGTACCAGATCCAAACAAAACATCTACGACATCCTGTTCTAAATCATGCCATGCAAATGCCTAGAATCACTAGGGAATGTCCCGAAATAGATCAACCAAAAACTATGTTCTCCCATTAAGAATAGGGTAAGACTAGTCAAAATTGGTTTTGGGCTTACTTGCACCATACATGACTGTGTGAAAGAGATTAATAACTCTTACGATGGATTCGATTAGAGGTCCAAGTCAATGGAGTTGTTGCTTGCTTCATCTTGAATCAGAAGAAACTATCTATATGTACATTGACCGGTGCAGCATTTTAGGAACTTGAACAAACTGTACAAGCTCCCATTGTCAATCGCCATCTTCTTCTTGATCCTCGAATACTGATTCTTCTTTGAGGGTTATATCTTCACCTCCAACATCGTGACTTCCAGTATGCTGGAAAAACAATCTAGATGATACTGGATCGTTTTCATCAATATCCTCTTCGTTGTCCTTTTCTTTAGAGCTTAAATCCTTTTCACCGTCCATCCAAGCAGGGCAACGATGTGCCACCCCAAGAGCAGCATGAACTTGCGAGTGCGCCGAAGGAGTTGAAACGTTAGATGGCGTTTCACTAGAATCAGGCCTCAAGCAAGAACATTCCGGGACTGGATGTGAAAGAAAAGATGAAGACTTTGACTTATTTAATGCTTCGATCAGTCCATCGATTAAAGAACTCCGTAGATGCCTTCGTATCGATGTTAACCAGGAATGGTTTGCATGATATATGTGGCCACGGATTTCATCCAAAAGCCTTACAACTTCTTTCCTGTGTTGGAAGAGCATACAATCAGAACATGGTCGAAGCATGTAACCTTCCATGATTTATCTCAATGACATGGATAGAAGTTCGAAAACAAATTTAAGACTCCATCACTGTCATTAACTTGCAACTAAATCATACAATCTATAAAAATAATGGGTACGTCCAAGCAAAATTGTCCGGTCAGAGACATTTACCTGTTTGGCCTGTATGTTTTAGCTGCAGCGGATTGATACAACCTGTGTCCCATAACCAGACTGGCAAAATTTGGATGTCCCTTGCCATCACGGTCGAATCCAGGGATGAAAACATCAGCTTCAACAGCAACTGTATAGTCTATCGCTTCCCATAGTAATTTATGGGCATTTGTCCTCAACTCTACAACTGTACTTTCAGGCTCATTGTCACTCTCAGCCACCCAACCCCACCACCCTTCGATATTATAAGTCTTGGGTCTGGCAGGAGGAGGCGGAAGAGGACGAGGACGAGGACCAGAGTTTTTCCATGCATCAAGCTTTGTCTCAACCTGAGCAGGTGGATCCCTTGGATTATTTTTGTCAAGGTTAGCCTCACGGCCATAAATTCTACTCAGCTCCCAACTTGTGCTGAGGGAAGTCCTATCAACAACATTTTCAAACAGTCCGTGAAGCGGGATCAATGTCCTTTGGCCTCCAAAAACTTCTCCTCCAGACACATAGATAATTGTATCCCATGAGTATCCATATGCCCGAAGAAGAATCCCGACCTGCAGAAAGAAAAGTGACTTCATTTAATATCTCAAGTTTTCTCAATTTGTTTCTCCTAATCCAATGGAACGCTACATTAATTAACCTTCCATGAGGTGCGGGACAATCAGCACGGTCTATTCTAACCTAGTCCAACTGACATCCACTTTGAAATTCATCTTGCCTTATGTAAGCTCTACCAGTTATGCATCATAAGCTCATAACACATCTCTCCCACTATATGAAATGCAAGAGGCAACAACTCCAATGTTGGATGGTAAATATACATATTTGGTTTCAAAGAATACGACAAGCATAGAACTTAAGCTTCATAAGCAAAAGAAGTTAACCGATTGAAAATGACTACCTCTTCCGGCATCAGTGGACATGAACCCTTGAGGCGTTGCTTAGCAGAATTTACAGAGAGCTGTCCCTTTATTATCCCATGTTTTCTCATCCAAGCTCTTCTGTGTTGAATGAGTTCAGCATGCACATCCTTGGGTAAGCTCCAAGAGAGAACAAATGTGTCAAATAATGGACAAATATTTGAAACAAAAGATTCAGCGAGTAAAAGCACCATTTGTGCCCTTCTGAGTTTAAAGCAGGTACCTGGAAGAGTTCGGAACAACCGTGATAAGCTAAAGCGTCTCTTGTCATCCCAGGATCAAATGCAATAAACGGCCTTCCAGGAGCCCTTAACCTATGCAAGATGTTAGTTGCCAGGTCCTGAACATCCTGTCGGAACTTCAGAGCATGAAAAGCAACCCTACATCTGAGACTTTGATACTCCTCAAGATGTGGAGGAAGAATTGCCTGGATCAGATACAGAAAACATTAGCAACAATCGCAAACGCATAAAGAACTAGAGAGAGGCATTTTATTTTAAATGCTGCAGCACACATTAGTCTTAACTAATCACAAGATATCAGAAGCACAAAATATTAGTTCAGAGACCATAGAAAGGCAGATACACAAAAGGATGAACATTAACACAATCACTCAGAAATCTGACATGAAAAGCAAGATTGCCATTCTTCACTACATAAAAAATGTACAAGTCTTTTGAAATTGTTTAAGGCATTAGATAGAGGATTTTACCCCAAGTCTTGAATATTTCAGGCATTAGAAAAAGAACTATGGTCCCGATATAGACTTGGTGCATGAAACAAATGTAGGTCAAACATGAGCTCTAAACCAAGCATATTAGAGAACCACCAAATGCTTAACAATACAATTGATATGATTAAAACCAGCACGATGCTATTAACCTTTTCCACAAGAATACATGCCCTTTATCTATTGTTTATCAATTTAACTAAAGAGTAACACAGATACAAATTGAACTAGCAACAAGCAAACTAAGTAACCCGTAACCAATTTAGAGCCAAATAAAAAATAAGCATCATTGGAAATAGGAAATATGTGCCTAACCGCAATATATTGACATACAATTTCAAATGGTGATATTCTAAGTAAAATGAAAAGGTTTAAAGTTCAAGTCACAGGTCCACATAAAAATGGAAACTGCAATCACCTGCAAGCATCCACCATCGGAAACAACTAGTTCAACTACGGAATGCTTGATCAAAATAGGGAGCACATTGTGCAAATAATAATATGGCGAAGCTGCATATGGCACTCTAAACACTGGAATCTCCTTATTTCTCCTCGCCGATTTAAGGGTTTTAGGAAGGGTTTTCACAATATTAACATCTTTTGCTAAAGCTGCCATGAATGTTTCCTCATTATATAGGTAGGAAAAACTCTTGAACTGTGAGCTGCATCGAAAATTTTACAAAAATAAGTTGACATGGAACAATTACCGATACATTAAATGATCATGACCTAACTCCAAATGAGTCAAAAGCTGTACTAACTATACAAAAGTCACCTGATTCCCTTCTTGCTTGTTGTTTGTTGAATCTCTGGAACAACTAAAGAGGCATTAAGAAACCGAGAAACCGCAACCACATCACATATCTAAGGGATTACAAAAATGTATTAGAATTCCAATTACGTACATAGATGATTTTATCCGTAAATAGGAATTTTCATTACAGCACCCTTACCGAGCTCCTAATCTCATGGAAACCACCTTGTATTCTGACAAAAACATACCCATTTGTCTGAACACTAGGGCCTGTAAATAAGCATTGTCATGAGTATATATGTTGGTCAATAAAAAGGAGTGCAGATATAAAAAAAAGCGGATGGGGGGTTCTTACAAGTAAAACGACTTTCGTATGCTTTTGAAAAGGGAAATATAAAAAGAAATGCATCTTCAATAGATACAATTACGTGATATAAATCAGAATCTGTGTTTTCATAGACTATATAGCAATAAATTCATCAAAATGATGTCTACCTTAAGAAAAAAAAGTTGATAATAAAAAAAAATAGTCAGAACAATTGGTAAAGACACAAAATAGAACATAAACCTTCAGACAGAACAATTGGTAAAGCAACAAAATGTTTGAAACACTAATAACCCTACAAGGTTGCATATATAAAGTGGTTTACAAGTAAGGATAAGAATTAAAAGACAAGTGAAATTCTAGGTGATATGACAGAGCCAGTCTTTCATGATTTACATTTAAGTCTCTCCAAACTTTATAGCGGACTAATCACAGACAGTTGATGCTACTATAAGTCCTCCAACACCACTCAGTACTGTCTAGGGAGTTTACAACTTTATAATTGGAATTGTAAAAAGATGATTAGCAGTCACACACAGTAAATTTTATAAGGAAGAAAAGGGCTTCCGGATTTAAAATAACAAGTCTAGCAACTTAACTTAAACCTGTATTATTAGCTATAATTTTGGGATGGAAACACGAACTTTCATGTTTTTTTAACCAAATGACTCAAGTTCTCTTGAAACACACTAATGTCAAATAATCAAAGCTGGAAATGGTAACAAACCTGCATAGTATCCTCTAGGATTTGCATGTGGGTGCAACGATTCCAATTGCCCAACTGGTCCCCATAGTCTTCTATACAACGGGCTCTGCACCAAAAGAGGAGAAGAGAAAAACCAAAAGAAGACACAAGTGTTAATTAAAATTAACAAACAAAACTGCCTTTGATATTACCAAAACAGTCTAAAATCAAATTAAACCGGATCCAACTACAAATTTCACCTCCCCCGTATGAAAGAAACGCACAACACTAATCTGGTGATTCCGGGGATTTTCAGTAACCAAAATGGATCCAAACAAAACCCACATGTCCAAGAACAGAAAGGTAAATCAGCAAAACCAAAGTGCTCAAAATCCAACAAACAAACAAAGAAATACCCAGAATGAAAAACATGTAAACTAAAAAGAATCAAGTGGAGAAACAAGAAAAATGAGAACTTGAAAGTACAAAAAAAAATTGTATATTACCGTTCTTGAGAGGTCTGAAGTCTCAGAAATAGGCCTCCAAGAGAAGATTGTTATGGAAGACTGATAGTCGGAGAAGCCATCTTCAGTGAATCTGGCTAGCAAAAAGTGCACAAAGAGGGAGAAAGCCGATAAAACTAGACCAACCAAACCAATACATTTCATCTTAGACTTCAAAATTGCTTTCCCTTCTTTCATATTGCTCTGTTCTTGCTTTCAAGAAAACCCAATGGGCTATTTTCTTTCTCTAGAAATGGAAGAACGCTTCAAGAAGAGGAAGAGAGGAATCAGTGAGAAAAGTCAAGATACAAAGGTAACGATACGTGTGAAAACATGGTTGGAAGGAGAAAAAAGGAAGTGGAGTGGCAGGGGTTGTTTTATTGGGTTGTAAGAGATCCGACAAGCTATTACACGGCAAGATTCTGATATTAGCAACTGCTCCACTCTCTTTCTGTGGCGCGTGTGTTACCAACTACAGTAAATACTACTATTACTGCAGTTAATTGGATGCTAAGAGTAGTCTAAGGTCAAAAAAATGCTAAGAGTGACGGTAATTTGAATTTTAAATTCACTGAAAATAAATAAATAAGATTTATTGAATGATAATTCATAATAACAATTAATTGAGTGCGCCTAACAATAGAAGATGATGAATTGATCGGGGTAAAGTTGGAATTTCATTGCACGGTTTAGGTTGATTGCAGATGTTGTGTGACTCATAACCAAGACCGTAAATAAAAAGAGAAAAATCGCGAGTAATTTAAGTTTTCACTCAGTTAAATTTTGATTCAAAACAGATTTGATTCAAATTTTATTTTCAATTCGAGTTTTTAATAAGACGAGTTGAATTATGTGATCTTCAAATTTTTAACAAGTCAAGTCAAACTTAATGTTCTTAAACTTGACTCGAGCTTAAACTCGACTAAAATTCTTAACAAGTCGAGTCGAACTCAACACTACTAGACTCGACCCATTTATGTCCCTACTCTTAACCCAAATTACAATTAATTGTTTATATGACACTTTATAACCTGAGACTTATATAATGAGTAGAAAATGTAGTTGTCTTCAAATTTGATAGTTTAATTGTATTTTAGATTATTGAGCAAGTATATTTGACCGGTTGGTCAAAATGCTCATCATTATTCCTCATATTTTTTTAGGTTATGAATTCTAAACCAGTATGAGTATTTCTTCCTTCTCTTTCTCTTTTTCTCTAGGCAGGATTAAGATTAAAATCAGAACTTGTCAAAAAAATTATATTCTAAATTATTAATAATTTTTAAAACCATTGTACACTTAAGTTTTTGTTCTTAAAAGTTTTTGGTTTATTTAAGATTCTATAGTTAAAATTAATGAAATTAAGTTTTGATTTTTGATTTTTTTAGTTTAATTAATTTTTATGACCTTTCAATTTTAATATTTGTAAATCAAATTTTAACTCTCTTGTTTTTATGGTTTATTTAATTTTTAAGACCTTATTTATTTTAAAGTTAATAAATTTACACCTCATATTTCAATAGGGACTTGCCCCTATTTTATGTGAATTTATATCTTGATTTTCTGTATAGTATCGAAAAATTGTGTATGTAATATTTTAAAACTATGGTAATGGCATGCAACTCGTTTTTCTATGGATCGTAGCGTTAAACTGCTTTTTATTGAATTATTGATTGTCCAATATATTTCGGTGTTTTCTAAAAAAAAAATAAGGATATAAGAAGTTTTTGAATTTTAAAAAAATAATTAAGTTTATGAATTATTTTTGCATCCAGTTAAGTTTTTGAACAAAGAAATTGAATCAATTAAGTCATTTAACAAATTTTGAGCATTAATCTTGACTTTTTTTTGGATATGTTTGTGTAGTGTGTCATGTCATAGTGTTTTTACTTAACATTTTTTAGATTTTTTTATTTTATTTAAAAAAGTATTTTAAAGTTATAAAAAGTTTAATAAAGTTGTAAAATTTATAAAAAAAAATATTTTTTTGAAAAAAATGTAAATGCAATATGATAGAATTGTAATATATCATGTACCAGTAAATCTAAAGAAAAAATTGTTAATATTTAATGGTCAAAATTGGTTAAAGGGATTAATTGATTTAATTTCTTTATTCAAAAGTTTAATTGATCAATTTTTTAGTTCATAAGCTTAATCGAGTGTAATAAAATTTAGGGGACAAATTAATTTTTTTTTTTCAAATTTCAAGGGCCTTAAGCAAAAAAAAAACTGGAATTTCATTTTAGGATGGCTGAATAAAATTAGAATTCTTAGTGGATTCAATAAAAATAAATGAATTGAACTACACAACTTTTTACAAGGACTATAGTAGCAATTAGAGCATTTGAATCAAAGGGTGCAGTTTGTGGGAAGACGATGAAATGCGAAAGCGGAGAAATGCTGGGGGGTTGATCTGTCACGTAAAAAGGGAAAATTATATGCAGCGGAAAGAGACGGGTGAATGACAGTAATGGCAACTGGCAAACCAATATGTGAACTGTCTGCGCACAGTTTATTCAAGGGATAACTTTCTTTAATGCTTCACCAAACAAAACTCGACTATATATTTTTTATAATAGGTATTTAAAATATTTTTATTAAAATAAATATTTAAAATTTTATTTTTAGTTTATTTTAAAGTCAATTAATGTATCTATTTTAGTATATATTTCAGTTAAAAATAAAATTTTAAGCACATATTTCAGCTAAAAAATATTTTAGACATTTATTTTAGCTAAAAATGAAACTTTAGGATCCTATTAAAACAAAAAAAATAGTTTAAGCATCTATCGTAGAAAAAGACATAATTTGAGCACTTATTTTATAGTTAAGCCAAAAATAAGCAAAATTCTAAAAATGAACCTAACGAATAGTTTCGATGGTAAAAATAAACAAAACAAATTTAATGAGTAGCCTTAACAATAAAACATGTAATATATTTATTCTTGACAACTCGTATTTGAACAATCTTATTTATAAGACGAGTGCAAATCTTGTTCAGAATTAAAAATAAAATAAATATTGCATTAAAATGTTTAAAAATAACCCAAAGTTTAAGTTGAGAAATAGTTAATTTATTACCAACAAAAGTAATTGACACCTCAATCCTAGTAATAGGAGTAAGAAACTAAGAACCGTCTAACTTTTCTCTTGATCGGGTGAAAGTTGTGGTCCAATATCCAGCCTGGCCAACGTAATTGTTTTCCATTTTCCATTGGAGTTTTTTAATTAGGACTAAGGGTGCGTACTATTCTGTTTCGGTTTAATTCGGTAAATTACTTTATTAACCACCGATTTTTAGTTTAGTTAGTTTTTTATATTAACATTGATTTTTGAAATTTTGTATTTTGTTTTTAAAAAATAATTTTATTTAAGGACTTTTAAACATTAAATGATAAAGTTTTAAAGTGTTTTTCATAAATATTTATTGAAAACTTAATTTTTAAGTAATAATAATAATTAATAACGCGTCTATAATACTTTAAGTATAAAATACTTATTTTTACAGTACAAAATACTTATTTTATATTATAAAATAATTATAAATTAAATAAAAAATTAAATTCGGTTCAATTAGTGTAACCATTGTTCGTAAACTTGTGAACCATAAATCATCCAAACACCTTGGTTCAGATCAATTTTCGTTTTTTCGATTAACCATGCTCAGCCCTAATTAGGACTCTTAACAATATTTTTAAGAATATATTATTATAGAAAAATTCTAGAACGAGCGACACACATCTCTAAACACCACTAATGCTATACACCGCAACACATCAAAAATGGATAAACTGCACCCATAACCACAAGACTATTGTGTCGATTCTATTTTGACCACCAAATTTTCAATTTTTTCAGTCAGACCACTTAACTATTCAAATTATATTAATCAAGCCGCTAATTGTTAAAAATTAACAAGAGATGTTGACGTGACAGCTAAATAAATTTGTATAAGTACGCATTTGGTCCTTACAAATAAATCCCAATGAGAATCATGCATTGTTATTGACCTCCGATCACACATGACTTCTTGGGCATCCCCTTCTCTCCTACATTTTTTGTTCTTGTTATATCTAGTACCTCCGCAACCAGAAATGATCCCAGTGGATCTGCACTCGATATCTTCCAATGTGGCCCCGAGAGAACTCCTTGGAACCTTGCAATACGGGAGACGATGAAACTGGAGGATTACACATTCTTGGAAGTTAGGCCTATCTCTACCGACCTGTCAAATTAATATTTGTCCACCCTCTCAAGTGATATATAGGATTTGGGAAAACTTAAACTGTGAGCATATCTACCTTTAGCAAATCCTTAATGAAATTAATTCTTATCAAACAAGTCCCTTCAATTCAACATTATGAAGAAAGATAGAGTAAAGAGTGAGGTTCCAAGTTGCAAATTTTCTAATAATGGAAAGGTCTGCCGACTGCCACAAGCATGTGATCCCCATGTTGGTATATATATATATATATAACTAATTTAATAATGGTTAATTTATAGGTTAACCATTAATCATCATTTGTAGTTGTTCGATTAACCGAAATTGTTTAGTCTTAACGGTTCGACTATTTAACCTATAAAATATAACAGTTATATCGGTTAATAGTTACGGTTTATTATGTACACCTTAATAGCAAATGCCCTAACTTGCTAAATATACTTTAACGTGTCCTATATCCCTAATATTTTTACACCCCAATATTCCCCTAAAAAAGTCATTTTAATAGTCCCCAAAGTCACTAAGGCCCTATTTTTCATTGCTTTTCAAATTAGCTTTTGGCTCCAAAAGCTGGTTTGAGACCAAAAGTAATGAAAAACATGTAGCTTTTCAGGCCAAAACTGATTTTCAGCTTGGTTTGAAAAGTGCTTTTGCAAAAACTGAAATTTTTAGCTTTTTCAAAAGCACTTTTAAATAAAATTACTCATATATTATCATTTATATCACCAATCCTTTTATATTTCAAAAAGAATGTCTAAAATAGATATTTTATCTACTTAAAAGTACTTTTTGACAACAATACCAAATATTCATATTTAAATCAAATAATTCAAAATATTTTTTAAAATCACTTTTCAAAACCACTTTTTTTATCACATTTTCATAAAGTAATGCTAAACTATAAATTTTATATCGTTTCCATCATCAGGGACGATATTGCTAATGTCACGGACCAAACTTTTCGGATCGAGACATTGGCGCAAGCATTAGATAGAGAGGTTGTGCGCAATGTAACGGGCTTGCCAAATATGGCCCAGCACTTGGAGAATGTCGTGGACCATACCTTTGGGACCGAGGCATTGGCGCAAGAATCAGCCAAAGAAGGTTTGCGCGGTGTAACGGGCTTGCCAAGACCATTACACTTGGCCCAGCACTTGGAGAAAGACGTGGACCAAACCTTTGGGACCGAGGCATTGGCGCAAGAATCAGCCAAAGAGGGTTTGCACGGTGTAACGGGCTTGCCAAGACCATCACACTTGGCCCGGCACTAGGAGAATGCTAGAAAGCCCGTAAGCCCACAGGACTTAGCCAAATCCATGGAGGATTCAGGAGGGTAATTCGGTCAAAGCATCATCTATTTATTTGAAATATAATTTGTAGATAATGTTTGTGATAATTAGAGATTTGATTAGATAAGATCAATCTTGACCGTCGATGTAATTTAAACTGAGCCGTTGGATGTAGGGGAGTTCAACTATAAATAGAGGCTCCATCCTCACTTGTAAATCACTACTTCACTTCACATTACTTCACTTCACTTATTCATTTACTTTGAGTAATACAAGAAGCATTTACTCTAAACTCTTTGAGTGTTCTTTATTGTTCTTGAGTGTTCTTCGTTGTTCGTATTGCCAATCTCTTTCTGTTGTTCTTTGATTAGCTTTCGCTTAGAACGATCTTTCGTTCGAGGGCTTCGAGAAGTGTTTGATCTTTTAGAGCGAGAATCCTGGCTGAGTTAGGTGTTCGTCGAGAAAGCTTCACCTAAGGCTATGACAAGGGATTTCAGGGTGACTTAGCTGACGTTTCAACCGAGAAAGTGACTAAGGTCTGCATGATTTGTCTGGCAAAAGTCTAGCCCGTGACAATATCCATCAAAACCTGAAGGGCTTGTCGGAGCCGTTGTCGAGCAGGAGTACTCACAAGGCTGGTTGAAGGTTGACTTAGGCGTAGGAATCGACCGATTTGCGTTGAAGGCGTCTAAGGCCGCACGGATCCGCTAGGGTCAAAATCTAGCCCCGTGACAAGTGGTATCAGAGCGAGTCGAGGAAATGACTTACGTTCGAGCCAACTCGCAGTCGCAGTCAAGCATGGTGGTGATTTGCATTCGAGCCAGCTTGTAGTTGCAGTCAAGCGTGGTGGTGATTTGCGTTCAAGCCAGCTTGCAGGTGTAGTCAAGTGTGGTGGATTCTAGCTTGAAGTTACAGTCAAGTGTGGTGGATTCCAGCTTGTAGTTGCAGTTAAGCGTGGTGGTGACTTGTGTTTGAGTTAGTCAAAGTGATCAGGGATTAGACTAGTTCGTGGCAAAGTGGTGATTGAGATGGCACCAAAGAAGAAGACATTGACAATGGACGACGTAAGAAAGGCTTTGAATGAATTTGACGAGAGGAGCAACCGTCTTGAAAATAAGGTGCAATCAAATCTCGAATTCATAACGATCGTAGAGGCTTGGGTTGATAAACTCTTGGACTTCAAGAAGGAGGCCAAGGTGGTGTTTGAACAGCTAGAGTCGGTAAACCTTGAGAAGTTGGGTTCGTTGGATATTGAGATGTTAGAGTCTCTGGAAGGGATCTAGGAGGAGGTTCAATGGGCTCTTAATGTCTTGGATGTTAAGATGTCTGAGCGTGGCAATTCCTTAGAGGCTACAGTGGAAACTCTAAGAGAGGAGGCCAAAAAGATCCAAGGTGTTGTGGAGTCACGTCTTGAAAAGTTAGAGTCCATGGAGGGCAAGTTCAATGACGAGACGCAACGCATCCTCAACGAGTTGGAGTTAGTTCGAGAGAGTTGTGCTTGTGAAGCCAAGATGGGGGATTTGCAAAAAGCGGAGGATTCTTCCAAGGAGAAAACTGCGAAAGAGATCCAAGAAGTTCTCAACTCGATGTACGAGAAGTTAAACCAACAAGATAATTCATTTCAAGATGCAGTGGAGGCAATGAAGGCAGAATTGGAGTCATTGGGAAAGAAGGTTCTTAGACTTGAGAAATCCAAAGAGGAGGCCAAGCAGACCCAAGGTGTTTTCGAGTCCCGTCTTGACGAAGTAGAGTCCATAGATGATCGGTTCAAGGATGAGACACGGGAAGTTCTCAACAAGTTGGTGACTGTTCGAGGGAGTAATGCTAGTGAAGTTGAGATAGAAGCTTTGCGAAAAGAAGTGGATGAGCTCAAGAGGGAGATGCTTAGTTGCAAGATCGTAATGAGTGAATGTGATGCGCTCAAGACCTTCTTAGAGGGATTTAGACCGGGGGCGAAGCTCGCAGTAGAGCAGAGAGATGCCTAGAGACTCTCAGAGGCTCTCGTTGTTGCCGAACCTCTGACCGAGCCCGCAGAATGCAAGCAGGCAAGTGTTGAGTCAACCAAGCCCTGTTCGAGAGACAAGGGGAATGGTGAGGCTAAGTCCATGCCAAAAAAGAATGGGAGCAAGAAGTTGAAGTGCTAGTTCTGTGATGGTCCTCATTTGATAAGGGGATGTCCCGAGAATAACCGGCTAGCTGCCATGGTGAAGACAGCAGACGAGTCAAAGGGTGAAGTAGCGAGACTTGGGACGATTGTGTGTGTCAATGCCGCCAAGCGAAGTGAGAACCGTGGTTCGACTACGAGTGCCAAAGTAGTCAAGCCAGTGATGAGACTTGGTGCGATAGCAAGTGAGAAAGCTATCAAGCCGAAGGTAAAGACGAGGCGATTGGAGTGCTACCGATGCAAGGGACCTCATAAGTTGCGAAAATGCCTGGTTTGAGCCAAGTGGTCCGAGGAACAGGACAAGGCCAAGAGTAAAGAGCCTGTGAAACTTGGTTCAGAGTTGTCTAGTTCTGCCAATGTAAGCAGAAACCATGAGCAGAATGGGTTGAAGATGTCCGAAAAGGCTGTGAAAGAGCTTGCCGAGAATGTTCGAGTAAAGAACATTATTTTTGAGACCAGTAGAGTGTCGAAGGGGGCTAATTCGTTGAGGGACATAGCAACCGTTAAGATGCCACCTATGGGCAAGGTGGGAAAGAAGCGAAGGACTTCGAGGAAGAAGTGTCGACGCAAGATAAAGCAACTAGAGTGCTACCAGTGTAAGGGGCCTCACAAATTGTGAGAGTGCCTGGATCGAGTCAAGCCATCCAAGGAGTTGGGTGAGCCCGAAGAGAGTGAGGCTACATCGCTTGATCCGATAATGTCGAGTTCTGCCAAGGCCAAGGGAGACCGAAAGCAGGAACAGGTGACCATGTCCGAGAAGGCTACCGAGGAGCTTGCCAAGGATGTTCGGGGTAAGAGCATCGCTTTAGAGACCATTAGAGTGTCGAAGGGGGCCAAGCCGTTAAGGGACATAGTAACCGTGGAGACACCACCAATGGGCAAGGTAGAAAACGAGCGACGAACTTCAGGTAGGAAGTGTCGACGCAAGAGAAAGCACCGATCTTCAAGGAAGAAGGATCGATGCAAGAGAGCACCAAACTTCAAGTTAGAAGGGCGGATGCAACCAGAAGCAACAGACTTCAGGGAAGAAGAGCCGATGCAGAGTAGCGCAACGAACTTTGTGGAGAAAGTGCCGATGCATGCAAAGAACTTCGGTGAAGAAGGTTCAATGCATAGGGGGCCAGACTTCAAGGAGAAAGAACGGCTGACCTGTTTTAGAGTAAATGTGATCGAGGAGAAGGTATATCTCAAACACATTCCTAGTGTTTTTGGCTTTGATTTGCCATTGTTGATGAGCGTAGGTCAAGTAAGACCTAGTCTTCAGTGCGGGGGAAATGAAGTTTGGAAGAGACCTTTCAGAGTTCAAAGGGGCAAGTCAGAGTTGTCGAAAAATCTGAGAGTTCAATCTGTGTTCAATGTTGTGACAACTTCCAAGTCTTTGCCGCAGGACTAAGTGGGTCTGAGTCGAGGTAAATCGGAGTTTGTGGGAGAGTGCTCCTACAAGAGAGATGTATCAAGAGGCGTGTTAGCATGTGATGTTCAACGACAGTTTGAGTCGAGGCGAGAAGTTCATATGGGGGGATTGCATGAAGCCGAGGCATCGACGAGTAATCAAGTTGACCCTGCCCAGGATCGTTCGAGTGCAGCGACGAGGGCGTCGCTAAGTCAAGTGGGGGAGAGTGTTACGGACCAAAACTTTCGGATCGAGACATTGGCGTAAGCATCAGATAGAGATGTTGTGCGCAATGTAATGGGCTTGCCAAATGTGGCCCAGCACTTGGAGAATGTCGTGGATCATACCTTTGGGACCGATGCATTGGCGCAAGAATCAGCCAAAGAAGGTTTGCGCGGTGTAACGGGCTTGCCATGACCATTACACTTGGCCCAGCACTTGGAGAAAGGCGTGGACCAAACCTTTGGGACCGAGGCATTGGCGCAAGAATCAGCCAAAGAGGGTTTGCGCGGTGTAACGGGCTTGCCAAGACCATCACACTTGGCCCGGCACTTGGAGAATGCTAGAAAGCCTGCAAGCCCACAGGACTTAGCCAAATCCATGGAGGATTCAGGAGGGTAATTCAGTCAAAGCATCATCTATTTATTTGAAATATAATTTGTAGATAATGTTTGTGATAATTAGAGATTTGAATTGAGATTTGATTATATAAGATCAATCTCGACCATCGATGTAATTAAAACTGAGCCGTTGGATGTAGGGGAGTTCAACTATAAATAGAGGCTCCCTTCCCACTTGTAAATCACTACTTCACTTCTTCACTTCACATTACTTCACTTCACTTATTCATTTACTTTCAGTAATACAAGAAGCATTTACTCTAAACTTTTTGAGTGTTCTTTATTGTTCTTGAGTGTTCTTCGTTGTTCGTATTGCCAATCTATTTCCGTTGTTCTTTGATTAGCTTTCGCTTAGAACGATCTTTCATTCGAGGGCTTCGAGAAGTGTTTGATCTTCCGAAGTGAGAATCCTGGCTGAGTTAGGTGTTCGTCGAGAAAGCTTCACCTAAGGTCGTGACAAGGGATTTCAGGGTGACTTAGCTGACGTTTCAACCAAGAGAGTGACTATGGTCCGCACGATTCGTCTGGCAAAGGTCTAGCCCGTGACAAGATCCATCAAAACCTGGAGGGCTTTTCGGAGCCGTTGTCGAGAAGGAGTACTCACAACGCTGGTTGAAGGCTAACTTAGGCGTAGGAATCGACCGATTTGCGTCGAAGGCGTCTAAGGCCGCACGGATCCGCTAGGGTCAAAATCTAGCCCCGTGACACTAAGCTGTTGTGTATTTTTTTGAATGATAATTGTTGCCAGAATCAAAAGTGGTCTTGGCGCCCAAAATGAAAAAAAATACAATTTCTGTCCTTAAATTTGTAAAATTTTAAGTTAATATAATGGTGAAATTGCTTTTTGATTCCTAAAAAAAAAGTAAAATTTCAGTTTGATCCAGTGGAAAATTATAAAGTTATAAATTAATATAAGGGTAAAATTACATTCTAATTCTCTAAAAAATTATAATTATTGTTGTAACCCATTTTGGTCCGGGCCAGATCCAACCAATTTATTTTAATAAACCCATCAAGCCCGGTACCCATTACATACCCATAACCAAAACCCAAACACCCAAGCCCAAGTTACATATACCCAACAGCCCAAATTAAATAACCCAAGACCCATTACCCAAATACAAATTGAATCAGCCCAAATTAAATAACCCGGTCACCAAATCCAACCTAAACCCAACCCGGTTACAGACCCGGATATTAAAATAACCTAAACTACCAAAATACCCCTAACCCTAATTTACCCTAATAATCAAACCATAGCCCTCTATCCTTATCACCAGCCGTCGCCGCCGGCCACTTGCATCTGACCAACCGCCACCGTCCATCTGACCGGCCGCAACGCTGCACTGCCACCAACGCCCAAGCCGCCACTGAACCTGCAAAAAAAAACAATTATTTAGATCTGAAATAGCCAATCAAGTTGGGAATTTTTTTATTATTTTTTATGCAACTTGTAAGATCAAAACGGGTATAAAACCCCATGCATGCAATGTATTTGGAGGAGGATTTTGGGGAGAATATTTTCGAAATATAAAAAAAAAGTTTGAAAGAAATCATACAAGCTATTTCATTCGAAAAGATTTCCGATAAAGGCCGAGAAAGGTAAAACAATGTCCATTTTATTTATTTTTCTTTAAAAAATAAAAAAACATTTTAAATAATCCTAGATCTACGCATATACAGGGGGTCTAAAAAAACTGACCGGAAATATAAGAAAAGGGTTAAAAAAACAAACCTTTTTGGATTTTTTGTCACCTCCGCCATCGATGGCGGAGACGCTCCCAGGCCGGTTAGGAGGGGGTTGAGAGCATTTGGGGGGTTTATTTTTTTATAAAAGCTGGAAAAATCTTTTGGGTTGAAAAGCATATATATAAGGATACAAAACGACGTCGTTTTGGGGCGTTTGTGTTTGGCCCAAAACGACGTCGTTTTGGTCAATATCCGGTTCACAACCTGACCCAATCCAAGATCCGTGCAAAAAAACAAAAGGGAAAATTCCCATTTTGTTCCTTTCGCATGGTATTTTTCTTTTAAAGGTCCCTGTGAATTTTAAATGGTTTTCAAACCAGTTCCTAAATTAATTTAATCGGATTTTTAAAAGGGTAAATTGCACAAACAGTCCTTTCGTTTGAAAATTAATTACAAAAAGGGGTTGCCGCATGGTAAAATTATTTTTGAGGTCCTTAATAGATTCGAAAATCTTGCAAAATGGTTTGTGTATAATGTATATATATATATATTAGTATAATATATGTAATACATACAATATATGTATGTAGATAAAATGTATAGTGCATGTGTATATATATAGTATATTATTTAATATGTATAATATTATTCTTAATACGTATATTATACTTATATGTACATACGATATATTTAACATATTATTATGTATATATTAATATATATAGGACGTTATATATTATAAAATATTTTTTATATTATTTTCCTACATAAATATCATATATAGTATTTTGCCCCAATTGTTCTGGTATTTCTATTGGGAGTGCCATCCTGGCCATACGGGTGCCATCTTCTCTGAGTATCGTGGATATCGAGGCAGGTTTTGATTTTTTTATATATATATTTAATTATTTAATATTTAAATACTCTTTTTATTTCATTTTATTTTTATATTTTGTTTATTTGTTCATACATAATAATTTTTACATATAGTATTGGGCCTATTTGTTCCGATATTTCTGTTGGGAGTGTCATCCCGGCCATTCGTGTGTCATCTCCTTTGAATGTTGTGAATACCAAGGCAAAGTTAAGTTGTTTTGCATGTATCTCAAAAATTAATTATTAAATTAAATTGAATTTTCATTTTCCTTAATAAAAATAATGCAATCTTTAGGTACCAATTTTGGGCGTAGTGGGGTGCTAATCCTTCCCCATTCGTAACCAACTCCCGAACCCATCTCTGGTTTACTTTTCCAGTGTCCGGTCTACCTTATCCATGTGATCGGTGGCAACTCTATTTTTTACCATTTTTTTATTTTAAAACTTGAATCCCCACTTCCCAAAAAATAGGTTTCCAAGAAGGGGCCCGAACGAGAAAGTCGCTATAGCTTGGCGACTCCGCTGGGGACACAAATTTTTGTTTTCAAAAACAAAAACGAGGATCTAGGCCTTAGTCATGGTTCGCATTGTAATCATTGAGGAAAATCTAAATTCAATTTAATTTAATTTTTAATTTCTATTTTTTGTTTGATATAAACTATCATCATACTTTAGTGTTAGAACCCTTAAGTGGGAGAAAGTACTTCGCTTCGTGGGGTTTTCACCTCCGTATAGTGTTATATCTCGCTTCCAGAGTGTTGGTCCTTATATTTCGTGGGGTTTTCACCCCCGTTTGGTATAAGGGTCGTATTCCCCCGAATCAATGTCCCAACGACAGTTCGGGTACTCTTACTCTAGAACCAAACCACATATAATGAACCGTGGTGTCCGCCCTTTGATCACATCGTTACTCTGCCCGTGTAAGATAACCCTTTTTTTAGGTTTTGCTTTTTTTATTGTTTATATTCCCTGTATATTTTAACTGCTTATTTTCATCATTATTCATCATTTAATTCCTTTTATTATCCAGTTATTCTATTACACTAACTCATTTTGAATGTCGTTTTTTTCTTTTTTTGCATGAGCATTGCATATCATATTATACCATAAGTGTTGATTCGAGAATAATCCAATTTAGAGGGTGTACCCAAATGAGAGAGAAGCCTGTGATACAAGAGCGATAATGCAACAATATCGGGTTAGGGCAAATGAATAGACAATGTAGGAAGAGACCTTTGCCTACATTCTCCATGCATAGGCTAGCCATCTCTCTAAAAAAACCTCAAGTGCATAGATTATCTTGTTATAGGACTTTGAACAGTGGAAGAAGAAAATAACGAGACCGTCCCTCAAACCGAGGACAATGCTAAGACGTATAGTGTGAATCGTACTTTACAAAATCAAGATATCAAGACAAGAAGCTACCCATTATCTGTAGTTTATTTCAGCTTCTTGATAGACATATTCTCCTAGCGGAAGCCTTTCTAAGGATTACTCACGAATCAACACTTCATTTCCATGACATTTAAATATTTAGTTGTACGTTATAATTTGTATGCATTATTAAAGATAATTGGGTTAATTGTGTAAATATCATGGGAAAATTTAAACTCAAATTACTATTATTCCACATCGATATGGTACTCGCTTGTATAAAAAAAGAAGAAAAACTGAGTGACTAAACTAGAATAGGGCCAAAAGAACACAGGAAACTGTTTGGATAGGACCGAAGAAAACATCATCGAACATATCAAGATTCAATAAAATAAGCCGATCCCTAAGAGAAGAGCGCACGTCAACACCACTGGGGTATCCGTCAGCCATCAAGAAGAAGGGACCACCAAGCAATCAATTAATCTAGAAACAACCTATGAGGAAGAAGTACCAGACCTCCACTTGGTAGAAAAGATCATAGCCATTTTGGCAAGACCGACAAAAAAATTTGGTGCAATGTGCTTAAACGCTGCTAAGTTTAAGATAATGGATAATTCAAATGTCAATCGAAAATCCATTTTTGCGAATGGTCGAAGGAAAATAAATCCTTTGAGAAAACCCAATATTATGATTGGTACAAACTGATTGTACCCAGGGGAATGGTACAACTAACCCAAAGCAAAACAACTACTGGTAAAGGCAACTCAAAACCATTGATCTTTGTGCATTTGGGAAAAATGCAAAAGAAATCTAATGGCAGAATCAAATGTTTAAAACCTTCAATCGATCCCTCTTCGTTAGTGTTGTAGATGGATCAAATATCAAGACCTTCATCTTTCGATCTTGTCTCTTTTTTAGTATGGCGGCTGGATCTGAGCCATTTTGACAAGTCCAATAGAAATATTGGCGCAACGTGCTTAAACACAGTAAAGTTTAAGACAATGAAAAATTCAAATGTCCATCGAAAATCCATTTTTACGAATGTTCAAAGGAAAATAAATCCATTAAGAAAATCCAATGTCATGATTGGTACAAATTGATTGTACCCAAGGGAATGGTACAACTAGCCCAGAGCAAACGGCTACTTGTAAAGGCAACTCAAAACCGTTGATCTCTGTGCATTTGGGAAAATGCAAAAGAAATCAAACCAAAAAATAAAATGTAGCAACTAAGTCAATCTTTCTCCAAATTTTGCTTACAAGAACAACAAAGAAGATCAAATGAAGCCCAAGGAAGAAATGGTGGTCAGAGTAAGAACCCTTACCCTAGACCAGACCAGACCATTTTACTTTAAGAGGTATTGTTTTATGCCCAAGACGATCAGAATCGGGGCGTCATCTTAAAGATTTTTTATCTATCACTGGTACTAGTACTACCCGAGAACAGATTGAAGTGTCAACTTTCTTTAGAACTTCAAGATGAAATATAAGAAGAACTCCTTGCTTGAAGATCACACCTCTGGCATTGATGAAAGTTTCATACAGGAAGAATTTACAGCCCTACTTCTGGCTTTGATAAGAGTGAATGACTCTCAGCCCTACATCTCCGACTTTGATAAGAATTTCATACATGAAGAATTCTCAGCCCTACCTTTGGCATTGATGAAAGTTTCATACAGGGAGAACTGTCAGCCCTACTTCTGGCTTTGATGAGAGTGAATGACTATCAGCCCTACATCTCTGGCTTTGATGAGGATTTCATACAGGAAGAATTTTCAGCCCTACCTCTGGCATTGATGAAAGTTCCATACAAGAAGAACTTTCAGCCCTACTTCTGGCTTTGATGAGAGTGAATGACTCTCAGCCCTACATCTCCAGCTTTGATGAGGATTTCATACAGGAAAGATTCTCAACTTTAACTTTGGAATTGATGAAAGTTTCATATAGGAAGAACTTTCAGCCCTACTTCTGGCTTTGATGAGAGTGAATGATTTTCAGCCCTACATCTCTGGCTTTGATGAGGATTTCATACAGGAGGAATTCTCAGCCTTACCTCTGGCATTGATGAAAGTTTCATATAGGAAGAACTTTTAGCCCTACTTTTGGTTTTGATGAGAGTGAATGGCTCTCAGCCCTACATCTCCCGCTTTGATGAGGATTTTATACAAGAAGAATTCTCAGCCCCACCTCTGGCATTGATGAAAGTTTCATACAGAAAGAAGTTTCAGCCCTACTTCTAGCTTTGATGAGAGTGAAGGACTCTCAGCCCTACATCTATGGCTTTGATGAGGATTTCATACAGGAAGAATTCTCTACCCTACCTCTGGCATTGATAAAAGTTTCATACAAGAAGAACTTTCAGCCTCACTTTTGGCTTTGATGAGAGTGAATGACTCTCAGACCTACATCTCCAGCTTTGATGAGAATTCCATACAAGAAGAATTCTCAGCCCTACCTCTAACATTGATGAAGATTCTATACAGGAAGAACTTTCTAGTCTCAAAGCGAGTTACTCTTTTGTGCCTATGACAGTAAAAAATCGGGGCACAATATCTAAAGATTTTGCAAACTTTAGCTTTCAGGGAAGTAGCAGAAATCTTCTAGTCATCTTGTAACAAGATGCCATTTTATGCCTATGACAATCAGAAATCGGGGTATGATCTTTTAATTTTCCAGTCTTCAGCTTACATTGGAAGCAACAAAAATCTTTCGGTAGTCTTGTAGTGAGATAACCTTTTATGCCTATGACGATCAGAATTTGGGGCACGATCTTGAAATTTTCTAGTCATCAGCCTTATTGGAAATAAGAAAAATCTTCCGGCATCAAGATATCATCTCATACCTATAACGATCAAAAATCGGGGTATGATCTATAAATTTTTCAGTCTTCAGCCTCTAGATAAATAGAGAAGACTTGTATACGTCTCCCAACTCGAAGATTCCATCCGCAGAAAATTCTGTAGAAAGAACCTGCAACTTCAAGAGTCGAAGGTGAAAAAGTTCTATATGGAAAAGATTTTCAACTTGATGATGTCTCCAAGACTTCAGACAGAGGAAGAATGAACAGTACTTTGTAGGAAAAGCTTGTGACATCAAACTGTTGGGTTTCATAGGAAATAAATTGATCTAATCAGGCATATAAACGCAGCGGAAAATATCCTATGAAGAATTTCCAGGATCTCATGCAATCATATTAATGTACGAAGAGGAAATCAAGAATTACCTTAATTTTTGATTCAGGAATCCGGTTGAGTTGAGGCGCTGCCTTTCTGAAAGACGACCGCCCTCTACAAGTATCCACACGCGAATGGACGACGAACGGCTATTGGAATGCTAGATCCAATCAAGATTTCGAAAAATCTAGTTTTGTAGTTTTGTGGCTATTTCGAAAATCACTCTTAAAAACCCCTTGGCATACATACATACATACATACATACATACATACATACATACATACATACATACATACATACATACATACATACATACATACATACATACATACATACATACATACATACATACATACATACATATATATATATATATATATACGACTTGATTGGGGTTAGATTGAGTTCAATTATTATAATTTAATTAAAACTCTTTTAAATATATTATAAAATAAATTTCGTTATCTGATATGGAATTCAAGTTCAACTAAAATCTAGATGATGTGATTTATTTAATAATATTATTTATTTAAAATAAATAAATAATATATTTAAAAACGGGTTCCTTATCCAATAACGAGTTAAAATATAATCAAATCTAGATAATGAGATTATTTAATATTATTTATTTAATATTATTTTTCAAAAAAATAATAAAATAAATAAAATATTCTATCACAAGAATACAAATTTAATTTCTTTAAATTCAAATAAATAATCTCTCTCAATATAATTTATAATAATCACATTATCTTAAATTTATTATTGGGAGTAATAACCACAACCATTCTTATCCATTCTTAGTGTGCGACCCTATAGGTTCGATTAACGTTGGCATAGATAAAATCACATTTTATTCTACAAGTCATAAGCGGCCTCTAGCAAGACATTATGACTACCCAAGTTAAATGAAAAGCTCATAATCCAATACAACCTTAATTCAGTTTATGTCATAATCCTTTTATCTCGTGACATCTTGATAGAATATAAGACATGGAAAATGTTAACCTTATATCATTCCATCTTTAGTTTCTCGATGCCCAATTGAACTGATTAAACAAATGGCATTGACCTTTATCAACTCATTTGAGCACGACCATGCATTTCTCAATCCCAATTATCGAGGGGCCCAAATATATCTCTCTTATGTTAAGAGGGTAAATTCCATCTTAATTACTCACATCTCACTGCATGATTCCTTATTATGTTCAAGCATAGCCTTTATAATCGTCCGATTAAAAACGATGTTTGACTATGTCAAAACATAATAGTTATCATGTTGAGAACTATAGCAATTTTAGGTCTAAGGATTTAATGTCACAACTGTTTGAAGATTAATATATAACTTTAATCCACATATTAATCTCAAGACGAGTCGATCCAAATATTTGTTCTCAACAAATATATATATGAATTTGATTTGAATCTCATTCACATATTCATCCTATGAATATCTATCAAACTTCATACTAATCTTATCTTATTATTGTTCCCACAATAATAATTGATTAGGGATATTTGAATAATAATATTCAAGGATACAAAAGCATGCAAATTTATCATAAAAATAAATTCAATAATCAAAATATCACGTCCATACAATAGGCCTTAGGGAACTATCGCTAACACGAACTCCCCAACTCTAAGATTTTGAAGAATTCAAGGGCAATCGAGCGGTCGATGCAGATCAACTGAAGATCAAGAGAGCGGGCGGTGTCAGAAAAGAACCCTCAGCCTACCCGGACCAAAATGGTCACTATTTTGTCTTTGCTTTATCACTGTTACATAGCAATGAGCAAAGAGAGGCAAATGTTATAACCTATTTTGGTCCGGGCCAGATCCAACCAATTTATTTTATTAAACCCATCAGGCCGGTACCCATTACATACCCATAACCAAAACCCAAACACCCAAGCCCAAGTTACATATGCCCAGTAGCCCAAATTAAATAACCCAAGACCCATTACCCAAATACAAATTGAACTAGCCTAAATTAAATAACCCGATCACCAAATTCAACCCGAACCCGACCCGATTACAGACCCAGATATTAAAATAACCTAAACTACCAAAATACCCCAAACCTTAATTTACCCTAATAATCAAATCCTAGCCCTCTATCCTTATCACTAGCCGCCGCCGCCCAAGCCGCCACCGAACCTGCAAAAAGAAAAAAAAACAATTATTTAGATCTCAAATAGCCAATCAAGTTGGGAATTTTTATTATTATTTTTATGCAACTTGTAAGATGAAAACGGGTATAAAACCCCATGCTTGCAATGTATTTGGAGGAGGATTTTGGGGAGAATATTTTCGAAATATAAAAAAAAGTTTGAAAGAAATCATACAAGCTATTTCATTCGAAAAGATTTCCGATCAAGGCCGAGAAAGGTAAACATTGTCCATTTTATTTATTTTTTCTTTAAAAAATAAAAAACGTTTCAAATAATCCTAGATCTAAGCATATATAGGAGGTTTTAAAAAAAAAACCGGAAATATAAGATAATGGTTAAAAAACAAACCTTTTTAGATTTTTTGTCACCTCCGGCCACCTGTGGCGACGACGCTCTGCCGCCAGATTGTCGCGGCTCCCGGCCGGCACCCGGGCCGGTTAGGAGGGGGTTGAGAGCATTTGGGGGGTTTATTTTTTTATAAAAGATGGAAAAATGATTTTTTTGGGTTGAAAAACATATATATAAGGATACAAAACGACGACGTTTTGGGGCGTCTGTGTTTGGCCCAAAACGACGTCATTTTGGTCGATATCCGGTTCACAACCCGAGCTGATCCAGGATCTACACAAAAAAAATAAAAGGGAAAATTCCACTTTTGATCCTTCCGCCTAGTCTATTTCTTTTAGTTGTCCCTGTGAATTTTAAATGGTTTTCAAATTAGTCCCTAAATTAATTTAATCAAATTTTTAAAAGGGTAAATTGCACAAACAGTCATTCCGTCCAAAAATTAATTGCAAAAGGGGTTGCCGCATGGCAAAATTATTTTAGAGGTCTTTAATAGTTTTGAAAATCTTTCCAAATGATCCTAAAATCAGATTTTATCAATTTTAAATGGGAAAATTGCACATCTGGTCCCTGATTGTTGTAAATATTTTAATTTTTGGCACTGAATTTTATTTTTATTAATTTCTTTGCTCCTATTTTTATTCCATCCCTTTATTTATTTATTTTATGTTTTTATGCATTTTATTCTTATTTTATTTGTGAATTTAATATGTATAATTTATGTATTTAATAGGTATTTGTGTATAATGTATATATATACATTAGTATAATATATGTAATACATACAATATATGTATGTAGATAAAATGTATAGTGTATATGTATATATATAGTATATTATTTAATACGTATAATATTATTCTTAATACGTATATTATACTTATATGTACAAACGATATATTTAACATATTATTATGTATATATTAATATATATATAGCACGATATATATTATAAAATATTTTTATATTATTTTCCTACTTAAATATCGGATATAGTATTTTTCCCTAATTGTTCCGGTATTTCTATTGGGAGTGCCATCTCGGCCATCTGGGTGCCATCTCCTCTGAGTATCGTGGATATCGAGGCAGGTTTGGTTTTTTTATATATTTAATTATTTAATATTTATATATTCCTTTTGTTTCATTTTATTTCTATATTTTGTTTATTTGTTCATACATAATAATTGTTACATATAATATTAGGCCTATTTGTTATGATATTTCTGTTGGGAGTGTTATCCAGGCCATTCAGGTGTCATCTCCTTTGAATGTTGTGAATACCAAAGCAAATTTAAGATGTTGTGCATGCATCTCAGAAATTAATTATTAAATTAAATTGAATTTTCATTTTCCTTAATAAAAATAATACGAACCTTTAGGTACCAATTTTGGGCGTAGTGGGGGTGCTAATCCTTCCCCTTCTCGTAACCAACTCCCGAACCCATCTATGGTTTACTTTTCAGTGTCTGTTCTACCTTATCCAAGTGACCGGTGGTGACTCCATTTTTTTTACCATTTTTTTAAAACCCGAAGCCCCATTTCCCAAAAAAATGGGTTTCCAAGAAGGGGCTTGGACGAGAAGGTCACCACAATTATAATTCAAACCTCCAATAAGAATTTCTATATCCACTTATGACCAAAATGATCTTAATTGTTAGCATTTCATCCTTATCATGAGCAATCTTTTTATGGTATACCCAATTTATGGTTGTTCAAAATTACTTGATCCGAGATCCTACCAATTGACCCAATGAAAAACTAAATTGGTATTTTTTTCTTTTCAAAAAACTATTTTTGGGTCGGTGCCCGGTCCGTTAAATTTCTTTGGGTCACGGGTCGGGTCCGAATCACAATTTTTTAATTATAGGGGTACTCGACTTGGTTGTCTATGTAACACTCCTTTCCCGTATCCGTACACCGGGTACGAGTCAGAAATGTTATGACTTCTTTAATCCAAAAATCTGGGTAATTTAAAATTTTCAGAAAACTTCCCGATAGTCACCCATCCTAAAATTTCTGTAGCCCAAGCAAGCTTAACTTTATTTAAAATTGACTTGAATTATTTGTTCGAGTTCCAATCATAAATCAATTATCTTAACATGCTACTCATCACTTAAGGTTATTCTTAACCTTGAATATTTCCAGAAATGTTAATTATCTTGAAACCATAACAAACTTTAAAGGCCAATCACACTCAAATAGGTTTAGCAAGTATACATGCCACGATAAAAATCAAACCTTAATTAGGATATCATTACTGTGATTACCTGTTGAGCTTTCCAATATTGATGCAATTCTTTTCTCCCTCTCCTCTTGATTTACCTACGTGTGTACAGCCAAACGCACGCTAAGTACAAACTTAGTGAGGCAATAAATGAAGTTAATAACAATAATTTAAACTTTATTCAACTTTACAACTACATTTTTATATAGCATGATATATGCCAATGCATCAACTTTCACATTGCAGTAGTAATTATTTGCTATATGCCAATGGCATAAGATTTTCATGCTTGCCCGTTTATTATAATATGCCGTATATGCATAAATGCATCATGATCACTAGGTAAGTATACCATCATATTAATCATGTATCAACATAATATAAACCGGATATAAATTTCTTACCGATATTCTTGCCATTTGTCCTGATTGGTCACATAAACCGGATACCCGAATATACACAACCTATTTACTATTTATTCTCTGTTTATTTATAGCCCAAACTAAACCTTGAGGACTCTGATACACGAGTCAAATATGCACCGAAGTGCTAATTTTGGCACATTTATAAGGTTGTGCTAACCATACACTAAGAGTCCTTTATGTACGCTATAGTGCTATCCCGAATTCCCGATTGTGCAGCGTGTTGCTAGACTCTATGGCATGCCAACTATATCCTATCCCTCAATGACTTATTTGGGTATAATTTTCATATTTTTTTCATCAATGGCAATGTATATCAATATAATTTAACATTGGGCAGTTTATAACCGAAATAACATTCATAGTATACCATCATATATAACTAGTGATCCATGCATTTGTGTCCAACCTTTGACATATTTAAAATATGTCAAATATATTATCAATGACATAAATATCATGCCAATATATAAACAAGGTAGACTCATCACAAGTCTTCCTTATGATGTATAAAACATCCATGTATCATGTTATGTATGCATTGCACTCACCTGAGCCATTTATTAGCGCGCCTCACTATCCTTTCCTTTATAGAACCTTGAACCTTCTTTGATGTCTTGGCTTAATTAATAATATGAATAAGATAAAAATATTTGTTAGATTCAAATCTAACATTACCTTAAACATATTGTCTAATATATCATTCGAACATAAAATTTCCAAATATTTTCCTTTCTTCCTTGTACTGTTCAAAAACTCATTATGGTCCCTAGTGACTAATCTGAACTTCCAATAATTCATCTAAGTTTGCTAACTCACATTTAAATACAAAATGTTTCAAATTTCATTTCCTGACAGCTTACGCTACCTTCAAAGATTTGCTTATACCGGGTAGAATACATACCAGATCTTAATTTCCTTTATACTGGAAAACTATATTCGATAATGGTTCTAACGGTATAAGCCACAAAAATTTATAAAATCTACAAAAATTATGAAAATTCTTCAAACTCCCATCACAGTGTTGTTTTGACATAAACTACTTTGTAAAATTTCTGACCTTCATTAGATTAAAAATTCATATATTTTAACTCGAAACTCGAAATCAATTTTCGTTTGTTGGAAACGAACTAGACGAAAAAAATATTTACAACGGTATAAAATTCATCATCTAACAATTTTTTTAGAATTTATGATGAATTTTTGAAGTCACTGCCAAAAATTCAATCTTCTACATAACTTTCCATAATAAACTTCTAATTTCTACTAACTTCTTCATATTTTTCTACTTATAAATTTAGTCCCATCACTTGCTTCAAACCACCAATTCACCATCTTATTCATCAAATAATTATTCAAAACAATTCCCTCTAATTTTCTTTCTTTTTCCAAAATAGTCACTAAAATGCAAAGGTAAGGATTCAAACTTCTTAACTTTGCAATTTAGTCCTCAAATCAACACTACTACCTTAATTCTATTATTTTAACTAAATATCAGATTTAATCCCCATCCAAGAATTCATTTCCTATTTGGTCACTTGATTTTGACAATTTATCCAAATGGTCCCTAATTCAATTCAACATTGGTTTAGCATTCAAACATCAATTTCACGTCTCCAACATCATTAATTACATAAATACACTCCAATTTCAAAAATTTCATATTTGATCCCTTAACTTTGAAGCTTGCCGAATTGGTCCCTATAATTTTAACTTAGGGTTTTGCTTCTAAACAACAAATCAAGCTTACTAGGTCATTAATCCAACATCACAAACCCTAAGTTAGACTTAAATCCATAAACCCTAATCTTTTCCATCCAAACCAAAATATTTAGGGTTTAAATCCTAACTCAAAAACATGATTTTAACATCACATAAGCTTGATTCCAACTTAAATTCAACCATGGAATCATATAATTTCAAAAGCCCCAATTTTGTTCATAAACCCTAATTTCCTTATCATGTAAAATTTTCATCAATAAAGCATATTTTCCATTAATTAAATACATCAAAAGATAGAGCTTGAAGAGTAGAACAACTTTGCAGTTCGAAAGATTACCTGAAAATTGAGTTTCGAGGCTTGAATCGAGCTTGGAAAATTTTCTTTCTTTCTCCCCATATTTTCGAAAATATGAAAGATGAAGAAGGTTTTATATTTTGCCTTTTAATTTTAAATCTCTCCAATTATGCCACTTGTAATATATAAATAAATTTTAAATTCATTCAAATAGGGAAATTACAAAAGTGCCCTTTTATCCAACAGTTGAGATTGATTTTATCATCAATCAAGGGCCAAGATTTAAACTTCAAAATTCTTCTTTCAAAATAGCCCTTGTAAATTCAAATATTTCAAATTTGCCATCCTTGCCAAATGACCATTTTGCCCTCTAACTAGTCTTTATTACTAGTTTGTTTCAAAATTGCCATATCATTAAAATCTAACTAAATTAATTCCTCTTCAACCGACCACTTCCATAAATATAATTTTATGATTTTCCATGGATTATGGAATAGCCTCTAAAATTTCAATTCAATCTGATTTCCCGATATTCACAAAATACTTCTACTACGATTTTACCTTTACCGAGCTATCGGATATATTCCGAAAATTAATTCTATATTGTCATAATATTCCTATATCATAATACTTCATCCAGTGACCTAAATTTAATCTTGAATTATTACTTTACCAACTATGCCCTTGTGATTTTCCAAAATTACGATCTTACCATTTTTCATCCAACGGCTCATATTTAGCATGGAGATTCAACTTAAATCCAAGGGTTCATATTCTTCCAACACAAAGAAAATATCTTAGAAATTTAAAATGACATAATCAACCTTGGCTTATCATTCTTCAAAATATCCTGGATATTCTATTCGATCCGATTATCTGAATATTCTTTTGAACTTTATCGCTTTATAGTCATTAATCCAAACTCTGTAAAAAAATCCGGGTAACACAAAAACATCATTCTTGGGGGTAAAATATTCATTTACTGGTTAAAATACACAACTTTTGTAAATTACACTTTGGCCCCTAAACTTTTCCAAAGTTTACACTTTAACACTTAAACTTTCAAAATTTACATTTTGGTCACTAACCAAAATTTTGGGATATTACAATTCTCCCCCCTTAAGAAAATTTGTCCTGGAATTTTCAACACATACCTGG
Source organism: Hibiscus mutabilis (assembly GCA_019671005.1). Taxonomy (NCBI): domain Eukaryota; kingdom Viridiplantae; phylum Streptophyta; class Magnoliopsida; order Malvales; family Malvaceae; genus Hibiscus; species Hibiscus mutabilis. The sequence continues at coordinate 45,452,870 of CM033726.1, read as the reverse complement.
TTCAAAAATTAAGGAAATTGTTTTCTCATATCTTTTTCTCTTTCCCAAGTCACTTTTTGACTTCATAATTTCACCAAAGAACTTTAACAAGTGAAATAATTTTATTTCTCAATCCTTTGACTCCATGTGCCAATATCTTTACCGATTCTTCCTCATAACTCAAATCCGGTTGAATCTCTAGTCCTTCTGAGATAATGATATGTAAAGGATACGATTGATACTTCTTGAGCATCGCGACATGAAATATATTGTAAATTTTGTCCATTTCCGGAGGTAAGGCTAATTAATAAGCCACCAAACCAACCCTTTTCACAATATCATATGCCCCAAAGAATCTCAGACTTAGCTTCCCATTTTAGTCCAAACCATAACACCTTCTTCCAAGGTGAAACTTTCAAGGAATACTTTACCCTTAACTTCATATAAATGTCTTTTCTTTCAAGATCAGCAGATAATATCCACCATTCTAAAGCAATTCTAAATTACTTTGAACCATTCACACTTGACTCTCCACATCCTAAACTGAATCAAATCAGATTCAATCACCTCTTAGTTCTCTTTTCATCATCCTCGGGAATATAAATCACTTTCTTGATAACATGAACATCCTTTAGACCTAACATCGAAATATTTAATTTTTTTCCTTTTGCCTTGCTGAATTCTTTCCAGGCATATCTTATCTTATATCTATAAATCTTTGACCTAATTTGTCATAGTAGACTTGAGCTGAGGCTGTGTAATCAATACACTATTTTCCTCCAAAGATAATTAAGCTTTTAATGCTTATAAGGCCAAGAGTGACTTTTGACTAAATACATATGTTACTACTTTAGTCTTATTACATCACTACACATCCCAACCTATTATGGGACGTATTATTGAATAAGGTAGAATCCTTATTAGATTCATACTGCACTAATGCTACTATCAAATCTTCCTTTATTGGTAATAATATAATCGTAATTTAACCTTAGAGGAACGTTACTGCTTCTTTAACTAACATCATTGAAGCTTCCTTAGGTGATATACCAAGTCATATAAAACCTCCATCTAATAACTCTTATAACTAGATATTTAGCTTTCTTAATCTAGTAAGAGTCATTTTGTATAGTGTAATCAATATAAGTCCAATATTGGATTAAATCAAATCCTAAACTGAGCCTCTCGATTAAGTATCAAGCCTAACGGCTCCTCTTAGGCAACCCATTTAAAACTCATAAACAATGATAATACTCTCTCAGCTTACCCTTGATGTTTGGTATCCATAGCATAAGTTAAATCATTTTCATTTTGATAACAAATTCAAATAAAAACTCTGCATGCTCATGCATGCCAATTATCACAACACTCACATGATTGGTTTTGTGATTTTCTTGAATCTCCAACATTAATTATAAATGTTAGAGAGTTCCTAATTTTCCTTGTCCCGATCTCTTAGCGGAACCATGTAATAAATTCATCTTGATATCTTTGCCGGGAATCCTCACCACTTTTTAGAAGTGGTGAAATACATAATGATTCACTATTCCTATTTACTAACTATGACCTCTGTTTAGATATTTTTCATTCTGAACCCTTTCCATTGCATTCAGCATAATTTATTACTTCATGAAATTTTGAAATATATAGGGTAGTCCTTACTTCTTTGTACCTGACCTCCAACCCTCTATGAGCTGTCATAACAAGCTCTCTTTCTGTTTGTAGGAAGCAGCTTAGAAGCAAATCAACTTAATTTATTAAACTTGCATTCATACCCATAAATAATCCAATTGCCCTAATTAAGATGCAAGAAACTCCGTTGCATCTGTAGAGTAAACTTTGTTACGGAACTCTCAAAGAAAGAACTTCTAGTTAATAGACTTCTGAATATGTACCGTAACATTACTTTATCAAATACTGGTCTAACCCTTTTTAGATGAGATAATACCCTTTCTTTTTAGTCTCCTCTAATCATCAATACAGAGTTCCTTCAACATAACTTTTATATCATTAAACCATAAGTTAACAATCATAGGATCTCCCTTAATATTTCTCTGAAGATCTAGTATGCCAGAACTCTCAATTCTTTTGCTATCGGTGCCTAAGTAGGTTGCTTCATGATCAAATCTAATGTCTGGAAGAAAAACTCTTAATCCAGAACATGCATATCATACTACTCTGGTGCCTCTGTACCATGCTAAGCTGAGGGTAGAATATTATCATTAACCTTATCATACCCGTAAATCTCTTATTGATGCACTCGCCCAATCACCTGACACGATTCTTTTACCCTCACACCTTGGAATTTAACATTATTATTATAATAAAGTAAGCAATTGCATCCATTCCAACAAGTAAAATCATAAGTAATTCTGACATCCTAGTGGCATGTATACACTTTTGACCTTTACCATACTTCGTTTAATCTCTAGAATCGGCTAAACATGTAGCTCTGATACCAATAAATGTAAAACCCCTTTCCTGTATCCGTACACCGGGTACGAGTCAGAAATGTTACAACTTCTTTAATCCAAAAATCAGGGTAATTTAAAATTTTCAGAAAACTTCCCGATGGTCGCCCATCCTAAAATTTCTCTAGCCCAAGCACACTTAACTTTATTTAAAATTGACTAGAATTATTTGTTCGAGTTCCAATCATAAATCAATTATCTTAACATGCTACTCGTCACGTAAGGTTATTCTTAACCTTGAATCTTTCCAAAAACGTCAATTATCTTGAAACCATAACGAACTTTAAAGGCCAATCACACTCAAATAGGTTTAGCAAGTATACATGCAACTATAAAAATCAAACCTTAATTAGGATGTCATTATTGTGATTACTCATTGAGCTTTCCAATATTGATGCAATACTTTTCTCCCTATCATCTTGATTTACCTACGTGTGTACAATCAAACACACGCTAAGTACAAACTTAGTGAGGCAATAAATGAAGTTAATAACAATAATTTAAACTTTATTCAACTTCACAGCTACATTTATATATAGCATGATATATGCCAATGCATCAACTTTCGCATTGCAGTAGTAATTATTTGCTATATGCCAATGCCATAAGATTTTCATGCTTGCCCGTTTATTATAATATGCCGTATATGCATAAATGCATCATGATCACTAGGTAAGTATACCATCATATTAATCATGTATCAACATAATGTAAACCGGATATAAATTTCTTACCGATATACTTGCCATTTGTCCTAATTGTTTACATAAACCGGATGCTCGAATATACACTAACATGTTTACTATTTATTCTCCGTTTATTTATAGCCCAAACTAAACCTTGAGGACCCTAGATACACAAGTCAAATATGCACCGAAGTGCTAATTCCCTCACATTTATAAGGTTGTGCTAACCATACACTAAGTTTCCTTTATGTACACTATAGTGCTATCCCGAATTCTCGATTATGCAGCGTGCTGCTAGACTCTATGACATGCCAACTATGTCCTGTCCCTCAATGACTTATTTGGGCATAATTTCCGTATTTTTTCATCCATGGCAATGTATATCAATATAATTTAACGTTGGACAGTTCTTACCCGAAATAACATTCATAGTATACCATCATATATAACTAGTGATCCATGCATTTGTGTTCAACGTTTGACATATTTAAAATATGTCAAATATATGATCAATGACATAAATATCATGCCAATATATAAACAAGGTAGACTCATCGCAAGTCTTCCTTATGATGTATAAAACATCCATGTATCATGTTATGTATGCATTGGACTCACCTGGGCCATTTATTAGCACGCCTCACTAAATTCTACTCTATCCTTTCCTTTATAGAACCTCGAACCTTCTTTGATCGGTCTTGACTTCATTAATCACATGAATAAGATAAAATATTTGTTAGATTCAAATCTAACATTACCTTAAACATACCGTCTAATATAATCATTCGAACATAAAATTTCCAAATATTTTTCCTTTCTTCCTTGTACTGTTCAAAAACTCATTATGGTCCCTAGTGACCAATTTGAACTTCCAATAATTCATTCGAGTATGCTAACTCACATTTAAATACAAAATGTTTCAATTTCATTTCCTAACAGCTTGCGCTACCTTCAAAGATTTTCTTATACCCGGCAGAATACGTACCGGATCTTAATTTCCTTTATATTGGAAAAACTAGATTCGATAACGGTTCTAACGGTCACATAAATTAATAAAATCTAAAAAAATTATGAAAATTCTTCAAACTCCCGTCACAGTGTTGTTTTGACAAAAACTGCTATGTAAATTTTCTGACCTTCATTCGATTAAAAAATCATATCTTTTAACTCGGAACTCGAAATCAATTTTCGTTTATCGGAAACGAAACTAGACGAACAAATCTTTACAAAGGTATAAAATTCATCATCTAACCATTTTTGTAAAATTTATGATGAATTTTTGAAGTCACTGCCAAAAATTCAATCTTCTACATAACTTTCCATAATAAATGCCTAATTTCTACTAACTTCTCATTTTTCTACTTATCAATTTAGTCCCATCACTTGCTTCAAACCACCAATTCATCATCTTCTTCATCAAATAATTATTCAAAATAATTCCCTCTAATTTTCTTTCTTTGCCCAAAATAGTCACTAAAATGCAAAGGTAAGGATTCAAACTTCTTAACTTTGCAATTTAGTCCTCAAATCAACACTACTACCTTAATTCTATTATTTTAACTAAAAATCAGATTTAATCCCCATCCAAGAATTCATTTCCTATTTGGTCACTTGATTTTGACAATTTGCCAAAATGGTCCCTAATTCAATTCAACGTTGCTTTAGCATTCTAACATCAATTTCACATCTCCAACATCATTAATTACATAAATACACTCCAATTTCAAAATTTTCAGATTTGATCCCTTAACTTTGAAGCATGCCTAATTGGTCCCTATAATTTTAACTTAGGGTTTTGCTTCCAAACAATAAATCAAGCTTACTAGATCATTAATCCAACATCACAAACCCTAAGTTAGACTTAAATCCATAAACCCTAATCTTCTCCACGCAAACCAAAATATGTAGGGATTAAATCCTAACTCAAAAATATTATTTTAACATCACATAAGCTTGATTCCAACTTAAATTCAACCATGGAATCATAAAATTTCAAAAGCCCCAATTTTGTTCATAAACCCTAATTTTCTTCTCATGTAAAATTTCCATCAATCAAGCATATTTTCCATGAATTAAATACATCAAAAGATAGAGCTTGAAGAGTAGAAAAACTTTGCAGTTCGAAAGATTACCTGAAAATCGAGTTTCGGGGCTTGAATCGAGCTTGGAAAATTTTCTCTCTTTCTCCCCATATTTTTGAAAATATGAAAGATGAAAAAGGCTTTATCTTTTTCCTTTTAATTTTAAATCTCTCCAATTATGCCACTTGTAATATATAAATGAATTTTAAATTCATTCAAATAGGGAAATTACAAAAGTGCCCTTTTATCCAACGGTTGAGATTGGTTTTATCATCAATCAAGGGACAGGATTTAAACTTCAAATTTATTCTTAAAAAATATCCCTTGTAACTTCAAATATTTCAAAGTTGTCATCCCTGCCAAATAACCAATTTGCCCTCTAACTAGTCTTTATTTATTAGTTTGTTTCAAAATTGCCATATCATTAAAATCTAACTAAATTAGTTCCTCTTCAACTGGCCAATATTCCGTAAATATCATTTTATGATTTTCCATGGATTATGGAACAACCTTTGAAATTTCAATTCATTCCGATTTCCCGATATTCACAAAATACTTCTACTACGATTTTACCTTTACCGAGCTATCGGATATATTCCGAAAATTGTATACTTCCATAATATTCCTCATATCATCATCCTTAATCCAATGACCTAAATTTAATCTTGTATTAGTAGTTTACCAACTTTGCCTTTGTGATTTTCCAAAATTACGATCTTACCATTTTTCATCTAACGGCTCATATTTAGCATGGAGATTCAACTTAAATCCAAGGGTTCATATTCTTCCAACACAAAGAAAATATATTAGACATATAAAATGAAATAATCAACTTTGGCTTATCATTCTTCAAAATATCATGGATATTCAATTCGATCTGATTATCTGAATATTCTTCCGAACTTTATTGCGTTATAGCCATTAATAAAAGCCCCGTACGAAAAATCTAGGGAACACGGAAATGTCATTCTTGGGGGTAAACTATTCATTTACGGGGTTAAAATACACAACTTTTGAAAATTACACTTTGATCCCTAAACTTTTCCAAAGTTTACACTTTAACCTTAAACTTTCAAAATTTACATTTTGGTCACTAACCAAAATTTTGGGATATTACAGTCTATCTTTATTTTAAATTATTAAGATTTTTTAGTTAAAATTAAAATATTTCATTCCCGAATATTTTATACTAATTTCTAAATCTCGTCATACCTCATGCCTATGATGAGTACTTGATTTTATGTTTTATCTTTAGTTATATTTTTTACTTTTAAATTTTATATTTTGATTATGTAATCTGGAATTAAATTTTATGTTTGGATTATGTTATCATGTAATTTGGACTTTTAAATTTTAATTTTATTCTTTCAAATTAATTTAAATTTTATTATTTGTAAAAGAAAATTATAAATTTAATCAGGGTAACTTCAAATTTTACATTTAAAGTTTCAGAAAATGGGAGAGAGCAGCCGTCGAAAATGGTGGACGATTTTCGTTGGAATTCTATCGAATCGAATTCATTGAAAGGGAGTGTGGAAGGTCTTTGATCGCTATGGGTAAGTAAAAGATGTTGTTGTACCAAACAAACGAGCACAAGATGGGACGAGATTTGGTTCTGTGTGTATGACGACAAGATGGATGCAAGGCGGACTATTGAACGATTACATGGGCAATGGATTTATGGTTCAAAATTGAGAGTATCCATGACAAAAAGGGTGAAGCACGATTTTATTGGGCAACAAAATGAGAATCGAATGAAGAAGGATGTGATGAATTGGGGGAATGAGGTTATTTTGACACGATATACATCCAAGAATCGAGTCATTCAAGGGGTGGAGGATAAGATTAAAATAGAAATTCTTCGTTGTTGTGCTATTGTATGGTGTCGAGAGCCGGTGGGTATTGCATCAATAGCCAGAGAATTGAAGAAAGACAAGTTGGAGGGCATGTCATTAATGCACATAGCGGGATCAAGAATGCTATTGATTTTCGAGAACTATGAGGATTAGCAAGTGGCTTTAGCCAATGTGCCACTAAATAAATGGTTTTTGAAGGTTCAACCCTGCCAGCTGAAATTTGATAGGGGAAATTAAAGAGTGTGATTGATAATAAGTAGGCTTCTAATACATGTGTGGTCGCGTCGGACACTCGATAACTTGGCATTAATATAGGACGTGATGATTAGGTGTGATGACTCAATGGTAGACCCTAAATAATTTGAAAGTGGACACATTTTGATTGAAACAGAACAAATGACGAAGATTGAAGGGAAAGTAGAGGTACATGTGAACGACTTGTCTTTTATGGTACATGTGAATGAGTTTGAACCATTGATGGATGAACAATTGTGCAAAATTTGTGAGATGGATAGTGATACGAAGAAAAGTGAGGGAGAAGACGATATAAAAATTATGGAGAAGATTGATGACCAATTAACAAGAAAATATAATACAAACATAGAGATGACACAAAATGAGGCTGCGCAAAGAGAGAACAATGCAGATCTGAGGCTTTCGAATGAGGTGGACATTTTGCCAGTATAGAATGCAAATGAATTATGGTGTGAAGAGCGTGTTGGGCATATGGTAAGTGACGTGGTTATAAGGAAATGTCAGTACACCCCATGGCGCAGCGAAAAAATTATCTGGTGAATTCTACTAGTGATTCATGTACGAGGAATGAATCCAGGGTGAAAAGGGATGAGGCATTACCTTAATTAAATCTGATAACCACAAGGACGTAAAGAGAATCCAATTCCTCAGCACAATGTCGAATCCTAGTCATCACAACAACGTTCCGATCTTTACGCAGTCCACCTGAATGAAACGAACAATATTTTACTTCTCTAACTGTTAGAGAGGTTTTTAGCAATTGGAATATCAATGGTTGTTATACCTTATGCTTTAATATAGCATTCAAAAACCTAATCCTACGTAAATTCGATTTTATTAAATATATAATTTATTTAACCAAATATAATTAAATATGTAGAATCTAATTATACTTCAATTAGATTTCTCTAGGGATATATATTTTAATAGTGTTTGATAATTACAATAATTATCTAGTATTAATATATATATATATATATAAATATATAAATTGTAACACCCCAATCTTGTCCTAGATCCGGAGCATCACATTCGGGTAACCCAAAACTAACCCATCAAAATTTCTCGTTTAAAACCACAAGTTGGCAATTCTAGAAATAATCCATTACCATAAAATCCACGTAGATAAAGAGATTAAAAGGGTTTACAAAATATAAGTTCGAATTAAAATACACCGTTTGACCAAATAATAGTAAATCAAAATAAAAATACACACTCGACTCTGGTAAGGTCCTATGAATACATTCAGTCCAAACTAAACATCAAGTACTGTACTATGAAATTGGCTCGGTGCTGGGGAATCCTCCTCGATGTGCTCCTCCAAAAAGCAACGTGTCAACCTACGCACGGAAGAAACCACAATTCCGCACGCTGAGCTAAAAAAGCTCAGTGGTACATTTCTACTCTACCGCAATTCATGAATATCATAAAACAAGCATGCATAATAATATAATTAAGAGTGCACAAATAGGCTTCTCAACATCGAAGGATCATCTTCTAGCCTATCCTAGCTAGAGCTTACAACTGTATCAAGATACCACTATTTGCAAGAAGACCACTAAGCCATCCCAAGCTTACCATACGCAAGGTCCCACCGACCATTGAGTTACGTCCCGTACCCTGATCACATAGCCCAAGGGTTATCTAGCCCATACTCGAGATCACACAGCCCATTGAGTTACTTGAGCTCACACAGCCCGTCGAGTAACAAACCCTACCCTGATCACATAGCCCAAGGGTAACATAGCCAACATCTATTATCCGTACAACAATGTAAATAACATACATTCTCTAATGGCCAACGAAGCCCTACTATTTTTCTCGTGCTCACACAGCTGTCGGGTTACCCGTGATCACATAACTATCGGGTTAGGATCATATCTGGATCACTATAGCCACAGATACATTCTAGACATACTTGGATCACAATAGCGACAAGCAGTCTTTTCTTGAGGTCATATAGCCAATCAGGTTACTCGAGATCACATAGCCCTTCGAGTTACTCGAGCTTACACAACCTCCAAGTTGTATTTCCATATCCTGATCACATAGCCCAATGATAGGTTTCGGACCGCATCCAAATCACATAGCCCATGGATACGTCAGATGTACTCGATCACATAGCCAGGAGTACCCATCCCCTTATTTAAGTGCCCTTGTATTGACTCTAGGACATCTGGATTCCTAACCAAGACACATTCGTTAACACATGCTCCCCCGAGCATCAATATATCTCATCGAGAGGTAAAAGGCATCCATCCAACCATTACCAATGCCCCAAGGCATGACTCATTTGTTACACTAATTAATATATGTCTTTAGGATTCATTACGCCTTTCTCGTTAGATTATCTTATTATTTGCGGCAACCAGCCTATATAGGCGTCCCTTCAGCACACAGGAAGGACCCCGATCTTCTACATAGCATTAACCGATCCACCACGAATCTCTAAGGGTGATTAAACAAGTGATCCACTCAATAATTACCAAGCCGTTAGCCATTTATTTCACACACGGGGTTTAACTCTACATTTCTCAGCTTTAGTATTCATTTTAGACCCTTAGGGCCCTTTACCTCGAATTATAGAACCTCCGAATGCGAACTCAACTTTCTTGGGCAGATTGCCTAGCGAGTATTGATACTCCAAGGTGAGTATCGATACTGCCCTCTGGGTATCAATACCCCTTCATGAGTATCGATACGCTGATTAAGATCAAAATAATTAGGCCCCAAGCCGTACCGATACGCTTTGTGCCTTATCGGTACACTAGATCAGTACTAAGATCGCCCTGTACTGATACTTCCACATACGCGTACCGGTACACTAAGCCTCTCCTAGGCAATGCAACAATGCGTACCGATATGCCCCTTGTATAATAGTACGCCAAAGTGTTACTGGAATTCAAAACAATCAAGGGGTACCGATACATAGGAATGCGTACCGGTACGCCCTTCACAATCCGAATCCTTAACACAAGGGCGTACCGATACGCTACCACCCCGTATCGGTACGCGAGCCTCGATTTCAAAACTTGAAGCTTGGGATTTCCTTAATCCCTCCCTTAACCTCTATGGTTAAGTCCCAAATCGATCCTACAAGTTATTTAGAGTATAATAGGTGGTTTTCTATCCATCTTACACATTATCAACATCTCATATTTGATTTACCATTAATGGGGGTTTAAAGCTCTAAAGACCTATCTCACACCCACAAACCATAAAACCAAGCAAGACATACATTTTATGAGGCTCATGAACAATAGGAGTCATAAATGTATTGACCTCAAGCAAAGATTCACGAACAAGGCAGCAACCAAGCCTCTTACATCTCTTTTTACTTGCTCCAAGCTTCCAAACCCAACTCCTACTAGTGCTGGAGATATTCCTCTTGAAAGATAGATCTTTGGGTGCTAAACAACTCCTCCTCTAGCCACAAACTGGGACTTACTCCACACTAACAATATATTATCTTTACCTTGAGTTAGGTGGGTTCTTGAAGGAGAGAATGATAGAGAGAAGAATGAGACATGATGACTTCATCCTCTATCCCCAAAGCAGAAAATAAAGAAGGCATCAGCCTTTTGCCTTCTTTTAGGAGGAAATTACCCTTTTAACCTTTATTAAACCTTTCTCATCCAGACACAAGCCCAACACCCAAGACCAACAAGACATGAAAGCCCATTAAGCTCAACATCTCGGCCCATCATAACCCAAACATTTGACCCAACATGTCAGTCCAAGACTCGGGTCAACGTCTATTATTAAATCAAAAATTTGGGTTGTTACAACTATCTCATCCTTCAAGAAATTTCATCCTCAAAATTTAGATAGATGAAAGGGAGATGTAACCAACACGGATCTAACCACCTCACCATTCAAACAGGATCACCTTGATTAGGGAGAGTTCTCCCTCAATCTACCTTAATAAAAACTATAGCATTAAACCACTCGCTCTCAACACTTCTTTTGAGATTTCCCACTACTCTTCTTCGATAACCAACAACACTTATGACGAGCCACTATGCTTGGTAACATAACCAACCTCGAGCCACGCTGTTCAAACATCAACTTAAGGAACTCAATTCTAAAATGATGTACTATTCCCACAAAGCACTGTTAGAAAAACATCATGCCAACAACCATGTCTCGGTCAAACCATTAAAAGACGAGCAAAACCCTAACAACCTATCATTATCATCAATCTACCTCGAATCCAACAGCTTTTTCCCCAAACTTGACCCACCAAGTCAAAACTTAAAACTTAGCCTTACCCCAAACTTACTTTCAATAGGGTCGACAACCACTTACGATTCCAACCACTTGGTTCCAAGAAATGACCACCATCACTTGCGATCTCACACAAGCAACCCAAAACTAACCATTCTATTTGCGAAAGTCTAAACACCTTCTTCCTAACTCTTGTCTCGGTTCCAACCATCAGATATGGAAAACCATTGACTATTCTTTAGGATCACCAACTGGTCCGTCTAAAAATATTTCTTTGCAAAGCAACCATCCAGTTACCCTCAACATAACTATTGATCCACATTTCCACTGCGCCACTCTGATAACTTCCACACTGCTTGCCTTAACTGATAACAACTTTGATCGAACTCAATTGGGTAATCCTCCAACCCCACAAAATTTAGCCCTTAAGACCTTAAGACCTCAATCATGTTCATTACAACCTTCATTTACCTTTTCTACGGTACCTTACTCCGACAACAACACACGAAGTTCTCACATTCTATGGCCAAAACAAAGTCGTCGATCTCACAAAACTGGCAGCGGTCTTCCCCCGTTGAACTACGGCTCAACACATCCAAAGCCACCAAACAAACTACTCTTACACAGACACGATATCGGCAAAGCACTTGGCAATGACACCCAATTGGTCGCATGCACAAGTGCGCCCCAACAAAGAGTTCGTTAAGTACCATACCACGAAGCGATAGACACTAAAAATGAACTCAACCTTACCTTAATCGCAGTTCTAAACCATAATCAACCTGTAAGATTGCTTATTCACCAAGGGTACCTCCATACCCTCGAAACACTCACAACACTAAGACTAGGAACTCTCAACTTTCGTGTCTACAACGCAAGCTAAGAATACCTTGCAACGTATAGAACCTTCCTGAGCTAGCACTACAGAGCACAACGTCCACCCTAGAGAGGTTAGGATCCTACACAACCAACGCTAACAACTAGATTCAAGCAATCTAAAACTTCATAACTTTTCACTCACATCTTACGGCACACATGCACTCTCAACAACATCTATAATAAAAATTATCTAGCAAAGGATGCAATTCTAATTGCCATCTAAAGCAATAACAACCCAAGATTTACCAAGAAACACATCACAAGAGTCGGTCTACTACACAACCGAAGAGCTAAACGGCTAACGCAATAACTGAAACCAACACAAAACTTAATTACCCAACATATCCTTGGTCCCAACGTTTCCAACTCTAATCTGAGCAGCAGACTGCCTAGCAATACCTCGCGTACCAACCTTGGCGGCCTCCACCTCGATAACCTGACGGTACCTTAACTCTGCCTCTAGCAAAACTCTTATCATGACAGGAAGTAGCCTACCTCTGAGATTGAACTAACGTATCCTCATCCACAATTGGGTAGTCTTTTGCCATGTGTCCCGGTGCCCAGCACCTATAGCAAACCCTCCGAAGCAAGAAGCACACTCTGAGGTGATGTCTGCTGATAAGTGTTCAAAAGTACTATTTTTATTACCCTTTTTATTCATATTATTGTTAGACTTAAGCTCATATTAGTTGCATAATTAGTTATTCATGCATTAATTCATGTTTCTTTCCACCGTTGAGCTTGATTACATAACTTGGTGATTTTTGTGGAAAAAAATGCTGCTTTGGTGTGTTTTTCTGTGTGTGCAGGATCACTTGCCAAAGCAAGGCTAGTGCTAGTTGCCAGGGCAATGCATGAAGGAGACGCCGAGCTAGTTGCCAGGGCAATGCATGAAGGAGACGCCGAGCCAGTTGCCATGGCAATTGTCGACAAGAGCAAAGGTGATATGGTAGTCGAAATTGATGACTATACAAGCCCAAGATGACGTGGAGCAAAGCCCAAACCCAAAGGAATTTGATTTCCATGCAGAGATTAAAGAAGAATTAAATTCCAAGAAGATAGGAGAAGTTCTAGTAGGAATACAATTATAATAAAGAATTATATTCTTTAAAGATAATTTAATTCCAACTTAAACTCCTCCTCAAAGAAGGACTTTGGCCTAGCCCTATAAATAAGAAGAGAATTTCGACAATCATAGAGAGGAAGGGGAGAGGATTTTCGACAACTCCAAAGGGCAAGAAGGAAGAGATTTCGACAAGATAACAAGGGGGAGAGAGTTCAATTTCTTCTTCTTCTTTTTTGCTTCCATTAGATTCATGGTTTGGGGATTATTCTTTGTATATCTTTTGAACCCAACCATGAACTAACTTGATTGGTTGGGGTTATTGTGTTTTGTTGTTGTGAAAAACAATTGGATTTTGTTTAGGTAATAAGAGTTTGCACTTTTAATTCAAGGTTTACTCATTTTTGGCTTTTATTCTTGTTTGCGAGTGAATTGGGAGAGGATCTCGTAACTTCATCTATTTATCTAATATCGGGAGAGTTAGATTCAAGAAACGAATGAGTATGGTCTTTATTCAATCTATTGATGGTGAAGATTAATCCGACTTAGGAATAAGTTAAGGATTTCAACGGCTAAGAGGAGCGCAAGATTGGTTGTTGTTCACCCTTGATTCACGCAGGGATGTATTATCAAGGCATGCACAAGTAGCTAGAGTTTCGACTTAGGGATAAGAAGAAACCATTGAAGAACGCTCCGCCGAACCTTGAAGTTGCTGCCCAGACGCCCAAGTAGTTGCCCAGCTAGTTGCCCAGGCAACCATCGATTAGTTGCCAAGGCAACCCCGCTGTGCAAGTTGCCACGGCAACTGAGTTACCCTTGCACTCTTTTACCAAGACGATCCAATCGGCTATCACACCTCAACTCACGATAACCTGGCCTATTCTCTCTTTTTCTTTCATATATTCTTTTAGTTTATTGCTTTTACTTTTCTCGTTAATTAAAACCTCTATTATCAATTGTGTTTTTATTTTTACAGTGCAGAAACTTAAGTAAAATGTGGCCCAAACCAATCCCTGTGGAGACGATACTCGATACTCATTTCACTTTATTACTTGCGACGTGTATACTTGCACATTTGCGTAGCACTTATCTCACGCAACATCTGCTATAATGCTCGTATGCTGGTGGAAGTGATGCTCCAATAGAACCATCAATACTCCCTTCTGGGGTGGCAATCAAAGTGCTTTTACGAACCCTCAATCTAGATCTTGCATTGACTCTCAGTAGCTGGACCGATGCAACTCTATTCGAACTCTTTGAAGTGTAAAACCTCTCATGCGGATAGAGGGAATGACCCATGATATTTTGGGTCTCCACACCATGACCTCTAGAATCCTCAAACTGATTAGATGCTGAACTCTAAAGCCGCTCAAGTGCCTTCACACTATTGGCTAACTCAAAGAATGTCCCAAGCGGACCCGCTGTCACATACAACTGAAGGTCAACATTCAAGCCTTGTCTGAACCTCTTGCACCTCAGCTCTTTCGTGGCAACAAACTTTGGAGCAACCACTGGTCAGTCTTGATCGGATCATCTTTACCCAAGCCTTCAAAATTCTTAAGCCCAAAATGATAAAGCCTCTCTACAGGGATCTTGCAAGATACCTCAAATTGTCTCGGGATAGCTTGCACCACACGCAAGAGGACATAGGTAAGGTCACGAAAGTGACCCGCCTCTTCACTACCGGTTTAACCTTCCATTAATCCTTTTTTTCTGAAACAAAAAAAATAATGTGGCACATCATGATTCCTAGTCTTATAAAGTACACTTAAATTTAGGGGCTTGTATTCACTAGACACCTTACCACGACCCTTATACCACCCGGGGTTTCCTAGAACTGACTAAACCTAAGCTCTGATACTACTAAATATAACACCCCGATCCTATCCCAGATCCAGAGCATCACATTCGAATACCATAAAATCCACGTAGATAATGAGATTAAAAGGGTTTACAAAATATAATTTCAAATTAAAATACACCATTTGACCAAATAACAGTAAATCAAAATAAAATACAGAATCGACTATGGTAAGGTCCTACGAATACATTCAGTCCAAACTAAACATCAAGTATTGTACTCTAAAACTGGCTTGGTGCTGGGGAATCCTCCAAGATGTGTTCTTCCAAAAAGCAACATGTCAACATACGCACGAAAAAAACCACAATTCCGCACGCTGAGCTAACAAAGTTAAGTGGTACATTTCTACTCTACCGTAATTCATGAATATCATAAAACAAGCATGCATGATAATATAATTAAGAGTGCACAAATAGGCTTCTCAATATCTAAGGATCATCTTCTAGCCTATCCTAGCTAGAGCTTACAACTGTCTCAAGATACCACTATTTGCAAGAAGACCACTAAGTCATCCTAGGCTTACCATACGCGAGGTCCCACCGACCATTGAGTTATGTCTCGTACCCTGATCACATAGCCCCAGGGTTATCTAGCAAATACTCGAGATCACACAGCCCATCGAGTTACTCGAGCTCACACAGCCCGTCGAGTAACAAACCCTACCCTAATCACATAGCCTAAGGGTAACATAGCCAACATCTATTATCCATACAACAACATAAATAACATACATTCTCTAATGGCGAATGAAGCTCTACTATTTTTTTCATGCTCACATAGCCATCGGGTTACCCGTGATCACATAGTCGTCAAATTAGGATCATATTCGGATCGCTATAGCCACAGATACGTCATAGACATACTTGGATCATAATAGCCACATCAGTCTTTTCCTGAGGTCACTGTTAAGTGTCTAAAAGTACTATTTTATTCACCCTTTTTATTCATATTATTGCTAGACTTAGGCTCATATTAGTTGCATTATTAGCCATTCATGCATGTTTGCATTGTTTCCTTGGTGGACAAGCTTGATTTCATATTTTTCCTAATTTTGTGGAAAAATGGTGCTGCCAATAGTTGTTTTTTGTGTGTGTGCAGAATCACTTGCCAAAACAAGGTTGGAACCAGTTGCCAGGGCAATACAAGAAGGAGATGCTGACGCAGTTGCCAGGGCAGTGCATGAAAGAGATACCGAGCTAGTTGCCCGGCCAATTGTCGGTAAGGGATAAGATGATATGGCAGCCGAAATTGATGACTAGATAAGCCCAAGATGACGTGGAGCAAAGTTAAATCCCAAAGGAGTTTGATATCCATGAAGAGGTTAATGAGAGATTAAATCCTAAAGAAGATATGAGAAGATCTAGAAGGAATTTAAATATAATAAAGAATTATATTCTTTAGAAGTATTTAATTCAAACTTAACTTCTTCCTTAAAAAAGACTTTGACCTAGCCATCTCCTATTTAAAGGAGACCAAGCCGTCAACTCAAGAGAGAGCAAAGGGGAGAGATTTCGACAAGGGCTTTCAACCATTCTTCATCTTTTTATTTCTTGTTCGGTTAGGTTTATGTTAGGGATTCTTTGTTTTGTGTTTCTTTCGAACCTAGCCATGAACTAAATCTATTTGGCTAAGGTTATTGTATTTTGTGGTTTTAAGAAACAATTGGATTTTGTTTAGGTAATAAGAGTTTGCACTTTCAATTCAAGGTTTACTTATTCTTGGTTTTTTTTCTTGTT
The DNA here is from genome assembly GCA_019671005.1 of Hibiscus mutabilis. Lineage (NCBI taxonomy): Eukaryota > Viridiplantae > Streptophyta > Magnoliopsida > Malvales > Malvaceae > Hibiscus > Hibiscus mutabilis. Next base: position 45,435,776 of record CM033726.1, on the reverse strand, counting down.
TGCGAGTGAATTGGGAGAGGATCTCGCAACTTCATCTATTTATCTAATATCGGGAGAGTTAGATTCAAGAAACGAATGAGTATGGTCTTTATTCAATCTATTGATGGTGAAGATTAATCCGGCTTAGGAATAAGTTAAGGATTTCAACAGCTAAGAGGAGCGCAAGATTGATTGTTGTTCACCCTTGATTCACGCAGGGATGTATTGTCAAGGCATGCACAGTTAGCTAGAATTTCCACTTAGTGATAAGAAGAAACCATTGAAGAACGCTCTGCCAAACCTTGAAGTTGCTTCCCAGCCGCCCAAACAGTTGCCCAGGCAACCGTCGATTAGTTGCCAAGGCAACCCCGTTGGGCAAGTTGCCACGACAACTGAGTTGCCCTTGCACTCTTTTACCAAGACGATCCAATTGACCATCACTCCTCAACTCACGATAACCTGGCTTATTCTCTCTCATTTGATTACATCTTCTTTTATTTTATTGCTTTCTAGTTTAGTTGTTAGTTAAAACTCCTACAATCGCCTATTAGTATTTTTACTTTTTACAGTGCAAGAGACTAGATTCTTGAAGTGGCACCAATCCCTGTAGAAACGATATATTTTATACTATAACTTGCGACGTGCACTTTCACAATTGCGGAGCAGTTATTATGCCCAACAAGGTTTTGGCGCCGTTGCCGGGGATTGGCAATAGCAACTTTGTTTTTATTTTCTTGCAGTTTTTATTTTTATTGTTTAAAGATTCGAAGGGCTAACAAACTTTAGTTTTGCATTGGTATATGACTAGGGCGAGACCAACCACATCAGAATATCCCTTTGATTCAGAAATCAAACGAACCTTGCAAAGACTCGGACAAAGGTTAAGAGTAGCAATGGCTAATCAAGACGGCAATATGAATCAGGATGTTCTAGCAGGAGGAAGAGTGATTCTTACATGAAATATAACTATTCGAGACTATCTTGAAGAAGATCTTGAAGGACTCAATCCAAGAGTTGTCACACCTAAAATTGAAGCCGACCACTTTGAGTTGAAATCGGTGATGTTCAATATGATCAACACAATTGGTCAATTTGGCGGCTTAGCAACTGAAGATGCACGACAACATCTTAAATCTTTCCCCGAGATTTGCAATTGATTCAAAATACAAGGAGTCAACCCCGGTGTTTTACGACTAAGATTATTCCCCTATTCACTGAGGGATAGGGCGAAAGCATGGTTAAATAATATTCCTGCCAGATCAATAGGATCTTGGACTGATCTTTGTCGTGATTTCCTTACTCGATTTAATCCTACAAATTTGACTGATAAGATTCGTAATGAAATTACTTCTTTTCGGCAGGCAGATGATGAATCCATGTACGAGGCTTGGGAGCGATATAGAGAACTTCACCACAAATGCCCCTACACGGATTCCCAATGTAGACACAAGTAACAATATTTTACAACACTATGAATACACCAACAAGGATGATGCTAGATGCCTCAACAAACGACATACTCTTAGATAAGTCACCGGAAGAAGCAATGCAAATTCGGAACAAACTTGCCAAGAATGATTATCAGTTCCCATCTGGTAGAAGAGGATGAGTTAGACGCCAAGCCATAATACATGAACTAGGATCATCAGATTCAATTTCGGCACAATTGGCCACTCTAACCAAGATGGTCTAGAACATGCAGAAACCAAACAACACACATGAGAATCCAGAATCCAGCTTTTATGTGGGGAATTACAATCGGAACAATAATGTAATGTCCAACACATATAATCTAGCTTGGAAGAAGTACATAATTTTTTCATGGAGTAATCCCAACAATGCTCTAACCAGAACAATTAGAATGCACAAGCATCAGGATTCCAGCAGAATATGCCACGACAACATTTGCCGCAGCAACAACCGACAACATCTAGTTCTTTGGAAAATTCTTCCAAAGCTTTTATGTTGAAAACTGAATCTTATATGGATGAAAATAGTAACTTCATAAAAAGAACTGGTACTTTTATTAACAGGACCGAGATGATATTGCAAAACCAAGAGGCGACAATCAAACCATTGGAAAATCAAGTCAGACAATTTCTTCAATACCTGAATACTAGACCGCAATGAGGTTTACCTAGCGATACTGAAGTCGCAAGAGGAACTGGCCATGAGCAATGTAAGGTGATCACCACTAGAAGTGTCCAACAACTTAAAGAGGCTCAAGATCGCTCATCAAACAAAACTCCACAAAAAGAACAAAATGAACTTAGCGGCAAAGATGCTGAACCAGGAATTTCCGCGGCAACCAGCGATAAGGATGCCGCAGTAACCAACGATAGGCATGCCACGGTAACCTCAATTGACGATGCCTCGACAACTCTAGTTACCCCGGCAATGCCATCAATCAGGTTCCAGACCAATGAAGGATCGAAGATATCCGACTTCCACCACCATTCCCACAAAGGTTGAAGCGGAAAAAGCAAGAATATCGATTCAAGAAGTTTCTTGATATCCTAAAGCAAGTCCACATCAACTTGCCATTGGTTGAGGCAATTGAACAAATGCCAAACTATGCCAAGTTTCTTAAAGATATTGTGTCCAAAAGAACAAGGCTAGGAGAGTTTGAAACAGTTGCCGCAACAGAGGGATGCATGGCCATGTTGCTCAATCGTATGCAACCCAAGTTGAAAGATCCCGGAAGTTTCACGATACCCTATTCCATTGGAAACTACTATGTCAGGAAAATATTATGTGACCTTGGAGCAAGCATAAATTTGATGCTTAAATCGGTTTTCCAAAAACTAGGAATCGGGAAGGCAAGACCTACAAAGTTATGCTACAGCTAGCCGACAGATCCTATGTGCATCCAAAGGGAAAAATCGAAGACATAATGGTAAAAGTTGATAAATTTATTTTTCTCGCTGACTTTATTGTTTTGGATTGTGAAGCAGATGAACATGCACCTATCGTTCTCGGGAGACCCTTCCTAGCAACAGGGAGAACTTTGATCGATGTTGAAAATGAAGAACTCACAATGAGGGTGAATGACCAGCAAGTTAAACTGAATATGTTCCAAACACTAAGGCATGTCGATAATCTGGAAGAATGTCAACTTCTTCATGCCACAATAGAGTTTGACTTCGACGATGAATTTAGTTGCCTTGGCAACTATATTTCTGATTTAGAGAAACTTGAGGAGTGTGAAGAACCGATCGATGAAGAACAACAAGAAGAGGCAAATTGGTTAGTCAATCAACCATGTACATACCTTGAACCATTGGATTACTCAGGTAAGGAAGGTAAACTCGAAAAGCCCTTCATTGAACAACCATCGATTCTTGAGTTGAAACAGTTGTCAGGGTAACTAAAATATGCTTACTTGGGAACCGATAATACATTGCTTGTAATTATTTCCTCTAAGCTACAACCTAAGCAGGAAAAGAAACTGGTCGACATGTTGATGCTACACAAGAAGGAGATAGGATGGACAATTGCCGACTTGAAGGGAATTAGCCCGGTAGTGTGCATGCACAAGATTTTGTTGGAAGATGATCACAAACCTTCGATTAAAGCCTAGAGGAGACTGAATCATGCCACGAAAGGGGTTGTAATGAAAGAAATCATCAAGTGGCTTGACGCCGGCATCATATACCCTATCTCTGATAGTACATGGGTAAGTCTGGTACAATGTGTACCAAAAAATAGAGGTATAACGGTGGTAAGTAATGAAAACAATGAACTCATTCCAACCAGGACTATGATCGGTTGGAGGGTTTGTATGTATTACCGAAAGCTAAACAAAGCCACTAGGAAAGATCACTTCCCCTTACCTTTTATTGATCAAATGCTTGACCGTCTTGCAGGTAAACCCTTTTATTTTTTCTTGATGGTTATTCAGGTTACAATCAAATTTCCACAGCACCAGAAGATCAAGAAAAGACAACCTTCATATGCCCATACGATACTTATGCTTTCTGAAGGATGTCGTTTGGATTATGTAATGCCCTGGCAACCTTCCAAAGATGCATGATGGCACTCTTTTCAGACATGGTCGAAGACTTTCTTGAGATCTTCATGGATGATTTTTCCATTTTTGGTAATGCCTTCGACAGTTGCCTCGGCAATTTAGAGAAGGTGTTGGCAAGATGTGAAGAATCTGATTTAATCCTTAATTGGGAGAAGTGCCATTTTATGGTAGATGAAGGAATAGTGCTCGACCATAAGATTTCATCAAAGGGAACCGAAGTAGAGAAAGCCAAGGTGGATGTGATCGAGAGATTACCCCCCACCAAGTTCGGTTAAAGGAATCTGAAGCTTTCTTGGACATGCAGGTTTTTATAGGAGGTTCATTTATATTTTTTCTAAGATTACTAAACCCTTGTGCAATTTGCTTGAACATGATAAAGTCTTCAATTTTGATGATTCCTGCACCCAAGCATTTAAAACCCTAAAGGAAAAGCTTGCATCGGCACCCATTGTCGTTCCACCCGATTGGTCGCTGCCTTTTGTACTCATGTGTGATGCAAGTGATTTTGCGGTAGGAGCAGTCCTAGGCCAAATCAAAGGTAAGACCTTTCACGTGATATACTACGCTAGTAAAACTCTTAATAGCGCTCAAGTGAATTACACAACAACGGAGAAAGAGTTACTAGCCGTAGTTTTCGTATTTGACAAGTTTTGATCCTATTTGAGTGGTACAAAGGTAATTTTCCATACGGACCATTCGACAATTAAGTATCTATTTGCTAAAAAGGATGCCAAACCTCGTTTGATTCGTTGGATATTGCTTTTACAAAAGTTTGACATTGAAATTAAGGACATGAAAGGAACAAAAAATCAAGTGGCTGATCACTTATCATGCTTAGAACGCAATAGGGAGGAAGACGCGGATTTAGAGATATGCGATGCATTCCTGGATGAGCGACTGTTAGTTGCCTCAGCAACCATGGATGCACATGCCTCGGTAACTATGGATGTGCATGCCTTGGCAACCCTAAATGCCTCGGCAACTCTTGCGCGCATGCCGCAACAACTCTAGACGCGCACACCTCGGCAACCACGGAAGAAGTTGCCACGGCAACCACGGATGCCTCGACAATACCCGGGTACGCGGATTTGGTTAATTTCCTTGTTTGTGGTATTTTACCTTATGGCCTTACTCACCAAAGGAAGAAGCGGTTCTGCCATGATGCTAAGCATTACTTTTGGGATGAGCCTATTTTGTTTAAACAATATGCAGATCAGGTTATACGCCGATGTGTCCCTGAAGAGGAGCAACAGAATATACTCCGGCAATGCCATTCTTCACCCTACAGAGGACATTTTGGAGGAACATGTACCGCGGCCAAAGTTTTGCAATCCGGTTTGTATTGGCCAACACTGTACAAAATGCCCAAGAGTTTTACAAGCAATGTGATCATTGCTAGAGGACGGGCAATATCTCTAGACAACATGAGATACCGCTCCAAAACATCCTCGAGGTGGAATTGTTCGATGTATGGGGGATCGATTTTATGGGACCTTTCCCATCTTCATTCGGCAACCTCTACATTCTACTTGCCATCGGCTACGTGTCTAAATAGGTTGAGGCAGCTGCAGTTCCCACCAACGATTCCAAGACCGTGCAATGATTCTTACAGAAAAATATATTTACACGGTTTGGGATGCCGAGAGCAATTATCAGTGATGAAGGCAAGCACTTTGATAACAGACTTATTGCCAAGATGTTGCAATGCTTCGGCGTGTCACACAAAATTGCCACGGCATATCACCCACAAACCAATGGGCAAGCAGAAATTTCCAACCGAGAATTGAAGGGTATACTCGAAAAAGCTGTAAATCCCTCTAGGAATGATTGGTCAGTAAGACTAGACGATGCATTTTGGGCATATCACACTGCATTCAAAACACCCCTAGGTATGTCTCCCTTCCAACTTCTCTATGGCAAAACATGCCATCTAACGGTGGAAATTGAACACAAGGTATATTGGGCAATCAAGACCATGAATATGGATTAGAAAAGTGTTGGGCAAAAGCGTTTGTTGGACCTCAACGAGATAGAAGACTGGAATTCATGACAAGAAACTATTGTTGCGGCAATTCATGCCAGGGCAACTAGTTCTCTTATTCAATTCTCGGCTGAAACTTTTCCCGGGAAAACTAAAATCAAGATGGTCGGGACCATTTGAAGTTGTCAAACCATTCTCCCATGGTGCCGTGATAATCAAGTCCATCACTGACGAACATGAATTCAAATTCAACGGACAAAGATTGAAACACTACAACGGTGTCCATGTGGAATGTAACAAAGAAGTGGTCACCTTAGGAGATGCATAAGCATGCTCTCCTTTCGATATTTTTTTTATTTTTAATTTTTTGAACTATTTAATTTTTTATTTTTGTTTATTAATTTTAGTTATTTTTCTTTTTAGGATAAATTTATTTATTTTCTTTAAGATTAAGACTACATCTTTCTTTCATATTTATCTAATTGTTTTTAAATTTTAGGTTTAAGAATTTCTTTGCACATCTTTATTTATTTTCTTTTATTAGTTTATCTTTAATTTTAATCCTTATTTTATTTGTTTTTGAATTGTAGGAAAATAGTTCAGGATAAAGAGGAATTTGATTCAAGAAGGAAGCTTCTTCAACAAGGAAATTAATGGGCTAAATCTAAGGCTTATATTAAGCCTTCAATTTACCCTAAATAAACCCTAAATAGCTGGCCAAACCCTTCCTCTTCCCTAAATCCCCTAGCCATCCCCTTCCCCCATTCAAAACCCTTGTTTTATTTCTTTCTAATTAATCCCACCCACCATATTTACTACATATCTTTTCTATTTAACCCATCACCCTTAACTTCCAAGAAACCTATCCCTACTTTTCACCTTGCAACTCTTTAGTTTCTTTTGCTTTCTTTTCTTTGTTTCTACCAAACTCACAACCAAGATCATCCATGGCATCCAAAATTGAATTTTTGGTTCATCCAAGTTCCTCCAAAGAACCAAGATACAAGAAGTTTGCTACACCGGTGGTTCAAGAAAGATTTCACTCCAAGTTTGAAAGCCGAAAGATTTTCGAAGAATAAGGCTTTGAATACTCTAACTCTCATCAAGATTTCAGCCTTGAACCGTTCATATTCCAAAGGATTACACATCAAAAGTTGCAAATCTTTTGCCATCAATCGGAACCGGGTAACATCTCATGGGTAAGAGAATTCTATGCTCACTCACCTAACCCGGACAATCCTTATATTTTTGTTCGTAGCAAGGCTATACTCATAAGCCCCGAAAGCATCAACATATTTTACGGGTTCTATGTTGAGAAGGACGAGCATCAAGCCTTTGTTGATCAACTCACACCCAAGCAACTCGACAAGGTGCTTCAAGAACTCACTCTACTGGAAACTCATTGAAACGACGGTAAATACAAGGGCACGGTAAATCACCTTCGGCTTAAACTCGAGGCAAAATTATGGAATAAGTTTGTTAAAACTTCTTTAATGTCCACAACACACAATACTATCGTTGATACACCTCGTCTTTTGCTCATACATTCTATCTTGCATAATCGCATCATTAACATTGGAAAAATTATTTGTGATGAGATTTTTGTATGTAGCACAAAAGACAAGGGTTCTCTTTTCTTCCCTTGCTTAATTTTCAATCTTTGCAAGGAGATACATGTCCCAAGTGAGTCCACTAATGAAAAGGACCTACCAAAGTCCGGTTAGAATCAAGCACAAATTCGAAAACTAATAGGAGAGGCACCGATAAAATCCTCAATGCCTTCAATTGCCGCGGCAACTCCTGCCGCCTTGTTAACTCCTAATACCCAAGCAACTGATACCCGGGCAACTTGGACAACAACCCCAGGACAACTTGAAGCACTCTTACAACCGTTGGAGAACCACCTTAGGCAAATTGAAGACCGACAACTAATGTTCATGCGGTATATAAAGGATCATAACAATGCCATCACCCAAGTCATCCTGGAAAAGTACTCGGACAACCGCCTGCCATTACCCATCTTTCCTGCCAAAATCATTGCCACGACAACCAATGAAGCAGTTGCCACGGCAACCGCAACAAAATATGCCGCAGCAACCAAAGCTAAAGACGCCCCGGCAACCACTGTAAAAGCCAAAGGTAAAGTACCTATGCCCGGATCAACTCGTACTGAATCATTGTATAATTTTTCAGATTCGGACGAGTCCTTCATTGCACCAACGAAGACCACACCAATTGAATCCTCTAAGCCTAAGAGAAAGGCCAATGACATTGAGGAAGAGGATGATGAGGACACCCCCGTACGAGGATCGATTCCACCATCGGTAACAAGAAAGCAACCACCGCGTTCAAGCAAAAGAATCAAGACATAGGCCAAAAGGAAACTAATCATCCACGATGACGAACTCTTGGAGTAAGTCCTCGTTTGCATTTTACATTTCTTTATTGTTATTGTTATTTTTATTTTTATTTTTCTTTGTTGCATGCATTGAGGACAATGCCTCACTCGAGTTTGGGGGGATTGTTATTAGTTAGTTACCATTTTTAGTTGCATTCATCTTAAGTATTGCATTTAGGATACATAAATTGCTTGCCATGCCTTTAGTTGGAACAAGAATTGCCTAGATTTGATGAATATCCGATGATGACTTTGCCGATGTACTTAATTGATAGAACTTTTTATTCTAGGATAACCGTGGAAACACTTAGAATCTTACTATGATGCTGAACTTGATGAAACACTGTTGTGGCTTGATTGATTTAAGGAATTCTAGCAAACTTAGGTTGATAGTTAAAAAATTAGAGGATTAGAATAAAAATTGGATGAATGCTAGAGGTGCCCGAAATTGGCTCTAGTATGTGCTAAAAATTGATAGCTAGAGGTGCCCGAAACCAGCTCTAGTCGAATAAATTAATTAACTTAAGAAAACTAAAAACAAAACACTAGAGGTGCCCGAAACTGGCTCTAGTTAAAACATGTTAAAAGAACCCAAGGAAGTAATTTGAAAACCTCTTGTTTGCATAGAATCCGAAAAATCAACTTGCACACAACTCCGCACACACTCACAAGCATTATAGTTTGATTCCGAGTAACTCCTAAGTTTTCCAAAAAAATGAAAAGCCAATCATACTTTGTGCCATGGTTTTGAGAATTGAAATCAAGTTCAAAGCTAAGTTTTTGAAAATTGAAGTCTTGGCAGGTAATTATTAGTTTGCATTGCATGAGGACAAGCAATAGTTCGAGTTTGGGGGTGTGCTAAGTGTCTAAAAGTACTATTTTATTCACCCTTTTTATTCATATTATTGCAAGACTTAGGCTCATATTAGTTGCATTATTAGCCATTCATGCATGTTTGCATTGTTTCCTTGGTGGACAAGCTTGATTTCAGATTTTGCTTAATTTTGTGGAAAAAGGGTGTTGTCGATAGTTGTTTTTGTGTGTGTGCAGAATCACTTGCCTAAACAAGGCTGGAACCAATTGCCAGGGCAATACAAGAAGGAGAGGCATACGCAGTTGCCAGGGTAGTGCATGAAGGAGATGTCGAGCTAGTTTTCAGGCCAATTATCGATAAGGGATATGATGATATGGCAGCCGAAATTGATGACTAGATAAGCCCAAGATGACGTGGAGCAAAGTTGAATCCCAAAGGAGTTTGATTTCCATGAAGAGGTTAAAGAGAGATTAAATTCTAAAGAAGATAGGAGAATATCTAGAAGGAATTTAAATATAATAAAGAATTATATTCTTTAGAAGTATTTAATTCTAACTTAACTTCTTCCTCAAGAAAGACTTTGACCTAGCTATCTCCTATTTAAAAGAGGCCAAGCCGTCAACTCAAGAGAGAGCAAAGGGGAGAGATTTCGACAAGGGCTTTCAACCATTCTTCATCTTTTTCTTTCTTGTTCGATTAGGTTTATGTTAGGGATTCTTTGTTTCGTGTTTCTTTGGAACCTAGCCATGAACTAAATCTATTTGGCTAAGGTTATTGTGTTTTGTGGTTGTGAGAAACAATTGGATTTTGTTTAGGTAATAAGAGTTTGCACTTTCAATTCAAGGTTTACTCATTCTTGGTTTTTATTCTTGTTTGCGAGTGAATTGGGAGAAGATCTCGTAACTTCATCTATTTATCTAATATCGGAAGAGTTAGATTCAAGAAACGAATGAGTATGGTCTTTATTCAATCTATTGATGGTGAAGATTAATCCGGCTTATGAATAAGTTAAGGATTTTAACGGCTAAGAGGAACGCAAGATTGGCTTTTGTTCACTTTTGATTCAAGCAGGGATATATTGTCAAGGAATGCACAATTTGCTAGAGTTTCGACTTAGGGATAAGAAGAAACCATTGAAGAACGCTCTGCCGAACCTTAAAGTTACTGCCCAGCCACCCAAACAGTTGACAAGGCAACCCCACTATGCAAGTTGCCACAGCAATTGAGTTGCCCTTGCACTCTTTTACCAAGACGATCCAATTGGCTATCACTCCTCAACTCACGATAACCTGGCCTATTCTATCTTATTTTATTACATCTTCTTTTACTTTACTGCTTTCTAGTTTAGTTGCTAGTTAAAACTCCTACAATCGCCTATTTGTGTTTTTACTTTTACAGTGCAGGAGACTAGATTCTTGAAGTGGAACTAATCACTGTGGAGACGATATCTTTTATACTATAACATGCGACGTGTACACTTGCACAATTGCGGAGCACTTATTATGTGCAACAGTCACATAGCCAATCAGGTTGCTCGAGATCACATAGCCCTTCGAGTTACTCGAGTTCACATAGCCCCCGAGTTGTATTTCCATATCCTGATCACATAGCCCAAGGATAGGTTTCGGAATGTATCTAGATCACATAGCCCATGAATATGTCAGATGTACTCGATCACATAGCCCAAAGTACCCATCCCCTTATTTAAGTGCCCTTGCATTGACTCTATGACATCCGGATTCCTAACCAAGACACATACGTTAACACATGCTCCCCTGAGCATCAATACATCTCACCGAGAGGTAAAAGGCATCCAGCCAACCATTACCAATGCCCCAAGGCATGACTCATTTGTTACACTAATTAATATATGTCTTTAAGATTCATTACGCCTTTCTCGTTAGATTATCTTAGTATTTGCGGCAATCAGCCTATATAGACGTCCCTTCAGCACATAGCAAAGACCCCGATCTTCCACATAGCATTAACAGATCCACCACAGATCTCTAAGGGTGATTAAACAAGCAATCCAATCAAGAATTACCAAGCCATTTGCCATTTATTTGACACGGGGTTTAACTTTACATTTCTCAGCTTTAGTATTCATTTTACACCCTAACTGACCTTTAGGGCCCTTTACCTCGAATTATAGAACCTCCGAACACGAACTCAACTTTCTTGGGTAAATTACCTAGAGAGTATCAATACTCCAAGGTGAGTATCGGTACTGCCCTCTGGGTATCGATACTCCCCCATGAATACCGATACGCTGATTAGGTTTGAAATAATTAGGCCTTAAGCCGTACCGATACACTTTGTGTCGTACCGGTATGCTTCATCGGATCGCCCCATATCGATCTACCTTCGTAACGGTAATCCCACATACGCATACCGATACGCAAAGCCTCTCCCATGTAATGCAACAGTGCGTACCGATATTCCCCTTACATACCGGCACGCCAAAACGTTACTGGAATTTAAAACAAGCAAGGGGTACCGATACACGGGAATACGTACTAGTACGCCCCTCACAATTTGGCTTCTTAACAAGGGAATACCGATATGCTACCACCCTGTATCGGTACGTGAGCCCCCAATTTCAAAACCTAAAGCTCGAGATTTCCTTAATCCCTCCCTTAACCTCCATGGTTAAGTCCCAAATTGATCCTACAAGTTATTTAGAGTATAATAGGTGGTTTTATATCCATCCTATGCATTATCAACATCTCATCTTTAATTTACCATTAATGGGGGTTTAAAGCTCTAAAGACCTATCTCACACCCACAAACCATAAAACCAAGCAAGGCATACATTTTATGAGGCTCATGAACTATAGGAGTCAGAAATGTAGTGACCTCAAGCAAAGATTCACGAACAAGGCAGCAACCAAGCCTATTCTATCTCTTTTTCCTTACTCCAATCTTCCAAACCCAACTCCCACCAATGCTGGAAATATTCCTCTTGAAAGATAGATCTTTGGGTGCTAAATGACTCCTCCTTTGGCCATAAACCGGGATTCTTACTCCACACTAACAAAATATCATCTTTACCTTGAATTGGGTGGGTTCTTGAAGGAGAGAATGATAGAGAGAAGAAGGAGACATGATGACTTCATCCTCTATCCCCCAATGTAGAAAATAAAGAAGGCATCAGCCTTTTGCCTTCTCTTAGGAGGAAATTACCCTTTTACTCTTTATTAAACCTTCATCATCCAAACACAAGCACAACAAGACATGAAAGCCCATTAAGCTCAACATCTCAGTGGATTATAACCCGAACATTTGACCTTACGTGTCGGTCCAAGACCTGGGTCAACGCCCATTGTTGACTCAAAAATCTGGGTCGTTACATAAACGAAATTATCTATATAATTAAAATAATTTTATTTTTTAGTAATATCAAAAATATATATATATATTAATTTCGTGTACAACAAGTTTGCACACATGCTATCTAGTCGATATATGTTCGTTTCAACCATAGGGCGTGATCCTTGTAGGTTCATGTAACATTAACAGTAATATCTAGAACAATTCTAATATTACAAGCAATGAGTGGCATCTAACAATACATCATTGCTACTTAAGTTACATGAAGTCGTGGCTCGACATTACCTTTCTGTGATTAATGTTTATGCATCAAATACTTTTGTCCTTATATCTAGATTAGACACAAGTCATGGAATAGTCACACTTGTATAGTCCATCTAATATTTCTTGATATCTTGAAAAGACTATTATAAATAAATAAATAAATAACTACGACATCTCATATCAACTCATTCGAGCATGGCCATGCATTTTTAGTCTCACTCAATCAAGTGGCCTATGATATTACTCTTATTATGAGGAGGGACAAATCCTATGTTAAACAACCATATCTCACCACATAGTTCATGACATATCCAATATTAGTCTTTATAGTGTATTCAGTTATGACACATGTTTGACTGTATCAAAATATGTGACTTACAATGTTGAAATAAATGCATTTTTAGTCTCACTCAATCAAGTGGCCTATGATATTACTCTTATTATGAGGAGGAACAAATCCTATGTTAAACAACCATATCTCACCACATAGTTCATGACATATCCAATATTAGTCTTTATAGTGTATTCAGTTGTGACTGTCACATAATAATCCAAGAAACATGCTCATAGACGGTCAGTCCAGTATGTCATTCTATAACACATACTCATGTATTAATTTTGACATTCCATGTTAATGACAACACTTAATCATCAATCAACTACATATTAGTCTTAAATGAATCATTGTTGTCCATGCCCACAAAGATACTCGACTAATTACCTTTTAAGAATAATCATTCTAAGAACTTTATTATAGTTTAGTTTATTTATGTATACGCAGAATAACGACTGAAATAATAATAACAATGGCTTTATATTAATAAATAAGATAAAATAAGTATGTCTTTTACAATCATCTTATGATTGGTCTTTGGGCATACTTCAACAGTGGTGAGTTCAAGAAAAAAGATGGCGGAGGAGGAAGCAGTAGGCATGCTGTCGAGGTTGAAAGATCATTCACAAATTAAAGAATATGAGATAGGTGGTGGGGAGGAGACGTTGGTGGAGTGCCCAGTTCTATTTGGTGTAATGCCAATGACGATTAATGAATGTGGGATGATGGTTACACCATTACAAACAATGAGCCGAACATTGATGGGCAGTTGGCGATTCAGTTGAGTGATAAGGGAATAGGGTATGAGGGGCCCAAGAAAGAGTATGAGGAGATAGATTTTGTGTCGCATAAGGACTCTCACAATTCAGATATCCATCATTTTGAGATAGAATCAGAGTCTTATTTTTCAAAATAAGCAAACCAAAAATATAAAGAAAGAGGTAAAGATAGACCATGAAAGAATAAGAAGGATGGCAACGAAGTAAAGCCGACGAGATCAGATAGAGATTTCTAGCAACAACAGAGGGTGATTTTGCGTGAGGCAGAGGAAACAATAAAGTTGGGAAGGTTATTAGAAGCGAAAACAGTGGGGAACGAGGAAACATTGATTAAGGATATAACTGATATTATCGCTGAGAGAGATCGTGAATAGTTAGAGCGATAAATGTTTTGTCGTAGAACGTCAGAAGGTTAAGAGTCGTGTCCAAAAAGAGAGCAGTACTAAAGCTATTGCGACAACACTATTGTGAGATGACGTTCATATTGGAATCAAAATTGTAGAAAGTGCGGGAATGAGTGATTTGAAAGGCATGTATTTTGATAATTTTAACTTTGTATATGGGGGTGTTACGAAATTCAGATGATTTTATTTTGACTTTATTTTCGAGTCTGTTGGGAGTGATAGAGTCGAATGAAGCAGAGGTGCAGGTTATTATGGTGGCATTGAAAATGATGATTTAGTCGAAGTAGGGTGAGGATTACCCGTTGGTGATTGAGTCAGATTCTAGAGTGGTGTGGTATCATGGATGTTACATGTTGATCGACGACCATGGTGTTTGTGGCAATGCTTTCGGGTGATTGATAATATATGTTATCGATTCTCAACAAGCCTGGTCCTGGGCTTTTGGAGGCCCTGGGCAATCCTAAAGATTAGGCCCTAAATCAAGGATTTAAATTTTAATTGCAGTTGCAGTCGTATTTCGATTGTTTTGTGTTTATCGCAATTACATACATAACATATATTATTTTGGTCACTGCGAGTATCGCGGTTGTAATTTTTTTAATAACATACGCTAATGCGGACATAACGAATGCAAGTATCTTATGTAACAGTTGTTGTTGTGGTTGCATAACGCTATTAAATCTATGTCTCTAATAGGAAGTAATGAAATAAAATAAAGTTTAAGAGTAGGTCCATAGTAACAAGTATTGAAAAAATTGGGCCCTAATAACAAGTATTGAAAAAAGTTAAATTTTAAGACTATATCTATAATAACAAATATTGAAAAAATCGGGACCTAATAACAAGTATTAGAAAAAATTGAATATTAAGAGTAGACCTCTAATAATAAATATTGGGGGGAAAATTTATACCCTATTAACAAGTATTAAAAAATGGGCCCTACCGTCGCATAACAGCCGTTATTGTGGTTGCATACTGCTATTTAAATATCTGTCTCTAATCGCAAGTAATAACAAAATTAAATTTTAAGAGTAGATTCATAGTAACAAGTATTGAAAAAATTGGGCCCTAATAACAAGTATTGACATTTTTTAAGACTATATCCATAATAACAAATATTGAAAAAATCTGGGACAATAACAAGTATTTGAAAAAAAAAATTAATATTAAGAGTAGATCCCTAGTAATAAATATTGAAAAAACTTATCACCTATTAACAAGTATTAAAAAATAAGCCCTAATAACAAGTATTAGGAAAAAAAATTAGATCTATAATAATAAATATAATTCGAAAAAAATATAATATTTAGTTTTCTTGAATGATAGGTCCTGGGAGGGCGCCATTGCCCAGGGTCGGCCTGATTGTCAAATGTGTGTTTTGTTAACATCTTTCAGGAAGCGAATGGGTTGGCGGATTCGATGGTAAAGGGAGGGGTGGAGTGGTTGTCATGGTTGCGTACAATGAGTTGAGGATCAAATAAGTGTGGTCAATAGAACAGTTGTTTTGGGATTGTGCTGGTGAAGGTTGTGCGTTGCTGCTTGGTTTTTGGGTGAGGTGTTGATTAGTGGATCGTTGATTGGCTAATTGGGGGTTTTGTTTGTTTATGTGTAGAGGGTGATCTGGTCATATGTGCTTGTTAGATTCGGTGGTCATTGTCTAGGGTTGATTTTTTCCAAGGAGGTCATATTGTGTTCGTTGTACTTCTTAATCATTCAGATGTACTATTTTTCTTCATTTTTAGGTTAGAGAGATTTTTAATGAGACATTCAAATAATTCTTGTATAATTTTTTTTTGTCTCAATAAAATCATATATATTCGGATGAAAAAATTTAATCAGGGTACCATGTAACCTAAAATTCCAGGTACCCAATCAATGTGAGTATCTAATTTACAGTTACCTGATGTTAATGGACCGAGTCACGGATCGATGTTTTTAGTATTCAAAAATCCGAGTAACTAAAATTTCGGGCCCGAAATTATGGGTACCTAGATATAAACACCCTAGTAGAGACGAATCGCCAAGAAACTTCATACAAATATGTAATGGTTGCAAGTCATTCATCCGAATTTCTTTTTATATTTAAAGTCAGGCATCTAAAACAAAAGCGCGACATTTTGTGCTCTCAAGTCTCACGTGACACTTTTAAAAAATTAAAGCAGAAAAAAATGAAAACGATGAAATTAAAAAAGTTGTGGAATTAATTACAGACCCTATGGCAAAAAATTCGTGATTTTACATATTGATGTTCATCTATGGATCACGCATATTACATATGTATGTTAAAATTATAATGGTTAAATCAACATCTTCCATACATAATATTAGACTTTTTAAATTAAATATATTTAAATCAAATGGTCAAAATGTTTGTATATATATAATTAATTTTATATTAATCAGACACAATATAATAATAATTTAATTATGAATTTAAGGATTGGTTCAAGGGGTATAAAATAATTTATTTTCTCGATAAATAATAATGTCTTCGAGAAAAAGATGAGAATATAAATTACTTAGAAAGTTTTAAAAAATTAATTATGTTTACTTTCTTAAAATATAACTCTTACAAAACATAAACCCTAATTTATTTAAGCTTATATTCCTTCAAGAAAAAAAGTAGGTTAAAGGGTATTTTTGTCTATGAGTTTGACCCAAAAAATCAATTCAGTCCTTATTGAAAAATGTACCCAATTAGGCATTCTAGTTTGCAAATTACATCAATTTGACCCTTCGACTGACGTTGACCATTATAGTGCTGACGTGACAATTAACGGTGTTGACATAGTTGTCCACGATGCTAACATGGCAGTTAACAATGATGACGTAGTAGAGGGGCTGAATTGATTTTTTACTGAGTTCAGAGGCATAACTGATTTTAATTGAAAGTTTGATAACTTACGTACTCTTAGCTAAAAATAAAAAAAAAATTATTAACAATATTTAAATAATCATAAAATATTAAAAATAAAAACACTATAATAAATTTAAAAAATTAAGTGAAAAACGTAAAATAAAAAATATCAAAAAGTTATAAATATAAAAAAAACAAAATTTAAAAATATTTATAGACAATATGAAAAGTCTTTTATTGTTTATGGTTATGCTAAGCGTACTAATATTCTTTGAACATGTTTTCAATGGAATCATTATTGTATTAGAGTAATAATAAATCCAAAATTTACCTTCATTTTTCTACATCGAATATTGTTACTCTAATACAAGGCTGATTCCACTGAAAATTTGTTTAACAAATGATAATACTCAGACTTACGAAGTCGAAGACTTTTTCGATGAAAATGTTCAATTTTTTAATACTTTATAAACATTTTTAATTATTGTATTTAAATTTTATCATTTTATAATTTCTAATAAATTTTTATTTTTTTTATTTTCAATATTTTATTTTTTATTAATTTTATGGATTTTTATAATAAATTTAAGAATATTTTATTTTTTGTGAGAGTCCTCACTTTACTTATTTTTAAAATTATCAGGGACTCAAAAGATATTTACACAAATTTATTAATCGATTTTTCATATATTTTATTCGTAAAAGTTAAACTCAAAAAAAATTATTTATCCTATTTTATTCAAAAAAAATAAATTAATTAAATTAACTTAAAATTTAAACAAATTATTTATCTAATTTTAATATTTTTAACATTTTAGTAATTTCTTAAATTCTTATTTTTTAACTTAAATATTAAATAAGTTATCAAACTTTTAATTAAAATCAATTCTGCCCCTGAACTCGGCAAAAGAATCAATTATGCCCTCAAATTCAGTTAAAGACATCAATTCAGCCCCTTTGCCACGTCATCATCTCACGGTGTACTGCCATGTCATCATCGTTAACCGTCAAGTCAATAGTGTAACGGTCAATGTCGATAAAAAATTTGATGTAATTTACGAACTAAAAGACCTAATTGGATGCATTTTTTAGCGAAAGGCTGAATTGATTTTTTTAGTCGAACTCGAGGGCAAAAATACCACTTTAGCCAAAAAAAAGTATCTACGCCTATACAAACATATAAGTTCTGGGCCTGTTTTTTTGGGTTGTAAGCATATTTTGCTCCATTTGTTTACATTAGCCCATCTATGTCACTGTTGTTGAATGGTGTATCCTGTTTTTCGATTTACATGTAATTTTTTAACATGATTTTATGATAATTTATTTTTATAATATTATATTATCGTCATACGTGAAGGCTCAATATTTAAAAATAATAATTTAATTTAATTATGAATAATACTATATTGTAATTACATTTTGACTATTCAAAAAAACGATAATTTTTTAAACATTAAAAAAATAAAAACGACGTTATATGGTGTTGTAAAAAAATCTATTTTTTCTTATTGTCCATAAAATAGTTTTTTTTTCGCGAATGAAATGAAAATATTAGAATCTCAATATCAAATTCATGACGTCAAATTGAGGATAATAGAAGATTAAATTGTCCTTTTGTTTACTAAAGACATTGCGAGGTTATTAATCGTTTCTAACTCGTAATTATATTTCCATATTCAGTCCGGCTACCTCAAAACTATTACGACACCCTTTATGAATTCCTTGTGTTAGAATTGCCATGGAATTCTTTGCTATGATAAGATGTGTTTTTTTATGCTTTGATTAAATACAATAAATTGTCATGATATATATACATATATAATGCCTACAAGTTCGATAGTTTTCGACTGTCGAAATTGCAGTAGGAAGTCACAAGCCAAGTCCGATCTTCACTCTTGTAAATACTTCTTTTCATCCGAGACACTTAATATGACGGCATGCCACTCTGATTTAGTACATGTGTTGATGTTATATCCACATATTTTGATTAAATATGATGTATATACTTGATTATATATGTAGTTGCTCACTTGTGCTTTTAAGTAGGTATATGTATATGTTTTTGAATAGCTAAATGATTTGTTTGTGCTTTGATTGTTGGTTTTAGATGTATTTGAATTTGTTGATCACTAATGTGGACAACCCTTTTAAATGATGGTTCTTGGGTCATTTGGAGGATGGAGATATGGGGTTCAGGTTGTTTTTCTAGGATCTAGTCTCAATCCTTTGCCATTTTCTCTTCTCGTTTTTGGATGCATGGCTCCTTATAAGGGGTTGGACGGGATGAGGGCACGTGTTAATCGAGGAGGACATGTGTGTTAGTGAGTTGGGTTCACTGTGACTCGGATATTGACGTGAATCACGTGGCTATGCACGTGATTCAGATAGCGTTCTCATGTCGAGTCCGCAACGAAATGACTTTGGCCCTGCTAGTATGTTCGCAGAGGGTTGTAACTGGGTATTCACATGGCCGTAGTTCGTCGATACTAACAATTGCCCCCAAGTGAGGGAAGGTTATAAAGTGAACTTGGCGCACTTGGGAAATTTCAGAGGCTTTAGGAAGGCGGGAGTTTCTGTGGGAATTTTGAAATGCTGAAGCAATAATTTGGTGTATGTGAAATGTCACGTAACATATCTTTTTGGTGAACCATTCAATTCCTTTCGAGGAGAAACCGTTCCATATGAAACATCATAAAATTTTACTTTATTTGGGGAGTCAAGGGTAGGGTACGTTGGAATTATGCAGAAAGAATCTTCTTATATTGATGGCTAATTCATCTGTTGTAATCAACGATGAATACTGAGTTTGATAAAAATGAATAAGGCTCTAGAATGTAGGGGTCTTCGTGTAGTGGATCATTTTTGCTATCAGTTTGGACTGCCACAAGGAACGTACCGCTTAAGTGGGTGTTCTAATGAAGGTAAATCATGGCTTTTTTATCCCTCTGTTTGTTTTTGAAGCTGGGTTACATTTTCCATTTCATTCGTTTTTTTGTGGATTGGTTGAACTAGTTTGATGTGGCCCCAGGTCAACTAATTGAGACGAGTTGGTGGACTTTGATGACATATTTCCTGAACTGTAAAATTCTTGGTGGTGAACCTTCTATCGATGTTTTCTGTTACTTCTATAATGTAATGGTTGATGATGATAATAGTGAAAAGGGTTTTGTATCAATTGGCCTACGTGCCGGGAAGATGCCAACCATGAGCAATTATGCAAGCAATCTTCATTTGGATAGGAATAAATATATTAAGGTGGAGTGTAAAGTTAGGGGCTTTCTTTTTCCCGTTATTTGGTGTCTCTCGGAGAAGGATGAAGTCGAACCTCCTAATTTAAAAAAGTTAACGCATGTTGAGTTAAGCCTTATTGAGAGGTTGAAAGGAGGTCTTCCATTGCGATTTGAAGAAGTAGGTGTAACGACCTCTTTTTAAAATCAATAAAAATGAAAAAAAAAATTGTGTTTTTTGTTTGTGTTTTGAATTTTTGTTGTTTTTTTGAAAAGTTTTTGAAGATTATGGAAAAATTTGAAGATTTGGGGGGATTTTGTTTAAAAACTTGTTTTTATTTTGAAAATGAAGAGTTGGAGTCGCCATCGGCCACTAAGGTAGGCCGAGCACCATAAAACCAAAGATTCTTATGAAAACGGGTTCGGGAGTTGGTTACCTGTGGGGAAAGATTAACACCCCCATTACGCTAAAAAATCGGTACCAAAACAGACGTTGCTTTTAATCAATGAAAATTATTGAAATTCAAAATTGGATTTAATTAACTGTTTTTAATTGAATATAGGCTTTAATTGAATGGGCTTTAACAATTTAATGGGTTCGAATTAATTATCCATTTAATTAATAAGGATGATTGTACCTCATACCGTAGATTAAACCGGCATCGAATAAGTCCGACTGCCATGTTAATTTACGGTTCGAATCAAGTACATCACATTTATGCTTGATGCAAACAGTTAAAAAATGATATTATGAGTTGTCAAAATTTTACCCATCTTAATATTTACATTCAGACGGTGAAAATTAATTTGAATATTTGGTCAATATCTATTAAGCTCGGACTGTTACGACACAAATACCAGAATTAATAAATACTTCTTTTTTAGAAGTTAGATTAATAATTAACGATGTGGGATTAAATAAATTAAGTGTGGAATGAATGACAAGTTAAAGCAATGTCATGAAATTGTAAATAAAGTAAATAAAGATAAATGCGGAAAATAATACGAACAAACTAAATAAATGCGGAAATTAAGGAATCTGAAAAAGGGACCAGATCGAATAAAAGAAATTCGGAAAAAAGAATGGATTGAAAAGAAACAAAAACAACGTAAAATAAATAGTGGAAAATTAAATGCGATAATTTAAATTGCAGAAAATAAATTGCGAAAAAGTAAAAGCGGGAAAATAAATGCGGAAATTTAAAGGCTACAATAAACAAGCCATAAATAATACGGGTCATCCCTCGTTGCGGGTCACCGTAAGGCCGATTCGAACGTAAATATAAATAAAAAGCCAAAAATATATAATATATACTATAATATATGATTTATACTATATAATAAATAATACATATATATAGTATGATAATAAATAATATAATATAATATAATATATTACGGAACTTATGTATATAACATATAGTAAGTAGAATAATATAATATTTATACAACATAGCAATATATAAAAAATATAAATTAAGGACTGAAATAGATAAAAGCAAAATAGTGGAGCAAACATAAAACAAAACGAAATTGAAAAAGGTCAAAATTGGTTTTAAAATAAAAGAGGTGGGACTAAAATGGGTATTAATCCATAACCGAAATGAAAGCGGAAGAAAGGCCGAGGACTAAAGAGGCAATTTGCCTGAGACCAAAAAAGCGCGGATCCTTCCCCGGATCGGGTCACTGCACGAGTCGAAGAGTACCTAAACGACGCCACTTTATGAGCCGTATAAATATCAAAGGCCAAGGCCAAAATTGCCTTTAACCCTCGTTTTATAATTCAATCTTTAAACCCAAAAGAAAAAAAAATGAAAAGCTCTCCCCCATTTCTCTGATTTTTTTAAAAAACGACAAGAACGTCGCCGTGTGTAGCCTCATCGGTCGTCGTTAGCCGGTGGCTGGTGAGCTTAA
The DNA here is from genome assembly GCA_019671005.1 of Hibiscus mutabilis. Lineage (NCBI taxonomy): Eukaryota > Viridiplantae > Streptophyta > Magnoliopsida > Malvales > Malvaceae > Hibiscus > Hibiscus mutabilis. Next base: position 45,413,465 of record CM033726.1, on the reverse strand, counting down.
AACACCCCCAAAACTCATTTTCTTTTTAAAAAACAGATATGACTTTGAATTTTTAAAGAGAACCCTTTAAACCCTATAAATCTACAAAGAAAACGAGAGAAAAAACTTAAAAACCCTAGATATTTTTTAAAAAACGATGTTTGAAACCCTAAATGAAGATGAAAATGATGACCGGCGACGAAAAATCGACCCCCAAAGGTAGCCCTAAACTTTCCCATTTTGTTTTTTTTTTTTCGAAAGATAAACAGTGAAAAAATGTTTGTATTGATTTTGTGAATACCCTGTCTAGGTTTTTTTTACATTGGTTTGATCTGGCTTTTATAGCCGTTTTTACATTGATAAAAGAAAGAGAAAAAACTAAGAAAAATGCTATTGGATGCGTTCTGAAGTTCTGGAATTTGGCTCTGAGTTTTGTTGCATATCTGTCCTTGTTTTTGTAGGTGTTGCATACGTACAGAGGAGATGGGCTAGTGGTCATTTGGCCGAATGTGGCGTGCATGTGTGGCTACTAGTGTGGCAGTGGTGGCAAGATGTGGCAGGCATGGTGACGATGTGGTGCAGCCGTGGACTTGAGGGTATTTTGGAACCTTCAAGAAGCTACTAGAGATAAGGCGGTTAGGGTTAGTCTCGGGGTTAGGGTTTTTTAGGATATCTAGGTCAGTGATCCAGGTTTGGTAGGCATATGGGTAGGGTCAACTGAGTGTAACAGGTTTAATTGGGTATGGGCAGATGGGTATTGGGTAATGGATTTTGTATTTGGGTCGTTTATTGGGTTTAGGGTATTTGGATATTAGTTTGGCAGTTTGGGTTTATGTAAAATAGGTTTGGATTATTTGGGCTTTATAACATAGACATTTTTGGACTTTTAAATCTGATATTTTTTGGATTTTTGGACAATTTTTTAGATTATTATTTTATGGATTTTTGGTTTAATAAGTTTTTATTCAAAATGAACTAGGATCGGACAAAAAATAGTTATTACAACTGTTTTTCTTTGCTCATTGTTGTGAAACGGCAATAGAGTAAAGACTAAACGATAGCCATTTTTGTTCGGTCGAAGTGGAGCACCCTTTCTAGCATGACCCTTTCTTCAAACTCTAACTGGTCCATCTTCCAACTTCTAGAGAAATAGAACTCATTTGTTGATCCGGTACACCATCGACGGAGAGTCAGAATTTGGTCGACTCTTCTACTTCATCTTTCTTTCAGAAATATAAAACTTGCAAGAGTAAAAAGAAACTCGCTTCAGACTAAGTTTTCACTTATTTTATTTAAAACTGCAAAATTAAAATGTTTGAGTAAAAAGATGTTGGAATAGGGATAATCTGCTATGCCACCGACGACGAGACAAGATCGGATCAAGCTACAACTCTGACGAAGATGCATAATCCTATGATTAGATTGCGATCAAGCTACAACTCTGACGAAGAGGCATGATCTGAGGAGTTAGAGGTGATCAAGCTATGACTCTGACGAAGAGGCATGATCTGAAGAGTTAGTGGCGATCAAGCTACGACTCTAACGAAGAGGCATAATTTGAAGAGTTAGTTGGTGATCAAGCTACGACTCTGACGAAGAGGCATGATCTGAATTATTAGGGATAATCAAGATACGACTCTGACGAAGAGGCATGATCGGAGGAGTTAGTTGATGGCGATCAAGCTACGACTATGATGAAGGGGCATGATCTGAGGAGTTAGGGGTGATCAAGTTACAACTCTAATGAAGAGGCGTGATCTGAGTATTGGGGGCAATCAAGATATGACTCTGATGAATAGGCATGATCTGAGGAGTTAGTTGATGGCGATCAAACTACAACTCTGAAGAAGAGATATGATTTGAGGAGTTAGGGGTGATCAAGCTATAACTCTGACGAAGAGGCATGATTTGAGTTATTGGGGGTGATCAAGCTACGGATCTAACAAAGAGGCATGATTTGGGGAGTTAGTTGATGGCGATCAAGCTACGACTCTGACGAAGAGGCATGATCTAAAAAGTTAGGGGTGATCAAGCTATAACTCTAACGAAGAGGCATGATCTAAGTTATTTTGATCCGCTACACCATTGACGATGAGTCAAGATCTGAAGATAGATTTGATGAAGCTACAACTCTAACGAAGAGGCACGATCTGAAAGATTGGTTGATCCATTACACCATTGACGATGAGTCAAGATTTGAAGATAGATTTGATCAAGCTACAACTCTGACGAAGAGGCATAATCTGAAGAATTAGTTGATCTGCTACACCACTGACGATGAGTTAAGATCTGAAGAAGAAGTTGATTCGTTACACCACTGACAGAGAGCCGAGATCTGAGGAAAAATATAATCCGCTAAACCACTGACGGTAAGGCAAAATCTGAAGGAAAAAATGATCTGCTACACCATTGACGATGAGGCAAGATCTAAAAAATAGAAGGTTGATCCGCTACACCACTGACGGTGGGGCAAGACCAAAAAATTGAAGTAAACAATAATCAGTGATTGTTTAATCGGATTTTGAGTTTAGGTTTGGCTTTATTTGTTTTGAGGGTTCGCCACTTTGTGTTGGGTGTTGTTATACCCCCTCTTTAAGGTTTCAACTTCTTTGTTGATCTGGCTTCCCTTCATGGCTGAGGGCTTGCAATTTTGTTATTGTCCTTCATGATTAAGGATTTTCACCCTGAACCTATTTGTTATGTATGAACGAAGTATATGCACTTAGCATGAATGCATCTGACTTGATGTATAATGTATGCATTTAATAAAAATGCATGATGAGTTGAATGATATTGATATGAATGGCATGCAATGCAGTTGGCCATGATGTTGACTTTAAAGGGGATGTCCCATGACTTTTTGGCCATATTGGTGGCTCAGTCTTGTTTTTGCTTTAGTTCTGTCTCGTAGACTGGATGGGCTTTTTCCTTGATTACCTTTCTAGGTGAAAGACAACTAGTGAATTCTTTCTTGAGCTGAAGCATCGATATGAGGGCCCATTTGTTGTTGGTCCCTAAACTTTTGAGCTTCTTTGTAAGTAATGCAGAGAAAGCTTTTTATTTTAGAATTTAGACTATATGCTTTAATTTCAATGCGAGATGCTTATTAAGAAAATTGTGTTTTTCTTTTCAGATTGTGAATATATCAAGCTAGATTGAATGCCGCAAATATCAAGTGCACAAGAAACACTGAAATGACTTACCGAGGATTGCCCTAAACAAATTTTGTGTCTAAAAGACCTCGAAAGATGAATTGATGTTTGAAGATGTGAAAGTGCATTTTAAATTACATCGGTGCATGGCCACCTTGCTTTTGGCAGATTCATTCATTTTTGTCTTATTTTTGTTTTGAAGAATTCAATTCATCATATTCCTTTGGCTCGAAATAAATGATGGAGCAAACAACAAATTCCTGAGCTACTCGGCATTATCATGATTTTGAAAATATTACAATCACTCATGAAGCGAGGGTTTTCGATTAGAATGGGCTTCAACGGAGTGCCCCAAAAATTCCATACTCTTATTCGAAAATGCCTATTACCAGGTTTCGAACATTGGAGTGATTTTTGATTAATTTTGAAAAATGCCTATTACTAGGCTTTGGAGTGCTTTTTGGAAAAGGCCTATTACCAGGCTTTGAAAGTCAAATCAATTCGTCTTGTTTTGAAAATGCCTATTACCAGGCTTCAAGCATTAAATTGTACTGATTTGTTATTATTTGTGGTCCTTAATATGAAATGTGAGTCGCACCTTCAATAACTCCGCAGCTTAGGATTTTAATTAGACGCATGCTACTCAGGCTCAACGTTAATGTCCCTTGTGCAATTGATATATGGGGACTGAATAGACAGATATATTCACAGAATGAAGAGAATTGAAAATATATTGCATCTTTTTATTGAAACTTTGAATATGTGGCCTTAAGCCAAAAATAAATTGACACCATATTCGGGCCCTTTTTGTTTTTTTAATGTAAACTTACCGAAGGGGTGCTCGGGTGCCCCACAATACGAGATCACTTACACTGTCTGAATTGCAAATATGGGTCATGAAACTGGTCTCTTTTTCTCCAGTTATTGTATCATCTTTGTTGGAACTGACATATTTGTTAGTAGATGTAATTGTGAAAGAGAAAATGCATGCCTTTAAATGCATTGTTAATGTACAGATGTTAATGCAAGTAGATAAATAACTAGTATTTTAAGATGATGTGATGCAACTACGATGCAAGTGCATGAAATTAATGATGGGTGCATTTATCATGTGAATGTATGGTGCGAGAGTCGTATAAATGAATTTAATGTTGGATGCCAATGCAATCACCATAAAATGAATATACGAATGGATGCAAAAAGTGTTGATCGACGAGCATTCTCGTTGATCGGCTTTTCATAATGAAGATTGAGTCATATTACAACGAGAGAAAGATAATAACTGTCATATGTCGCGACCATTTTTTTGAAATCGGGATGTGTAAAAATAGCCTGACGATCGGTCTTTTTAGAAAATTAGGTTTTTTAGCCATTTTTAATTTAATCTTGAAAATATAGGTTTTTGTATTAAATTTGTTTTCTCTTTATTTATCCTTTTAAAAAACATTTTGGAGTCGCCACCGATCATTTCGTGGTAGACCGGATATCGGAAAAACAAACCAGAGATTCTGTCTTAAAAAATGGGTTCAGGAGTCGGTTACGTGTAGGGAAGGATTAGTACCCCTACGAACACCCGTTATCGGTACCTTTAATTTTATGTGGCATTTTGGCATTTCGAATAATTGTTTGAATTTAATTTATCCCATAATTGTTAATTGAATTTAAATTCCAAATGCATATATCCTTTTATAAGGAAATTCATTTTGTTCGAATACGAGATTAAAAGCACCCCATTAGGTGGCACCCCTATTCGTATTTAAAAATAAATTTCCAACATAAAAAGTTTTTTATGAATGTTCTTTTATTGTCTTGTCAATTTTAAGTACGATTCCTAAAAAGTCTCTAATCAATTTTTTATTTATGCTATAGATATTAATTAATTTAATGGCTTTTATGAGAAGATGTCAATTTCTTGAACACCTTCTATATATTTAAAGCCTTTAAATTAATTATATTCCTAATCAGCTAATTCTTCTAATTAATTAAAGTTCTAGTCATAATTAAGGCTCTAACAATTTATTATTTAATTATAAGTGAAAATGTATATCGAATATACACCTTTATGACCAAGGCTGAGATAACACCACATTGTAAACAATGGAACACCATCCAGATTTGGACCTCAAAGATTCTATTCGATATACATTTAATTAACTACAATGTATTAATTATTAATGTCAATTAAAGAACTAATTTGATATCCAATTATAAGTGTAAATATATTAAATATATTCATTAAAATCCATGTTGAGATAACACCCCATTGTAAACAATGGAACACCATCCAAATTGGGGTTTTAAAGTTTATATTTAATATATTTTTAATTACTAAAATGATCTATCTTACTTAATTATTGGACCCTAATTAGAGAAACTTAGTCTAAAGGCTCTAATTATTAATTAAATCTAAATGTACTTAGATTATTTAACAAATAGTTCTACATGTTATTTAAAACAATACATCATTCATATAAATTAATTACATTTAAATAAAACAATTAAACTAAAACTAAATTAAAACAAATCGAACATTAAGACTAATTTTATTAATATGGGGACCTAATTGAAACTATTACGGAATCTGATGCCCAATTACAAAGCAATGGTGACCCAATTGAAAGTGACTACAAATTGAGGGGACCAATTAAAAGAGAATGGGGACTAAATTGAAAGGATTACAACATTTGGGGTTCAATCTAAGGGGAAATAGTGACTAAATTAAAAAGATGTAAAGCTTAGGGAAAAACCAAAGGGTATCCGTATTTAAAAGCGTGGATCTAACCCGACCCGGATAAAGGTGTGTGGACCCCCTTTGACCCGCTGCCCAAAACACAGCGTTTTGCTGCTACTATAAGAAGACCCTTAAGCCAAAAAAACCTTCTTTCCTTCATTTCTTGATTTTCACTCTCTCTCTAATTCCTCCATCTCTCTAAACTCTCTGCACACTAACACAATCTAATCCCAGAAAATTCTGGGAATGGATCTAAAACCCTCATTTTCGGATGAATACTCATAGAGTTCTTCAAGAACTCAATAAGGTTCATCTTTTTCGGCACAACTCCGCCACTAGTTTCGCCCTTAGATCCTCAGCCACCGCCCTCCGGTCACCCTTGGTTGTTCGTCAGTTATTGGGATTCGAATCTTGGTAGCCGTATGCGACGCCGACCGACGTCCCGACCACTATCTCGACTACCTTCTATGCTCTGATCATCTTCTTCCCCTCTCCGGCCACCGTGGTGCAATTTTCGGCCGCCGTCTGCCGCCGTGATCGAAACCCTAACCTACCTAAAATTTTCCCTTTTTCAAACCTAACTTTAAAATCTAACACGTTTCATCAAAAACGCCCGATCTAAACCTAGATCTACCCAACCTGAGCCATCTTCAACCCCGGCCGAACCTTAAAAATACTCCGACAAAAGATAAGCACTACCTTCCCTTTACATTTTTAGTTTATTTTTTGACTTGTGTGCACAAATCTAAACTGAGAATTCCTTTATTTTGCAGGAATGAAGAAAAAGAGGGATATACCTCTAATGCGGCGGTGATGGAGATTTGGTGATGTTTCCAGCATCCGGTCAACGTCCGCTCACTACTCCGGCGGGGGTTCAGCTTTAGGCAACGGTTTGACTCCCTAAACAGTTCGGTCACCAAGGCAGCCTCTCTCTCTCTCCTAATTATTATTATTATTATTAATGGTATTTTTTAATAGTCATTAATGACCTCTGACATTCTCTCTCTCATTTTATAGGTGAGTGGGAAAATGACGTCATCAGGTTCGCTAGTGGGGATGAATCTGTGTGAACAAGGAACGAGCCACTCACTGGGTGCCACGTGGCCATTTAGATGGGAAAAAGAAACACAAGTTTGTTTCTTTTTTAGCCTCTTTATCTGATAATATTTGGGGTTATATCTATTTTGGTACTGATTTTCGGGCAACATAAAACCAAAGATTCTTTTGAAAATGGGTTCGGGAGTTGGTTATGTTTGGGGAAGGATTAGCACTCATATCACGGACGAAAATCGGTACCAAAATAGACGTTGCTTTTAATCGATAGAAATTACTGAAATTCAAAATTGGATTTAATTAACTGTTCTTAATCGAATATATGCTTTAATTTAACGGGCTTTAACAATTTAATGGGTTCGAATTAATTATCCGTTTAATTAATAAGGATAACTGTAACTCAGGCCGTAGATTAACCGACATCGAATAAGTCTGATCGTCGTGTTAATTTACGGTTCGAATCAAGTACATCACCTTTATGCATGATGCAAAGAGTTAAAAAAATGATGTTATGGGTTTTCAAAATTGTACCCATCTTAATATTTACATTCAGACGGTGAAAATTAATTTGAATATTTGGTCAACTTCCATTAAGCTCGAACTGTTACAACACAAATACTGGAAGTAATAAATACCTCATTTTTAGAAGTTAGGATTAATTAATTAACGATGTGGGATTAAATAAGTTAAGTGTGGAATGAATGACAAGTTAAATCAATGTCAAGAAATTGTAAATAAAGTAAATAAAGATAAATGCGGAAAATAAATACGAACAAAGTAAATAAATGCGCAAAATTAAGGAAATCGAAAAAGAGACCGGATCGAATAAAAGAAATCCGAAAAAAGGATCGGATCGAATAGAAACAAAAAGGGCGTAAAATAAATAGCAAAAAAATTAAATGCGATAATTTAAATTGCGAAAAAGTAAATTGCGGAAATTAAAAGCGGGAAAATAAATGCGGAAATTTAAAGGCTACACTAAACAGACCATAAATAATACGGGTCATCCCCCGTTGTGGGTCACTGTAAGGCCGATTCGAACCTAAAGTATAAATGAAAAAAACAATATAATATAATATAATATAATGTAATGTAACCTATATATATATAGCATATAGTATTAGAATAATATAATATATATACAACATTGCAATATATAAAAAATATAAATTAGGGACTAAAATAGATAAAAGCAAAATAGGGGCAAACATAAAACAAAACAAAATTTAAAAAGGTCGAAATTGGTTTTAAAATAAAAGAGGAGGGAATAAAATGTGTATTAACCCATAACTGAAATGAAAGTGGGAAGAAAGGCCGATGACCAAAGAGGCAATTTGTCCGAGACTAAAAACGAGTGAATTCTTCCCCGGGTCTGGTCACCGCGTAGGTCGAAGAGTGCCTAAACGACATCACTTTATGAGCCGCACAAATATCAAATGCCAAGGCCAAAATTGCCTTTAACCCTCATTTTATACATTCAATCTTTAAACCCAAAAGAAAAAAAAAGCTCTGAAAAAACCCTTCCCCCTTTTTCTTATTTTTCCAGAAAATGGCGAGAATGTCGTCGTGTGCCTCTGCGTTGACTGCCGCTAGCCGATGGCCGACGAGCTTAAAAAACCCCAAAAACTCCTTTTCTTTTTAAAAAATAGATATGATTTCAGATTTTTAAAGAGAAACATTTTAAACCCTCTAAATTCGCAAAAAAAAAACGAGAGAAAAAACTTTTAAAAATTCTAGATATTTTTTAGAAAACGACGTTTAAAACCCTAAACGGTGATGAAAACAATGGCCGACAATGGGAAACCGACCCCCAAAGGTAACCCTAAAATTTCCCTTTTGTTTTTTTTATTTTGAAAGATAAACAGTGAAAAAATGCTTGTATTGATTTTGTGAATACCTCGTCTGGGTTTTTTTACATTGGTTTGATCTGGCTTTTATAGCCATTTTTACGTTCATTAAAAAAGAGAAAAAAAACTAAGAAAAACACTATTTTATGCGTTTTGAAGTCCTGGAATTTGGCTTTGAGTTTGTTGCATTTTGTCCTTGTTTTTGGAGGTGTTGTATGCGTACGGAGGAGAGGGGCCAGTGGTCCCTTGGCTAGATGTGATGTGCATGTGTGGCTGCTGGTGTGGCAGTGGTGGCCAGGCGTGGTAGACATAGTGATGATGTGGTGCAACCGTGGAGTAGAGTTGGAGGTGACCTGGCCGAAAGCTGGACGGTTGGGGATGCCAAGGAAGCTGAAAGGCCAGTTTGGGAACCTTCAAGAAGCTACTGGAGATGAGGCGGCTAGGGTTAGACTTAGGGTTAGGTTTTTTGGGATATCCAGGTTAGTGATCCGGGTTAGGTAGGCAGATGGGTAGGGTCAATTGAGTGTAACGAGTTTAATTAGGTATAGGCAGATAGGTATTGGGTAATAAATTTTGTATTTGGGCCGATTATTGGGTTTAGGGGATTTGGATATTGGTTTGGTAGTTTGGGCTTATGTAAAATAGGTTTGGGTTATTTGGGCTTTGTAACATGGACATTTTTAGACTTTTAAATCTGATATTTTTTGAATTTTTGGACAATTTTTTGGATTATTATTTTTTGGATTTTTGGTTTAATAAGTTTTTTATTCGAAATGAACTAGGACCGGACGAAAAATGATTATTACAGTAGGGATTCTGAGGAATGTGTGGGTGCATTGATTGAAGGGTAAAATTCTGAATGGTTGGGATGAATATGATTTCTACGTGTTTCATGAGGGGTCTTTGGCAAAAGTGCCAATACACACAGATGATGGCCCTCCTGCGGACATGATCGTGTTGCGAGGATTCTTTAGGGCCGTGAGGTAGAACCAGAGAACGTTTTTTATCTCCATACTAGTGTTCATATTCGCCCATGAAAATATCGGATAGGGGCTGGAAGTGGCAAGAGAAAAATGAGTATCTTCACACTCGTCGATTCTGTCTTCTTATTCAGACAAAGAATGTGAATCTGTTAACTTAGAGCACATGGCAAAGAGGCGTATGGATGCTAGTGGTGCTTCGCTATGCATTCCTGAATGTAGTATAATACAACCCATATTTACACCTTGGTTAAAAATATGATTGGTTTTTTATTATGACTTGTTTAGCTTGTGCTTTCTTTTTGTTCACTGGAGTGGTTGTGGCCCCATTAGAAATTATCGAGGGTGATAATATGCTAGAATTATCTCTTTCTGCACCTACTAGCGATCAAACAAGTTTGCAGGCTTTAAAAGGGGTATTCTTTTTGCATGTCCCTTCTGACGAACAAGTAAGTTCGCCAGGTTTGGTGAATCCTGTGGTAGGTATTGCATCTTCAAAAAATGCGATTGTTGTTGTTTTCTATTCAACAAGATCTGTTAGTGTTTCTATTGTCCCACTTGTGGAGGGCCCGAGTGCAATAGCTAGGGGTTCGGCCTCAACAGACATGTTGAAAGTGGCAGGAAAATTGTGGCTAGTCGACGGAGAACTTATAGTTAGAAGAAACTTTTGACGGCTGGCCAAGATAAGAGCCTTGGTAAAAGGCCAATGTTAAATGCAGAAGTTGGAATTCCAGCTTTTGAGGATCTTAAAACCCCTCTTCCTTTATCCTCGATTCTTTCAGGTCGGTTGTTCAATTGTATAATGTTTGCTTTTGCAAGTTGTTGTTTTAGTGTCAATCGTAAATTTATCGGTTTATTATTATTTTCGTAGAAATTATTGGTGTAGGTTCGAATATTGTGCATTATGTCGTAGGGAGTGCGCCAGTTGTTACTGCACCTGTGGACATGCTACTCTTATTTGTGACTGCACCAATTCCTTTGGTTTCTTTGCATTGCGGTCTGTCCTCTGTTGGAGGGTTCGAATCTCCTACTTTGTGGAATGTGTACTACCCTTAGAGCTTGGGGATGCAGCGAGTTGGTTTTATCATGAGGCCGCTTCCTAGAGATTGTCAGGATTATACGCGAATAGCTTTGCTTCTCTTATACCTTGCGCTAGCATGAGGAGATCTGATGAAGGGGGTTAGGGTCTTATTCAAGAGTTGGGTTACGCTCAATATAATGTGGAAATAATGCTAGGGCACTCATCGAGGAGAATGAAGGATTGTGTCTGCAAGTGAGCAGATATGCTACTGAGTTAAAAGAGTTGAGAAGAAAACATGAGAACGAGTGCAAGAGCTGAATAAGAGACATTCGAAGCGAGTTTCTCAGATGAAAAAGGACTTTGATCATGCCGCCAAAAAGAAAAATCTAATCCACGTTGCTGTGGTAGAAAGTCTGAAGACCGAAATTTGGGAACTTAAAATGGAGTATGCAGAAGATACGACAGATGAGAGTACGATTAAATTTTCAAAGGAGTTGACTGAAATAAAAATGAGTCGTGAGGATAATGTGATGGTATTGAAGGCTACCTATGAGGTGAAGGTGACAAAAAAGTTGAGGAAGTTACGAACGTGACCTCTACATTAATGATCGCAAGTATGGAGAAGGCGTGTGATACTGCTATTCTCAACTTCCAAGTGGCGCACGGTCTCTTTGATGTGTCTAACATCGATTTTAATACTCTTTACGAAGTAACGGTGGGTTTTAAAATAAGGAATTCCTCGGGGCTTTCCTGGGAAAGTTTCGTTGCAGACTATATGGGAGTTGTGGTTCCTCTTGCGGTTGAATCAAGTATGCCAGTGCTCATGAATGGCCCTACTGACATCGTTGGTGATTATGTGGAGAATAATATTGAAGCAGTAAGCGGCTCTGGGGGGCTGTATAGCTTTTATGTTATGGTGTTGTGTTTGATGTTATTCATGTTATGAGAGTCTAACTAAAATGATTGTTTTCACTTGCTTTTGTTTATCTAGAATTGATTTTGTTAAGGCGTATGCATCTTGAGCCTTAACTTTGACATTGTTCCTTTTGAGTTTTGCCGAAATGTACATTATAGATGATGAGTTATATAATAAACAAATTATTTGGCGATTACACTTTGTGTGTACTTGGGTCCTCTGCGTTTGCTTTTGGGAGCGATAAGTGAAGTTTATTAACGCATGTTGCAAAGTTTATTTGGCTAGCTTAACGGTGAGCTATACTATTTATATATATATATATATATATATATATATATATATATATATATATATATATATTTGCGTGACTCTGTGGATGAATAGATGTTTGTCAGACTCTTTGTATTTTGCGTTTATTGGTCTGTTTCGGCGGTTTTGGTAGTGTGCGGTTATTCTGTTGTCATTGCGATGGGACGACGCGAGCCAAACTGGATTAAAAAGAGAGACTTGGATTGGTTGTAGCAGGTGCACGCCTTGACCGGTGTATTTATTGATTGAATGTTTTAAGATTGCGTGTTTTTAGGCCCGATTCAAGATTTTGAAATCTTGGAATTAATTGCTTGTATCGACAGTTTCTAAGATTTGAACTTTAGATGCTTGTCTTTGGTATTTGTTTTCCTATAAATAGGGGTCCTTTGGATTCAAATTTTTATAACCTAATTTGTGAGTGGTATACTCTTTCCTTTGTAGCTTTTGTTTGTAAAGCGATATATGTGTTGGTTAGGATCTTTATTTTTGGGGATGAGTAGGATATAGAGGTTTTGTTCTGTAGATTCGGGAAGAGCGTTGTTTGGTTGTTTGAGTTGTTCATGTCGACAAACAATGGTATTTAGAAAGCTATGATTAGCAATTATAGTGATGAACATCGAAAAGCACAAGATTTTCCAAATACTATTGTTAGTTGTTGTTTAGAGCTACACTGGGAGGAGGCCAATATGGAGCGGAGTGTCAAAGTTGTCGATGTGTACTTTATCTTTGGTTGTTTTTCGTATGTATATCATCAGGGTGGCTGTTCATTTGTTAGTTGTGGTGTTTGTGATGGCGGCAACCGTGACAACAAATAGTTTGCACCAGATGATTTGCGGGGCTGATTCACTGAACCAGAAAACTAAGAAGGGTTTGCCATTTTCATGTGTTTAACCTTGCCTTGTAACGAGAACCATCAAAGTGAGAGTGTTCATGAAATGAGAGATTAGATGCCTGCTAGAAGAAATTATCAAGAGATATCTTGTTTCCTTTAAGAGTTTTAAAGTTGTATTATTTTGGTGCCTCTAAGTAAGAAAAGGAGTTTGATGTATATTTTTATTTGAAGCAAAGTTTTTTTATTTTACATATGTGTTTTGAGTGGGATTTTTGAATCAGAATTTGATATGTACCGATTTTATAGCTTGTTCAAAATAGGCTATGCAAACACTTGCCCCCATGTATTTTATATCGTTAATAAGGAATGAGACCTGCGCTTTCAGAGCAGATGGTTCTTTGCTTAATGTAGTTCGGGGACGGTTTAACTTTTCAAAGAGTGATAGTTAATTACGCAATGTTGTTGTTCTTGAAGGGCTTGGTAGATTGACTCTTTTTCCTATTTTTTGCGTAAATGTTTGAAGTGATTTTAATTTTGTATCGCAACAACATATTTCCTTTCCTTTGGGGTAAATTCTTGCCCTTTTACGATGGGAAACTTGTGGAAGACAGATTGTAAAGCTCAAATTATATTCATATTCTAGTTTTTGGACTATGCTTTTTTTTTAAATGGCGATATATACATATAAAATTTCGACATTTGCGAGTTTACAAGGTAAATAGAGAGCGAACAATTGCCCTTTTTAAAAAATATCTCGTGGGAGAGTGTTTCTTATAGAGTGAAGTCACCCTCTCTGGGCAGAATATATGTTTATGTAGTACTTTGAGTTGGGAGGATTCTTTCCCCCAAATAGGATTATTTTAGTCACCATGGATTAATTTGCACATTTATAATTTTTCGACGTAGCGAACCTTGGCCTTTTCGGTCATTTTACTATATACACTTATTGTGGAAATGGCTAGCAAACTTTTCATCTTTGCGGTCGCTTTACTATGCACACTTATTGTGGAATGGCTAGTGAACCTTTCATCTTTGATGTCGCTTTACTATGCACAGTTATTGTGAAAGTGGCTAGCGAATTTTTCATCTTTGCGGTCGTTTTACTATGCATACTTACTGTGGAAGTTGCTAGCAAACCTTTCATTTTTGCAGTCACTTTACTATGCACACTTACTGTGGAAGTGGCTAGCGAATCTTTCATCTTTGCGGTTACTTTACATGCACACTTACTGTAGAAGTGGCTAGCGAACATTTCTTCTTTGCAGTTGCTTTACTATGAACACTCACTGTAAAAGTGGCAAGCGAACCTTTCATCTTTGCAGTCTATTTACTATGCACACTTATTGTGGAAATGGCTAGTGAACATTTATTCTTTGCGGTCGCTTAACTATGCACACTTACTGTAGCAGTGGCTAGCGAACCTTTCATCTTTGCGGTCGTTTTAATATGCACACTTACTGTAAGAATGGCTAGCTAACATTTCTTCTTTGGTCGCTTTACTATGCATATTTACTCTAGAAGTGACTAGCGAACCTTTTTTCTTTGCGGTCGCTTTACTATGCACACTTACTGTGAAAGTGGCTAGCGAACCTTTCATCTTTGCGGTAGTGGTTGAACTGAATATTGACAAAACATTAGTAGGGAGGGCATTTTCATTAACCAAAGCAGTCGTATAGAATATGCAAAATGATTTATAAGGTTGAAGTTTTGCAATACAATGTACACAATGATCTATAAAATCTTAGATGTATATTAAAGCAGAATGCATATTAAACGGGTATAAGTTGGGTTGTACCTTTGGCTGTGTGGTGCATATTTTCTTGGTGACATGTCATTCTCTCGCATTTTTTGGTGCCATACTCAACTTCTAAATGGTCCACAGCTTTGCATCGGACGCAACCCGCGACTACTTGTCTCTGCTACTAAGGAGGTTATGGGGGAGCAACTTTGCTTACGAATTTCTTCGGCATGAATCGTTTCTTTTCTTTTAGCAAAGTGAATGCAAGGGCTCCTTACGTTCTTTATCCAGACTTCCTGCTTCTTGTGCATGTTGCCTCCCCCGTGCTACCCCTAATTTTTACATCTCTCACCTGACTTCTTATACTTTTCGTCCATGTTTCTGTTGAGCGTCACTTTGTTTTGCGCGTAATAAACCTTTTCAATTGTCTCCTTCTAATAGCAGACTCTATTGCATCCTTCAAATGGATACACTTATTTGTGTTGTGGCCTTGCGCCCTATGAAATTCACATGTTTTATTTGATCCTTCACTATCTGGGTTTGGCCTCATTTGCGGTGGGGGCTCCAGTATTCCTAGGTGTTTTACTTGATGTAGAATATGCTATGGCAGATTTTTGAGAGGGTGGTATGACTAAAAATTGAGTGGTAGTCTCTTTTTGATTTGGCTTTCTGCCTGTCGTTGGGCCTTCTTCCTGTTTGTCTCTTTCGTCTTCCCTTCTTGAACAATGTTGTAATTACTTATCTATTTTTGTAATTCTCCTCTATCCTTACATGATGGAAGGCTTCTTTCTTTCTATCGGGGTTTAGGGGTTGCGAGTTCTGCGTGTCTTCAACTGAAATTCTTAAGGGCCTTACCATTGGGGCTTCTTGGTTGATTCTTGTTGCATGCACGCATTCCCCCTAAGTCGTTTTAGTTGTAGTTTCCCGTAATTCCTCTACCACCATCTCGTCGTGCTTTACTATTGAATGGTGCATCTAATTTTTGATACACTCTTGTTGTTGTCGAAGTTGCTTTAACGAGGTACGAGTGTACTCCTCAATGATTTCTAGTCTACTTTGTATGTTGGCTAGCTGGTTGTTTCTAGCTTGGGAAAAAGAGGTTTCCTCTTGTACTTCCTCTATAGTTTCTCGTCGGGGATCACTCATCGTCGTTTCTTGATAATCAGACTGAAGACATGTTCGATCCACACTCACTGCACCAATTGTTGATCACTAATGTGAACAACCCTTTTGAACGATGGTTCTTGGTTCTCTTAGAGGATAGAGATACGGGGTTCAGGTTGTTTTTCTTGGGTCACAAATGGTTGTAACTGGGTATTCACATGGCCGTAGTTCGTCGATACTAACAGAATTGTATGTTTGAGAAAAAATTACATGTTCCTTGATAGTTAAGTGTCCTTTTTAAGTGTGGAGGAAGAAGTATGTTTTATACATGTATAAGTATAGTTAATTGTTGTAGGAAGGGAATGTGATCTTTGACCCTTTTGCATACTTTAGTTGACAGTTATGATGTTAAACATGTTGGATTAAAGTTTAGGAAGATAATTAGGAAAATTTTAGGAAGGTTTGATGGAATTTCAAAGTCTCTTATTACCATTTTGTACATATATTGTTATAGCATTATCGATATTGTTAAGTTAGAAATTTGTTAGAGCACATATTTATTGATATTGAGATTCAATATCATTACTAACTAACATCAATACGGGATGATCCACTGTTGATACTGGCTATGAATTATCGGTATTAAACCCTAGGGTACATAAATTTACTTGTCTTGATTTCACTTCTAAAAGTTTTTACTTAAAAACCCTCTATACTTTTGATGTTTTGTAGTTTAGTCATCATATTGTATAATATGTTTGTTATGCATGATTTCATTGTTTATTTTATTTCTATTGTGTCAGATTTTGCTACGACTTTCAGATGTGACACCTCCAGTTTAGTTTACGACTAGATCTAGCTAGGAGTGTTACAAATATATATGTATATATCAACTTCATTAATGAAACTAGCACACCTTAATCAATTGAGTCTTAGCTCGGTTGACATATTTGTTAGTGCAATATCTTAACAACCATAAGTTCGAATGCGTTGAAACATGCAATAACCTTAGATTTAGACATTATATATAATTTAGGTATTATATAAAAAAATTGACACTCCTTAGAAAACTATGAACTAACTCGAAAAATCAGCATTCACTATAAAACTATCCATCAATCTTAGAAAACTCGCACTTTTAAATGCTTGTTTTAATTCCTAAACTATATCTTTTTCCCCACGTTGATGATTAAAGTTATTTTTTTTCAAACTGATTCTTTTTTTCAACAATTCTAACCTAGGGGAGGGGCAGGAGAAATTTGATCCTAATGGAGGAAACGATATCAACTTAGAGCCTTTAACCACCTGCTCCAGAGATTATTGACTTTTCAAGCTGATTCTTAAAGTTACATTTTATCATGCAACTCAGTTCAATTTTTTTAATCAATGTTAAAAATCGATTGACATATGAGACCTATTAGAATACACTAGGTGACACTTCTAGCCAATTTAAATGCAAAAATGCGGTGTTAGTGTGACTGAAATGAAATATACACTTTAAAAAGTTTTTAAAACTAAAACAAAGCAATTCTAAAAATTAAAAACCTAGAAAAATAAAAACGATTTTATAAAATTCTAAAATATAAAAATTCAAAAAAGAAAAATTTTAGTTCTATTTTTAGAAAGGCTTAAATCAGAAATAGGTGCACAAACTATACATTTTTTATTAAATAAATGCTTAATTTTTTTGGCTGAAATAAGTGCCTATAGTTTTATTCTGTTAGTGTTTTAAGGTAATACTATTGAAAAAAATTCATCACCCAGGAATAGATTGACACGCGGCTTTTGCTTTTGTTTTTTTTTCAAAAATAAACTGAAAATAAAATAAATTAAACAATATCCCAAATTTTCAAAAATCACAAAATAGTCCCAAATTCTCTAAAACCCCCAAACCTTAAACCCGAAATTAACGCCATTATCGCCGTCGATGGTCTTATCGGACCCTACCATTGTCATCACTAGAGACCACCGCCCATTTTCCCAACCACCCATCATCGTTAATAGACGATAGGGGTGTCAATCGGACGTTGAACGACAAACATGAAAGGCTCTAGTCGTTCGACGTCCGTTTGGCATGCTTCTCGTCGTTTATCGGTGATGGATGGTTAGGGGAAATAGGTGGTGGCCTCAGGTGGCGGTGGAGTCTAGCGAGGCTAACGACGGAGGTAGTGGCGTCAATTTTGAGATTTTGAGGTTTGAGTTTTAGGGATTTGAGACTTTTTTGGAGATTTTAAGAATTTTATATTTTTATAAAAAAAATATCTTCTTTTTTTTTCCATTTTTATTAAAAATAAAGATTACATGTTAAATTTTGATTGGGTGATGAACTTTATTTTTAACGGTGTTACCTTAAAACAATAACATAATGAAACTTTAGGCACCTATTTCAGCCAAAAAAACATTAGGCACCTATCTCAGAAAAAGTTTTTGGGCATCTTTTTTTGAGTTAAGCCTTTTAGAAAATACCAAAAATGTCAGCCATTCATTACTATGAGTTTTGCACGTGTTTTGGATCGTTGAATGGGTTAAATGGATAGTTGAGATTAGCATATCCTACTGTTAATATCAGTCATCTAACGATCCAAAAAAAACCCTGTAAAACTTAAAAAATCTTACCCAGTGTAAACATATAATATCCCTATAATATATATTCTAGAAAATTAGATCAATATATACTATAAAAATTTAATACTTTAGAGCATGGAAATGTTCTAATTAATATTAGGGTAAACTACCTGGGTAACCAACCAACTATTGGGTCTGACCTATTTTGACCACCGAACTATAAAAATTCAAAATTCGACTACCCAACTATTTAATAGGACCTATTTTGACCACCAGCCGTTAAAATCTAACGGAAGGGTGACTGGCTGTTAATGGAAATTTGTATAGCTACACATTTGGTCTCTGTTAGTTACCTATTCTATCAATTTGATCTTAATTTTAATTTAATTAAATAAATTAATCATTCAATTAGGTGCTGACACGTGTCATCATCTTATTGGAGGAATTTAATTATTTATTTTTATTTAATAATTTTATTTTCCCCAATCAGGTGGTGACACGTGTTGGCACCTAATTGAATGATTAATTTATTTAATTAAATTAAAATTAGGATCAAATTGATAGAATAGGTAATTAACATGGACCAAATGTGTAGCTATACAAATTTTCATTAACAGCCACGTCATCCCTCCGTTAGATTTTAAAGGCTGGTGGTCAAAATAGGTTCAGTTAAATAGTTGGGTGGTCAAATTTTGAATTTTTGTAATTCAATAGTTAAAATAGGTCAGACCCAATAATTGACTGGTCACCCATGTAGTTTACCCTTAATACAATACTAATATTTTAAACTCAATTAAATTTAAAATTTAAGAAACAATTATTTAAAAACAAGAGAAGAGAAAGCATGTTAAAGATTTTACATCACATAATCAAAATTCATACAGTTTTCCTATCTTTTGTTTTAGCGTAAATTACACAAATCATCACTGAATTTTACCCTCTAACCTATTTTGGTCACCGAACTTTCAAAAAGATCAATTTACTCACTGAACTTTACTTTCTGACCTATTTTGATCACATTGAATTATTTTATTAATATTTTAGTATGACTTGTCATATTTTATTATTATTAAATATAAAAATAAATTAGATTTTATTATTATTAAATATAAAAATAAATTATATTTTATTTATTATTAAATACAAAAATAAAATCCTAACATCCAAAACCTCAAACCTCTCCTACCCTCACGGACATGACCCTCGTCAATGTCACACTTACCGGCGTCATCACCCATTCACCGGCGTCACTTACCATTTTAACTATCTTTCTTACCAGCGTCGCCACCCACTTTTCTTTTGTTTCAAAAATTAAAGCTTTTGAGATGGCAGTTTATTTTGACGACAAGCTATTGGACATACCTCCGACGTCGTAGAGAAAGATGAAGACAAAGATGAATAAAACAACTTCTCAAAGCTTAACAATAGCCTTTCTTTTTCTGTAAGTTATTTTTTTGTTCCTTTTATGGTTTATTATGCAGTGTAGGGGTGGCAGGGTTGGGAAGTGGGCTGATAGATTGATTTTTAGGTTTAGGGGTAAAAGGTGGTATGGTGCTTTTGAAATTTAAATTTTATAATAATTTTAAATTATATAGGGGCACTGTGAAAGTTTTGATTAAAAACTTATTAGTGCATATAAAAGTGGGGTAGGGGTATGTAAGGGAAAAAATATGGTTTTTTTTTTAATATATGAGGTTGAAGGTAATTTGTTAGAGAAAATTGAGTAAAAATCTGAGTAAAAAAGAAGAAGAAAGTTGTAAAAAAATATTGTAAGTCAGTTCAAAATTTTGATTTTATATTATCCATCTAACATTTTAAGTTGTTTGAAATTTAATTTTTATGTTAGAAGGATGAATGTTTTATTTTTGTTTAGGATTATAGTAGTGGTGTTCAACTAGATAAAAAAATCGTAATAATATAATGCAATTAGTATTTTTGATAAATTAGTATAGTTTTATAAAGTCTGTTCGAATATATATATATATATATATATATATATTCAAAGTAATTCTGTAAATAAGTAGTATGTTTTAAAATTATTGTTATTTATAGTTTAAAATTGGGTTTAATGACATTTTAGTTGTTCATTTTGATTTGTGTATTTTAGTTGAAAATATATATTTTTTCGAACATGCAGAGAAAATTAGCAACAACAGATTTATGGTAATTGTCCATTACAATGGACAACTTGTGAAAACTATTGTCGATATTGTATTTGAATTTGAAAGCCCTACGAAGATGAGATTTGAAAAGGAAATCACGCTTCGAGAAATGAAGGAGAAGATATTCGAGAAAATTGGAGCTGAGATTCATTGTTTGCGGTACCGGTGGCTGACATGTCACAATCTAGTCAGATATTCATCAATAGCTCTCGAAGATAATATTGATGTTGGAATAATGATTGTAGAGCATGAATCTATGAATATTCAAAATGTCGAGTTGTTTGTTGAGGTGCATGATGTTCTCGACCCATCTAGAAACGTAGTTGAGGAATCTGCTCAAATGGGTTTCGGTAATAAGCTTGATATGCTCGAAGACAATTTTTCCGTAATGTTGGCAAGTTGGACATCTAGTGGATTTTATCCAGGTGGGTTGTCGACATATGCAACATCATATGGGTTGACTCTTGATCCGACTGTTGATGGTAATGTTGAGAACCTACGAGGTCGATGGGGAGAAACACTTGAAGATTCTAGCAAAGATGAAGATATTGAGGATCCTAATTTTTTCTCTGATGACGTTGGTGATGCCTCTGATTTCGGTGTTGGAGAATTCGTTCCGACCGAGGGTGAGATTACATTCTGTGAACCTTCTACTCACATGAACTTGGTGGATTTCGATGCAATGAGGGCGCCATAATTCCTAGATATGCCCCAATTAACTTTGAGTCAGCATGGTGAATTATCGGTTGGGCTTCAATTTAATAAAAAGAATGAAGCT
The DNA here is from genome assembly GCA_019671005.1 of Hibiscus mutabilis. NCBI lineage: Eukaryota > Viridiplantae > Streptophyta > Magnoliopsida > Malvales > Malvaceae > Hibiscus > Hibiscus mutabilis. The sequence goes on along the minus strand of CM033726.1, from coordinate 45,392,298 downwards.
ATATTGTAGTTAAAGAGTATGGCATCATGAAGCATGTGGACTACGTGGTTGTAGAATCTACCCTAAATACTTTCTTTGTGAAATGTGTGAATTATGGACAAGAGTGCAATTGGAAGATTCGAGTGTCGAAGCTTTAGAGGAAAAATCGTTGGGAGGTCACAAAGTACAACGGTGATCACACATGTTTACGAACGTCCATCGACCAGTACCACGCCAAATTAGACTCGAATGTAATAAGCCATCACGTGATGAAGTTGGTTGAAGAAAATCCAAGGGTTCTAGTTTCAGCGTTTCAGACAACCATTGCGTAGCAATTTTAATATCAAATAAAATACAATAAGGGTTGGCGTGCAAGGGATAAGGTATTGCATTCGGTGTATAGTGATTACGATAAGTCGTACAATGAGCTACTGTTTTAGTACTATAAATGGCATATTTCATACCAGGCACCATAGTAAGGTATTAAACAAATGACGCATACGACCGACAAGGCCAACTGGTTGAAGGACATAAATTTTTTCATCGACTATTCTCGGCGTTCAAGCCATGCATTGAAGGTTTTCCATTTTGTAAACGTATGATCCTAGTCGACGGCACGTGGTTGTACAAGAGATACTATTATATACTGTTGTTTGTCGTTGCACAAGATGGTGAGAACAATGTCATTCCGATTGCATTTGTAATTGTTGAGGGGGAGATGACAGAAGCTTAGAATTTCTTTTGACCAATTTACGTGAGATTTTAAGCTTGGGTAAGTATTATTTTTTCAAAATCCATTATATATGCCCATCCATTTATGTGCTTTATTTTTTTAGATACTAACAACATATATTATGACATAGGATATCTATTACTACGACCAGATTTTGAGAGAAAGATAAAGAATTTACAGAAGTACAGCAAGCGTGTTTGGAGTTAGTCCAACAATATCGAGAGAGAAAGATGGGCTCAATCGTATGACGAAGGTGGTAGACGATACATACAAATGACAGCCAACCTTGTGGAGTGCATAAATGGAGTACTAAAAGGATCATGTCATCTCCCAATAGCAAGCTTGGTGAAAGAGACGTACTATTGGTTGGCAAAGGTTTGGTCTGTTAAAGGGAACAAATCGAGTCCTTAATAAATAGGGGACAATGTTGGGCTTTAGATATTGTGACGAAAATGCAGAATAATGTGAAGAATGCAATGTCACTGACTGTTCACGCATTCGACCAAGTAAATCAGACGTTCGATGTTGCTGGTTCCAGATGCAACAACGAAGCAGCTTACTCAAATGTATTTCGAGTCAATTTCAGATGTAGGTGGTGTGACTGTAACGAGTTCCAAGCGTGGCGATATCCATGTGCTCATGCAGTTGCAGCATGTATGGTTGTAGGGGTTAACCTGTACACATATGTTGATGAATGCTTCAATCTTTACCGGATGTTAAATATTTATAGAATTAAGTTTTGACCAATAACGAATTCAAAGTATTGGCCGTCAGTAGAGCATAAAATGGTTACCAGATCCTACACTCTATAGAACTCCAACTAGCCGACCTAGATTGACTCGCATATATACCAGTATGGATCTTCATCACAGAGAGAGGGGATAATGAAAGAGATGTACCATACGCAGGGCTGAAAGATATTTGAAATCAAATTGTCCAAATGAACCAAGATATGTGCCAATGCCTCAGTGATTAGAGGTTTGTATTTGCGATCAAATTGTCCATCAATTATATATAATTTTGTGTATTTACAACTATCTCTATCAATATTTCTTTAATTTCATGTTTATCACAAAACTTTAACTTAAAAAAATGACGATTTTAACTTCAAAACTTTAAGTTCAATTAGAAAAGTTATAAGATAGTGACCAAAACGTAAAAAGTTCATTCAAAACTTTATTATTTCGGAAGTGATAACTTGCTGCAAATAGAAAAGTTATCTAGATCCATTGTTTAGTCATACGATGTTCACACAAGCAGCGGTTCGGTCCTCATTCGCTACGAACATTGATAAGTCACGCAATTGCAAATACAAGCATTTTAGGGACCAAATTGAAAATCTGAATAATTACAGAGACTTATATAGGTTTCGAGTTACCAATAATCAATTAATCACATTTTAAGTTATCATGTCAATTTTCTACTCAAACGGAACACCACCAAGCATCCAATTTAGCAAAATATTAAATTAAGGACTAAATTGTAAAATTGCAATTAATTAATTAGCTAACCAACAGATTATTTTTCCGAAATTAATCAAAAAGCCGTTCATTCATTACTAAAGATTATTAGATTACTTGAATACTACAACAACAATGGAAAATAACAAACGATAAAATTCAAACTCAAAAATACCATACAAAAGGTAGAAAATCATTTTTTATGTAATTTTTTGCCATGACGAGGTGTGGTTGAAAGATATGAATGTGACGCTATTCGATCACGTTGTGGCCTATGTGGTGCCTCGGGATCCTTTTCATCTTTGTTGACCTCTTCAGTCACTTCCTCATTCACCGGCATAGGAGGCGGTGTTGTGAACAAATAGTCATCGCTTACCCTCCCATAGTTTATTGTGGATACATTGGAAAATCCATGTTTGAGTAAATATGTAACTGTGGAGGATAAAACTTAGGTGTGTATAAAATAGCATCACCAAACTCGTTAATATCTTAGGAGCCCAGGCCCACTTTTGGTTGTACACATGTAGGAGGTAGTTCTTTTTCCCATACCGCTGTAGGAGGCAGTTCTACCTCTCATGTGGTAGGCTAATTTTCAAGTGGTGGATTCCAAACGAGATTTTGAGATGCGCCTGCTGTACCCTTAGAGGATTCACCCTTACCACCGTATTTTTTCTTATATTTTTGAAATGCGATCATCGTTGTATGACATTCAAATAAATTGCAAAATAAGGATTATCATAATAATACATCTAACTATAATGTAAATAATAAACTGTAAATATTTAACTAAAATGTAAACAATATATTTAACCAGATACCTACTCTTGACAATACAAATCAATCTAAGCTCTAAATACTCTCATCTTGTCGTTCACCAATCCCGTGTGTGCTTTTTTCTCACACCATCTACATATAAATCACAATAATATTTTAAAAATAAATAAATTTAATTAAAAAATTCAACTCAAAATTAGGATAATTACCTGGAAACAAGAGGAAACTATATCAGTGTTCGAGTAATGTCCAAAAGGGAAGTCGCAGCCAAGGCCATACTTGCAGCAACAACAAACATCCACCAATACCTCAAGCCTTATGACTATTTTCTAGTTTAGCGCCCTTGCACAACTCACGATACAAGAATGCTAATATGGTCTATTCCCAATGATAAGTGTTCAAAAGTACTATTTTTATTACCCTTTTTACTCATATTATTGTTAGACTTAGGCTCATATTAGTTGCATTATTAGCCATTCATGCATGTTTGCATCGTTTCCTTGGTGGACAAGCTTGATTTCATATTTTGCTCAATTTTGTGGAAAAAGATACTGCCTTGGTGTGTTTTTGTGTGTGTGTGCAGAATCACTTGCCAAAGCAAGGCTGGAACCAGTTGCCAGGGCAATGTATGAAGGAGATGCCGAGCTAGTTGCCAGAGCAATGCATGAAGGATATGCCGAGCTAGTTGCCAAGGCAATTTTCGACAAGGAATAAGATGATATGGTAGTCGAAATTGATGACTAGATAAGCCCAAGATGACGTGGAGCAAAGTTAAATCCCAAATGAGTTTGATTTCCATGAAGAAGTTAAAGAGAAATTAAATCCCAAGAAGATAGGACAAGTTCTAGAAGGAATTTAAATATAATAAAGAATTATATTCTTTAAAGATAATTTAATTCCAACTTAACTTCCTCCTAAAAAAAGACTTTGACCTAGCCCTATAAATTAAAGACCATGTCGTCAACTCTAAGGGGGAGAGAAGAGAGAAATTTCGAAAAGATCAAAGGGAGATATCGACAAAGAGGCTTCAACCATTCTTCATCTTTTCCTTTCTTGTTCCATTAGGTTTATGCTAGGAATTCTTTATCTTGTGTTTCTTTGGAACCTAGCCATGAACTAAATCTACTTGGCTAAGGTTATTGTGTTTTGTGGTTGTAAGAAACAATTGGATTTTGTTTAGGTAATAAGAGTTTGCACTTTCTATTCAAGGTTTACCCGTTCTTGGTTCTTATTCTTGTTTGCGAGTGAATTGGGAGATGATCTCGTAACTTCATCTATTTATATAATATCGGGAGAGTTAGATTCAAGAAACGAATGAGTATGGTCTTTATTCAATCTATTGATGGTGAAGATTAATCCGGCTTAGGAATAAGTTAAGGATTTCAACGGCTAAGAAGAGCGCATGATTGGTTGTTGTTCACCCTTGATTCATGCAGGGATGTATTATAAAGGCATGCACAAATAGCTAGAGTTTTGACTTAGGGATAAGAAGAAACCATTGAAGAACGCTCCGTCGAACCTTGAAGTTGCTGCCCAGCCGCCCAAGTAGTTGCCCAGCTAGTCGCCCAGGCAACCATCGATTAGTTGCCAAGGCAATCTAGCTGTGCAAGTTGCCACGGCAACTGAGTTGCTCTTGCACTCTTTTACCAAGACGATCCAATCGGCTATCACTCCTCAACTCACGATAACTGGGCCTATTCTCTCTCATTTGATTACATCTTCTTTTACTTTATTGCTTTCTAGTTTAGTTGTTAATTAAAACTCCTACAATCTTCTACTTGTGTTCTTTTACTTTTTACAGTGCAAGAGATTAGATTCTTGAAGTGGCACCAATCCTTGTGGAGACGATATCTTTTATACTATAAATTGCGACGTGTACACTTGCACAATTATGGAGCACTTATTACGAGCAACAAGTTTTTGGCGCCGTTGCCGGGGATTGGCAATAGCAACTTTGTTTTTATTTTCTTGCACTTTTTTTTCTTGTTTAAGATTCAAAGGACTAACAAACTTTGGTTTTGCATTGGTATATGACCAGGACGAGACCGATTACACTAGAATATCCCTTTGATCCAGAAATCGAACGGACCTTGCAAAGACTCAAACGAAGGTTAAGAGTAGCAATGGATAATCAAGACGGCAATATGAATCAAGATGTTCCAGCAGAAGGGGGAGTGATTCTTGCACAAAATAGAACTATTCGAGACTATCTTGAAGAAGATCTTGAAGGACTTAATCCAAGAGTTGTCACACCTGAAATTAAAGCCGACCACTTTGAATTAAAACCGGTGATGTTTAATATGATCAACACAATTGGTCAATTTGGTGGCTCAGCAACTGAAGATGCACACAACATCTTAAATATTTCCTCAAGATTTACAATTCATTCAACATACAATGAGTCACCCCTGATATTTTACGACTAAGATTATTCCCCTATTCACAGAGGGATAGGGCAAAGCATGGTTGAATAGTATTCATGCCGGATCAATAGGATCTTGGAACGATCTTTGTCGTGATTTCCTTGCTCAATTTAATCCTACAAATTTGACTTATAAGCTTTGTAACGAAATTACTTCTTTTCGGCAGGCAGATGATGAATCCATGTACGAGGCTTGGGAGCGATATAGAGAACTTCTACACAAATGCCCCCTACACGGATTCCCAGTGTGGACACAAGTAACAATGTTTTACAACACTGTGAATACGCCAACAAGGATGATGCTAGATGCCTCAGCAAACGGCATACTCCTAGATAAGTCGCCGGAGGAAGCAATGCAAATTTTAAACAGGCTTGCCAAGAATAATTATCAATTCCCCTCTGCTAGAAGAGGAGGAGTTAGACGCCAAGCCACAATACATGAACTGGGATCATCAGACTCAATTTCGGCACAATTGGCCACTCTAACTAAGATGGTCCAGAACATGCAGAAACTAAACAACACACAAGAAGTCAAGGTAATGGATTCCTTTTGTGAGTTATGTGGTGGTAACCATGATTCTTCTGAACGTATGCAGAATCCGGAATCCAGCTTTTATGTGGGGAATTACAACCGGAACAACAATGTGATGTCCAATACATATAATCCAGCTTGAAAGAAGCTCCCAATTTTTTCATGGAGTAATCCCAACAATGCTCTAAACCAGAACAATCAGAATGCACAAGCATCGAGATTTCAGCAGAATATGCCACGACAACAATTGCCGCAACAACAACCGACAACATCTAGTTCTTTGGAAAATTCTCGCAATGCTTTTATGTTGAAAACTGAATCTTATATGGCTGAAAATAGTAACTTAATAAAAAGAACTGATGCTTTTATTAACAGGACTGAGATGAGATTGCAAAACCAAGAGGCGGTAATTAAATCATTGGAAAATCAAGTCGGACAATTTGCTCAAAACCTGAATACTAGACCGCAAGGAGGTTTACCTAGCGATACTGAAGTCACAAGAGAAACTGGCCATGAGCAATGTAAGGCAATCACCACTAGAAGTGGCCAACAACTTAAAGAGGCTCAAGCTCGCTCATCAAACAAAACTCCACAAAAAGAACAAGACGAACTCAGCAGCAAGGCCTCAAATGTTGAACCAGGAATTGCCGGGCAACCAGCGATAAGCATGCCTCGGAAACCAGCGATAAGCATGTCTCGGAAACCAGCGATAAGCATGCCTTGGCAACCAGCGATAAGCATGCCTCGGCAACCAACGATAAGCATACCTCGGCAACCCCAGTTGACGATGCCTTGGCAACTCCAGTTGCCCCAGCAATGCCATCAATCAGGTTCCAGACCAATGAAAGGATCGAAGATATCCGACTTCCACCACCATTCCCACAGAGGTTGAAGCGACAAAAGCAAGAATATCAACTCAAGAAGTTTCTTGATATCCTAAAGCAAGTCCACATCAACTTGCCATTGGTTGAAGTAATTGAACAAATGCCGAACTATGCCAAGTTTCTTAAAGACATTGTGTCCAAAATAACAAGTCTATGAGAGTTTGGAACAGTTGCCGCAACATAGGGATGCATGGCTATGTTGCATAATCACATGCCACCCAAGTTGAAGGATCCCGGAAGTTTCACAATACCTTGTTCCATCGGAAACCACTATGTCAGGAAAGCATTACGCGACCTTGGAGCAAGCATAAACTTGATGCCTAAATCGGTTTTCCAGAAACTAGGAATCGGGAAGGCAAGACCTACAACAGTTATGCTACAGCTAGCCGGCAGATCCTATGTGCATCCAGAGGGAACCCTTAATGCCTTCAATTGCCGCGGCAACTCTTGCCACCTCGGCAACCCCTAATGCCGAAGCACCTAATGCCCGGGCGACTTGGCCAACAACCCCAGGATAACTTGAAGCACTATTACAACCGTTAGCGAATCACCTTAGGCAAATTGAAGACCGGCAACTAATGTTCATGCAGTATATGAAGGATCACAACAATGCCATCACCCAAGTCATCCTGGAAAAGTATTCGGACAGCCGCGTGACGTTCCCCATATTTCCTCATGAAATCCTTGCAACGACAACCAATAAAGTAGTCGCCACGGCAACCTCCACAGATAATGCCGCGGAAACCTACACCGCGCCTGCCCAAGTAGTTTCCATGGCAACCAACACTGAAGATGTCACGGCAACCAAAGCTAAAGACGCCTCGACAACCACTGCAAAAGCCAAAGGTAAAACACCTATGCCCGAATCAACTCGTACTGAATCATTGTCTGATTTTTTCAGATTCGGACGAGTCCTTCATTGCACCAACAAAGAACGCACCAATCGAATCCTCCAAGCCCAAGCGAAAAGCCAATGACATTGATGAAGAGGACGATGAGGACAACCCCGTACGAGGATCGATTCCACCATCGGCAACAAGGAAGCAACCACCGCGTTCAAGCAAAAGAATCAAGACACCGACCAAAAGGAAACTAATCATCCACGACGACGAACTCTCAGAGTAAGTCCTCGTTTGCATTTTACTTTTCTTTATTTTTATTTTTATTTTTATTTATTGCATGCATTGAGGACAATGCCTCATTCGAGTTTGGAGGGGTTGTTATTAGTTAGTTACCATGTTTAGTTGCATTCATCTTAAGTATTGCATTTAGGATACATAAATTGCTTGCCATGCCTTTAGTTGGAACAAGAATTGCCTAGATTTGATGAATATCCAATGATGACTTTGCCAATGTACTTAATTGATAGAACTTTTATTCTAGGATAAACATGGAAACACTTAGAATCGTGCTATGACGCTAAACTTGATGAAACACTGTTGTGGCTTGATTGATTTAAGGAATTCTAGCGAACTTAGGTTGATAATTAAAAAGTTAGGGGATTAGAATAAAAATTGGATGAATGCTAGAGGTGCCCGAAATTGGCTATAGTATGGGCTAAAAAATTGATCACTAGAGGTGCCCAAAATTAGCTCTAGTATGTGCTAGAAATTGATCGCTAGAGGTGCCCGAAATTGGCTCTAGTTAAAACATGTTAAAAGAACCTAATGAAGTAATTTGAAAACGTCTTGTTTGCTTAGAATCCGAAAAATAAACTTGCACACAACTCCGTACACACTCACAAGCATTTTTAGTTTGATTCCGAGTAACTTCTAAGTTTTTCGAAAAATGAAAAGCCAATCATACTTTGTGCCTCGGTTCTAAGAATTGAAATCAAGTTCAAAGCTAAGTTTATGAAAATTGAAGTCTTAGTGGGTAATTATTAGTTTGCATTGCTTGAGGACAAGCAATAGTAGGAGTTTGGGGTGTGATAAGTGTTCAAAAGTACTATTTTTATTACTCTTTTTACTCATATTATTGTTAGAATTAGGCTCATATTAGTTGCATTATTAGGCATTCATGCATGTTTACATCGTTTCCTTGGTGGACAAGCTTGATTTCATATTTTGCTCAATTTTGTGGAAAAAGATATTGCTTTGGTGTGTTTTTGTGTGTGTGTGCAGAATCACTTGCCAAAGCAAGACTAGAACCAGTTGCTAGGGTAATGCATGAAGGAGATACCGAGCTAGTTGCCAAGGCAATTTTCGACAAGGAATAAGATGATATGGTAGTCGAAATTGATGACTAGATAAACCCAAGATGACGTGGAGCAAAGTTAAATCCCAAAGGAGTTTGATTTCCATGAAGATGTTAAAGAGAAATTAAATCCCAAAACGATAGGAGAAGTTCTAGAAGGAATATAAATATAATAAAGAATTATATTCTTTAAAGATAATTTAATTCCAACTTAACTTCATTCTCAAAAAAGACTTTGACCTAGCCCTATAAATTAAAGACCATGCTGCCAACTCCAGGGGGAGAGAATAGAGAAATTTCGATAAGATCAAAGGGGGAGATATCGACAAAGAGGCTTCAACCATTCTTCATATTTTTCTTTCTTGTTCCATAGGAATTCTTTATCTTGTGTTTCTTTGGAACCTAGCCATGAACTAAATCTACTTGGTTAAGGTTATTGTGTTTTGTGGTTGTGAGAAAAAATTGGATTTTGTTTGGGTAATAAGAGTTTGCACTTTCAATTCAAGGTTTACTCGTTCTTGGTTCTTATTCTTGTTTACGAGTGAATTGGGAGGGGATCTCGTAACTTCATCTATTTATCTAATATCGGGAGAGTTAGATTCAAGAAACGAATGAGTATGGTCTTTATTCAATCTATTGATGGTGAAGATTAATCCGGCTTAGGAATAAGTTAAGGATTTCAATGGCTAAGAAGAGCGCAAGATTGGTTGTTGTTCACCCTTGATTCATGCAGGGATGTATTATCAAGGCATGTACAAATAGCTAGAGTTTCCACTTAGGGATAAGAAGAAACCATTGAAGAACGCTCCGCTGAACCTTGAAGTTGCTGCCCAGCCGCCCAAGTAGTTGCCCAGCTAGTCACCCAGGCAACCATCGATTAGTTGCCAAGGCAACCCCGCTGTGCAAGTTGCCATGGCAACTGAGTTGCCCTTGCACTCTTTTACCAAGACAATCCAATCGGCTATCACTTCTCAACTCACGATAACTTGGCCTATTCTCTCTCATTTGATTACATCTTCTTTTACTTGATTGCTTTCTAGTTTAGTTGTTAGTTAAAACACCTACAATCTTCTACTTGTGTTCTTTTACTTTTTACAGTGCAAGAGATTAGATTCTTAAAGTGGCTCCAATCCATGTGGAGACGATATATTTTATACTATAACTTACGACGTGTACACTTGCACAATTGCGGAGCACTTATTACGCCAACACCCAACTATATTTAGCAGCTGACTGTGGATGCTTCAAAAAAAGTAGATACTATTTATGAACAAGATTTCCAGATTTATCCGGCATCATTATACCTCCAATGAGATGGAGAGTATAGGCTCGAATGGCCTTATACATCACATTAACTGAACTGTTATATTTTGACTCAAATTCTAATTGGTAATTAAGTTGGGTTTTATTGTAATTCTAGTGGTTGAAGATTACTTGGTAATTAGTATTTACTTTAATGAGTAAATATCTATTTTAGGTAGGGGATCTTATTGAATAAGGTTTCTTGGTGACTAAGTATTTGGGTCTATAAATATAGACTAGGTTTAACCTTTTTAATTATGAGAGAACAGGAAATGGGTAATTACTCTGGAGAGATGTAACCACTTTTAGGTTCTCTACAACTATTGTGCTTACGTTGTAGAGATGGGTATTGTAGGGATGTTGGGAAGAGTGTTTTGGTTCCATTGGATCATGGGATTTGTACACTGGGTTTTGTGATTACATGGGTTATCATGTATTTGTACTCTTTGGGTTCTCTATATTAATAGTGGATTAATTTCTCTCATACGTAGAGGTAGGCTATGCTGAACCACGTTAAATCTTGTCTCCTTTGCATGTCTTGGTCTATGTCATTATCGCTTTGGTTATTTTGCCGCATACCAAATTCCTAACAAATGGTATCAAAACTATGGTTCGAGCTGCGCGATTGTGGAGGAATTTTTGCTGAGGATTTTACAGTGCGATGTTGGAGACATGCTAGAGGAGTATTGCTGCAATGAGCTTTCAGTTGCAGGGGGTAATTCTCAAAATTCAACGATGCTTCAACGGATACTACGTAAGAATTGGAATTGTTGAATACTTGGCGGCGGTGCTTCAACGGATATTTGGCTTACGTAAAAATTGAAGCTGTTGAAGACTTGAAGACCAATGCTCGAATAGAATTTGTGTCAAAGGGGAGATTTGTTATAATTTGACTCAAATTCTAATTAGTAATTAAGTTGGGTTTTATTGTAATTCTAGTGGTTGAAGATTACTTGGTAATTAGTATTTACTTTAATGAGTAAATATCTATTTTAGGTATGAGATCTTATTGAATAAGGTTTCTTGGTGATCAAGTATTTGGGTCTATAAATATAGACTAGGTTTAACCTTTTGAATTATGAGAGAGTGAGAGAACAAGAGAAGGGGAATTACTCTGGAGAGATGTAACCACTTTTAGGTTCTCTACAACTATTGTGCTTACGTTGTAGAGATGGGTATTGTAGGGATGTTGGAAAAAAGTGTTTTGGTTCCACTGGGTCATGGGATTTGTACACCGGGTTTTGGGATTACATGGGTTATCATGTATTTGTACTCTTTGGGTTCTCTACTTTAATAGTAGATTGATTTCTCTCGTCCGTGGAGGTAGGCTATGCTGAACCACGTTGAATCTTGTCTCATGTGCATGTCTTGGTCTATGTCGTTATCGTTTTGGTTATTTTGCCGCATACCAAATTCCTAACACAAACTATATTCATCGAGTTTAAATTCACTTTGCAACTGACTCATTTTCACACGTGACTCCGATAAGCATGACCACGTCTTAAAGTGTGATCGTGCATTCCCCACACGGCATATGGAACATATGGATTTTCAGCCTCCAAAGCTCAATTAGAGCGGTAATCAACCCGGGCACCAACTTGTACTCATGAATGAAGGTCGCATGATAAAATCCAAACCTTTGCAACCATTCAATGATTCGATTGTCCGGATGATTTTTGGCCTAGTCAGATGATGTTTAAATGTATGTTCCATATCCTGTAATTAACATATTAATAAATAAATATTATTAACAAACAAATTAAATTAAAATACAAAAAAGTAATTGAATTTCTAATAAATAAATTATTAAAAAATTTGTACCATCTCATCAACCATAAGACTAGCAATGTGTTGATCTTGTAATCGCAACAGAAGAGCTTGCTCAGCCATCCTACAAGACAAGTAAGAATATATTAGTAACCCAAGACTAAATCTACTACATTAAAAAAATAATAAACATAATCAACTAAACAAAAAAATTAAAATATTTTTAGTTTAACTTGACTAACTAAATGTAATTTGCTAAAATTCTACAAAATTTAAATTTTAACTCTAATACATTTATTATAATAACTAAATCAACTTATTAGTTTAAATTTCAATTCCACTACTACTAACTACACGCAATTTAAAAAACTACTATGCATTTAAAATTATATAACTAAATCAACTTGTTAAATTAAATTAAATTTAAATCAATCAATCATCATTAACTAAAATTTCAATTAAACTAAAATTCTAAAATTTGTGTCATTTTGCTTAAATAATACAACTTATTACTAAATTAAATTAAAAGACTAAAAATTTAAAAAAATCACATTCATATTTTTTACTAATAATAATAATAATATAACTCCTTAAAAATTAAAAAAACATTTTTTTCTTAAAAATTAAAAATTGTTTTTATTAACTATAATAATAATAATAATAATAATAATAATAATAATAATAATAATAATAATATAACTGTTATCCTTAGTCCCTATATCATTCGGCAATTTGCCTTTAAAATTCTTCAATTTTAAGATTTTTACAAACTAGTCACTAATTTACTAATTTGATCATTCAACTCCTATTTTCCCTTAACAAAATTCATTTCATTCAATAATGAACAAAGTCAATCACATTCTACCAATATTCAATAAAATCCTCTAAAAATTAATATTTCACTCATTAATACTCAAATTTCCCGATATACTCATTTTAGTCCCAATATACTCTTTTTTCCTTAAATTATTATGAATAAATCTAATAAACCATAAATTAAACAATAAAAACACACATATACTAATTAACTATATTTTCTCAAAATATTATCAAAAATTCAAACATCAACTTAAAAAATTAAAAAAATAAAGAACTTAAATTAAACAATAAAATACACATCTACTTACTATATTTTCTTCAAATCTTCCTTTCTTTACTCAATCTCTTCACAATTTTTCTTCTCTTCAACCACCTATTTAACGCAGAAAATTGAAATATAAAAAATTCAAACATCAACTTCAAAATTAAAAAATATATATAACAATTTAAAATTCAAAAACTTTAACTTTAAAAATAAAAAAATCGTAATAACTACAAAAACATACATTAAAAATAAAACTATTGAATTAAAATAATATTACTAAATTAAAAAAATAAAATACATATCTTATATGTACTTACAAAATTTTCTCCAAATCTTCTTCTTCTTCTTCTTCTTCTTCTTTCTTTTTTACTCTATCTTCTCAAATTTTTTATTACAAAATATATTATCTTCAACCCCTATTTAACCCCAACAACTTTAAATCTCAACCACTCAACCCACCTACCAACTCTCCAATCAATCTTACAAAAATATAATTAAAAAACATAAAAAAAAATAAAAACTATTTCCGAGGCATGCATGCAACTGCCTCATTTACGAGGCATGCAGACATGCATGCATGCAAGATGCTGCCACGAACCAGCTGAAATCGAATGGAGAGCAATCTGTCTTCCAACAGTAGATGCAGCTCTGCATGGCTACCACGTGGACGTGGCTAAAGGATCCAGGCAGTGTTTGAAGTCGGAGGGAGAGCAATCCGACTTCAGTATGCATTTTTTTAATATTATCTTAAAAACACTATTCAATGTCGGGTAGAGGTGAATCCGACTTCACTTTTACTGTAAAAACAATAATATTGTTGGAAATAAAGTGGGGAATGTCGTATTATTGGAAAAAAATTGGGGACACAATATTTGTGTCATTTTGCCTATTATATATAACAACAAAAAAATTGACATCATTCTAAAAAAGTTAATAGTTGTTTAAAAATTAATTAAGATATTTTAAAAAAGATTAACATCTACCATTTGATTCTAACTGCTTTTAATAAAACATAAGCTAACACAGAAAGTTTAACACTACAATCTAAATTTTTTTAACTCCACCCTCGTGTCTGGATACTGTAGCTCTTACAAAGATTTAGTCAGAAAAAAAAAATCGAAGACTTGGAATATTACACGTGGAAGAGTGGTAGCGGAGTACAACTGAGCTTTTAAAGATGGTCTCACTAGCTCAACGACTTTGTTCTTCTAGCCAGGCACTGGAAATGCCTAGGAAAAGGTAAAGAAGAAGAAGAAGAAGCATTTGCTTCTGCCGGTTATTTAATCACATTGGGCTGTTTTCTGGATGTAGCTCATCCACTTTCTGTATTGCATTATTTTGGTTGAAAGTTGTTTGGCAAGACAAGGGGTTTGAGGGCCTAGAGGTGGATGACAAAGTTCCATAATTAATAGCTTTTTGAAGGTGGTAGAAGCTAGCTGTCCATTTCATCTTTTGCATGAGATGAGAGGTCAGTTTTCTGCCACATTATCCTTCTGCTAACCCTTTCAAGATGGTTGAGAACTGCAGTCGCTGTCCCATTGTATTTGTTGGAGTCTTTTGCCATGGTAAAATTTTTAAGCTACGTATTCACATGTCCCTTGGTTTGTAAATGTTCAGGTTTCTTTCCATGTAGGGACCTAATAAGACTGGTTTTAGAGATATATTAATGAATGGGATTTTAAATTAAATTATCGGACTCTTTGCCCTTGATTTTAAGCAGGAAGACAAAATTTGTTGGGTCCCATCCCAAAAATGACATGCTGGGGTTAGCAAGGGTCCTTGGACACTTGGGGATGTGGTTAGGGCTATTCTTTGACTTACATGAATCCTATTGGGGAGGAAGGATGGAAGAAATGCAGAGCAGACAAATGAGTGATGTGATGTGATGTGATGTGCAGGCAGGTAGAGGCAGTTGTCTCTTTTAAAAATTTGACTTACATATAATAGATAAAAAAATTTTATTAAAAATTTATTTTCGTCATTTCTATAATTTTATAAATTTATCCTCTTAAAATTTTATAGATTCGCCCCTTAATATAAAATTATGTGTTCATCTATGCCTCTATATGTTAAGTAGTTGTTTCTTTTCTTCATTGGTTAAGAATAAGAGACCTTGAAATCAGTCGTCAATGTCAGGGACGGGGCTAGGATGTAATATTAGGGGACAAGAATTTATTGAACCTTTAAATTTAAAAATTAAAAGGGACAAATAATTTATTTAAATAATATTTAAACTAAAAAAATACCTAAAATACAATTATCCTATAAATTTTAAGAGGGGCAACAGCCGCACCCACACTACGTATAGTTTCGTCTCCTGTCAATGTGCATGCATGTGTATTTCGGTGAATTTCATGTTGGACAATATAGCATGTAATAAGATTAGGGTAAATTACACTGGTGACCACTAAATTATGTGGTCAGTCCTACTTTGACCACCCAACTAAAATTTTTACTAATCACACCATCAAACTTTTAAAGTGTTTTTAATCAAGCCACTAGCCGTTAATTTTTACAGAAATGATGATGTGGTAGTTAACGAAAATTGGTATAATTATATATTTAATCATTCATATTTACATATACAATCAATTTAGTACTAATTTTAATATAAAAATAAATTTAATAATTCAATCGGATGGTAACACGTGTCACCATTTGATTGGGATTTAATATTTAATATAAAATATTTAATATAAAAATGAATATATGTTTATAAGTATAATGTCTATTTTTTTAAAGTGTTTGACATGATACTTTTCCAACACAAGCTCGTTATGTCTTCAGCATAGAACGTTCGCACTCTCTACCCTACTCATTGAGGTGTTTGTGTGAAATCACACAACCATAAGTCGGTTTTGATATTATTTGTCAGAAAACTAAAAGGGTTTTAACAAATTTGATACCTATTAAAGAAGTTTAATTTCCACTATTGTAAATACTAGGTTAAGTTGTATAGAAACTTTATAGCTGATATATGTATTTTGAACAGATTTAGTCTATTTACTAAAATTTGATATTTTTAATTTTTATTAGATTTTTAGACCTGTACTTTTATAAACCTATCGAGTGGTTCCAATGGAAAATAGAGTGTTGTTAACAAATTGTATTCATTAGTAATAAAATTTGTTCGTTTTCAAAGGACTAAAAGTATAGAACAATTACTACCACATCATAATGTTAAGAAAATGGTAAACTACAATGGAGGTCACTCAATTATGGGTAAGGTTACATTTACGTCACACTTCATTTTTAAATTTTTTAATAGTCTAAAGATGATTACAAGATAGTATTTGTTCATAAATATTCTTAACTTTTTGACAATGCACACACATCTTGCAGACAAAACGAGTTGAACATGGGTCTCTAAGAATGGACATTATCCGCTTTTCCAATAGGACTACTTGTTGGGTTCAATTCAATTGTTTCTTTTAAAACAAACTAGTATATGGACAAATCAAATCGATCCAAGACTTTTTTTTTTTTTGTAATCTAGCTTCGGCTTAAACCAACGAACATTAATTCAAAAGTAGCTAAATTTGTGTTCAAAACCAGTACGGTACACAAGAATAATAAGAATCCACATAGAAGTAACTATTTTTGTTAAAACGTGATATACACAAGGTACTTAAAAAAAAAGCATAAAGTCAAAAAATATTCTTAACGTTCGATTAAAAAGTTATTTTGAACCATATTATTTTCTTAAGTAATTTAACCTTAATATTTCACTTTGGGTCAAAATGGTCCATCTATGGATAAAAATTGTTGGTTTGAAATGACTTGACAAAATAATACGTTAGCAGAAAAAATAACTTTATAAATTTAATTTTTAACTAAAGTGTCATCCTTTTAAATTAACACATTTGTCTATATAATACTATCATATCAGCGTGCACTACCATGTAGGTCTGTCACATCATTTTAAGTCATTTACTGCTAGTTGATTATTAATTTTTATTTATAAATAGATTATTTTAATCTAAAATAAAACATTAAAAATTAAATTATTTCAAAAAAAGAATAGGACCAAAATATTTCTTTATTCAAACATTAAGCGCATCTTTTAAGTTTACGCCTTAAAAAACAGGTAGGAGGATTAATTTGATGTTCCCTAACAAGTCACAAAGTTGAACCTGATGATGTTGACAAATGAGAGTGCCCATCCAACCCAATATAAGCAACAAGCCGCACCGTCGCCTTCAACCACACACCACCCTTCTCCCTCTCTTTTCTTTTGTATTTATAACTAATTCATTTATGACGTCAATTACGAATGTGAACAGTGTGTTTCAATCACGGTTCTAGCCTTATCTCTTCTGCCCTTACCTCTCTCTTTGTTATGTAATCTAGCTGCTCCCCTCCACTACAAATATTAACACACTGTACATGCCTTGGTTTGTTTTGGTTTGGTTTGGTTCTAAACATGTGCTTTAAGTTTTATTTATATGTATTTGTAACTGACAAATTCGCCCATGACTTGATGGTTGGGAGGTAAAATCAGAATGCTCCAATATATTCTACACCCATTCATTTTGAATGGACTGGATTTTTTTTTTTTTGAAAGGGAATATTAATTTTGGTGAAGATGCAATATTCACGAAAGTAGCATTTGTGTTTAGGAGCGGAGGGTGGAGTAGAGCATGCCAACTTCACAGCGGTAGCGAATTTGATCACATTCGCCCTTGCAACGTTTCATTGCCATCCCTGGTGTTGGTGAGTCGGCAACAGTTTGTCTTGGCTAAATTTTTGTTTAATCACATGTTTCCGATCCAATGACCGACTAATTCAGATTGAGTTTTGCGAATGTTTATTATAGGGTGACCCTCACAACCCAATTTTCTCTATTCACACCGCCAGAATTCGAACGTGTTTAAAGGATTAGTGCATCATCCCACTAAACCGACTAATTGTTGGTTGTCTTGACTCTTTTGAATAGTGGTAGATCGTGGTGAGAAAGTTTGGGGTCTAATTAAATTTTTTAAACTTTTTAGAGGTACAATCAAAATTTAAAAATTTTAATAATACTTTTCTTTTAAAAAATTAAAGGTCCAATTAAAATTTTTGGGAGGCTTATGCAAAAATTTAACAATTTTAAGAGGGCTTACTTAAAATGTTAAAAAAATTAAGATTTCATGACAATTTCTAACAATTTTGAGGTTAATTAGAATTTTATAAAAGTTTAGGGGTGTAATACAAAATTTTCAAAACATTGGGCGTGTAAAGGCTTCCGTTGCTTTTCTTGCCATCCGCCGTCTTTGAGCACTCAAATTCAAATCTCATCTAACGTAAATTTACTCGCACATCTAGTTTTAGTGGGTGAGTTTCTTAACGATAATTTTTTATATACACAATACTTCGAATTTAAGATCTATTTAAACAATGTCAAACTGCTTATCACTTGAACCAATCATGTTGGTTTTACCTGTGTATATTTTCATTCTATATTTTGTCTATAATTGCTTTAATGTTCGGATGTATTCTAATTATCGATATGTCTATTTATTCTTTGCAATGATTATTTTGATCATAGTTATAAAAATGTATTATCTATGTGCATTATACTAATTAATTCTTATGGTAGCAATGATGATATATTATTTGTAATTATAATAATTATTAAAACAATCAGATCGCAAATCCCAAAATAGTTTTTAGTTAATTGTTTTTTAAATATGTCTTTAATATTTATTTCTTATTAAATAATTATAATTATATTTGAGTTTGAGGCGTTGTCGTTGTCTATGGAGAAAATTCTTGCTGGGAGACTCACCCATCAAAGCTAAGTGTGTGACACGGGTCGGTCCGAATTAGTCAGGGCGAAGCCCTGAAAACTGGAAGGACAACAAAAAATTATATTATAAAATTGAAGAATTATTCAAACAAAAATTATCTGTCCCCTTTTTGGTGCCCCTTTCTATGCCCAATATTAAAAAATTAAATTCTAATCCCCAACCCTAAATTCTAAATCCCAAACCATAAACTCTAAAAAAATACACCTACCATAATTCCCTAAATTCTAATATTAAACCCTAACCTTAAATCTTAACTCTAAACCTAACTTTTTAATGTGAGGCATAAATAAGGGTACCGAAAAGAGGCAGGTGACTTATATTCGAATTATTCGAACTTGATTTTGATTTTGCATAATTTTTTTTTAAATTTACTAAATTTGCCCAAACATTTTCAAGTCCAAAATTTGTCTAAACTGTCCTAATATGGGATGAATATTTAATGGTACAATCTTTAGACATTTATATATGTACAAGATTTATCCTCTGCACAACCTTGAAAGGTTCTAGGGTAAGTAGGTAGCCTAAAACCACATATTTTTGGCCAAAGGGGCGTTGAAAATAATGGAATGTTTCTGCAATGCATCCACCCCTTTCTTTCTCCTTACCCTATAAGGTGCAGTCATGCATACATGTATCTATTTATCTATATATGTATATATAAATATTAGGATAAACTATTTAGGTGTCCACTTAACTATCGAGTCTGACATATTTTGACCATCAAACAAAAAAAATTTAAAATTCGACCATTCAATTATTTAATTTGAGCCATTAAAATCTAACGGAAGGGTAATATGGCTGTTAATGAAAATTTATATAACTACACATTTAATCCACGTTAATTACCTATTATATTAATTTTATCATAATTTTAATTTAATTAAATAAATTAATCAGTCAATTATGTTCGGCCAAGTTACTGCGTCCTTTTCTTACCTGTCCGAATCACTGTCATGCCTTTTCCCGTCCTGCCCGACCCATCCCCCATTGATGTCCCTAAGTTAACTCTCATATATATACTATATACACAGACACTTCCTCAGCTTCAACCAGAAACCACATTCCCTTTCAACCTCATCTCTCGATTTTTCTTTTAGCATATTATTTTGGGTTTAACAGTGTTGATTTGTACCTAGTTTCGATGTCTGATGCGGAGCTTCAACTGTGCCTTGCTCTCCCAACTCCAGACATAACCAAGGGGTTTAACTCGAAACTACCATGGATTCGACCACCTTAAATAAACGCGGTGTTTCGGAGACAGAAAGAAACATGATTTCGAGCAGGCACTTGGAAACTTCAGTGACGAGTGTAGTGCAATGCCTTTTATTCTCTGGAATGGTCAGCCAAACGAGGAAGATAATAATCACATGGATAGAAACAAAAGAACATTCGCCATTGATGAGTAAGTCCTCCTCATTTGCACATCTGCTAGAAACTATAGTTATTACTGAGTTTATAATTAAATCTTGGACAATCCTAAAAGACATATATTTGTAAACTAAAGCATCAAATTTATGCAATTTATAGTCCAAAACAGCAGGCAACTAATATATTGACAATGTTGATATTGAAATTGCATTATGAATGGTGCAGAAGAAGATAAAGTTGTGGCGTGGCCACCGCCTTGTTTTTGGTTGCTTTTAGCAACCCAAAATCACTTTTTAAGTGAAATCATATAGCAGTGAAAAAGCTTTTAGACAGCACTGTACAGTGCCAAAAGCATAAGCTGAAATTTTGAACTTTTAAGGTTGAGAAGTCAGATTGGATGGAAAAAATACAAAATTGACCCCAATCTTTATTCTTTTATGGATTCATATGGGGTTGAGGAAAATAAATCTTCTTTAAATTTGTTTTATATAGGATAATATATTTAATGTTATATTAATTATAGTTGCATATAATTTTGATTTTAACCTCTATTTTATATATCCAAATTAAACTTATAAGTAAATTATATTAATTCTTTATAATGCATTTGAAATTTATGTTTTTTATATTTAATTTATTTCACAAAAAATATTTAATTTAAAAAATATTACTAATGATTAATGAAATTAATTATAATTCAAATCAATATAGTTTAAATTTTATAACGTAATGTCTAAAATGGACATTTTATCTTCTCAAAATCACTTTTTGACAGCAATACCAAACACTAAAATCTTAAATTCAACTTTTCAAGATCAATTTTTCACTGTACTTTTCAAAATCATTTTTCAACAGCAATGCCAAACTAGCACTAAGTCATGGAGGGAGAGAAGATACCATCATCATCATGAAAGAGCCGTAGGAAATGAAAATGGTAGATTTATTTCAATTAAATTAAAATTAGGATCAAACTGATAGAATAGGTAATTAACAGGGACTAAATGTGTAATTATACAAAATTTTATTAACAGTCACGTCACTCATTCGTTAGATTTTAACGGCCGGTGATCAAAATAAGTCTAATTAAATAATTAGATAATCAAATTTTAAATTTTTATAATTTAATAGTTAAAATAAGTTAAACTCAATAGTTAAGTGTTTAAAAAAATAGTTTCCTCTAAATATTATGTGTGTAAGTGTGAGTGTGTGTGTGTGTCTTATCATTTCAGCTTACCAAAGTACAGGCAATCCCACGTTATAGTCTTATCACAATTCCCCAATCCTTCTACTTCTACCATGACAGGCCTTTTTTCCAATCTTTTCTCCCCATGCTTCAACTTCATGCCTCTCCATCCTCACTACCCTTCTCCCCAACCTCACACCAACAGCACAATCAACAGTGAAACCACTGCTCCTCCTCCTCTCATCAATTATCTAAGCCCCAACACCACCACCAGTTCCATGGAAGATGATAAGCGCAGCACTGTTGATGATGAACCTCTAGCTGTTGCCCTACACATAGGCCTACCTAGCCCTAGTTCCCATTACACCTTCTCCCCATCCGCAGATTCAACTCACAAATTGGGAGAGAATAGTAGCAGCAGTAGTAATGCAGCTCCTGCGTATCCTTTAAACAGCACCGGCAATGTACAGTATTGGATCCCTACCCCTACTCAGATTCTTGCTGGTCCTATACAGTTTTCATGTCCTGTTTGCTGCAAGGCCTTCAACAGATACAACAACCTACAGGTAATGCATGCATGCCTCATTTGCATCAGATATGAAAGATATTTTAGACTTCATGTGTGTGTATATATATATATATATATGAAATTGCAGATGCATATGTGGGGGCATGGATCTCAGTACAGAAAGTGACCCGAGTCTCTAAGAGGAACGCAGACAACAGGCATGCTAAGGCTTCCTTGTTATTGCTGTGCGCCGGGTTGTAGGCACAACATCGATCACCCAAGAGCGAGAGTGCTCAAAGATTTCAGAACTCTCCAGACCCACTACAAAAGAAAACATGGAATCAAACCCTTCATGTGCAGGAAATGTGACAAGGCTTTTGCGGTGAAAGGAGACTGGAGAACCCATGAGAAGAATTGCGGGAAGATTTGGCACTGCATCTGTGGGTCGGACTTCAAGCACAAGAGGTCTTTGAAAGATCATGTCAAGGGTTTTGGCCCCGGTCATGGTACAGTTGGCATCGCTTCTTTCGATGACGATGATGAACCCGGTTCGGAATTTGAGTCCTCAATGACAATGTAAAATTAGCAAGCAGTACATATAGAGAATGTACTTGTTTTTTTGTATGATTAAGCTGTTTAAATATACTCCTTTTGATTTTTCTTTCTTTGTCATGTATAGCTTTCTGATGCAAGCGTGTTCATTAATCTTCTTTGGTTTTTGTCTCGGTTCTGTGAATCCTTCCCCTTTAAACCACTATTAATGGTTCGAAGCTTACTATCAAGAAACAATGGATTAATTTTGTTTGTTTTTTTTTTCTGAGCAATTCTATTTGTTTGTTGTGTTATAGTATTGATTTTCTTTTCCATTAAAAATAAGGTGACTTAATTATAAGTTTTATGGAGTAATAAATGCCATTTTCTTTTGAAATTACATATATATCACTTGATTAATATATTTTTACAAACAAGTCATCAATTAATATATTCTTACAAACATATCACTCCATTTATAAACAATTCGAAACAATTCAATAATCGGTAAGTGATATAACATTTATGGGATAAGAACAAGAAATTTTAGAGAAAAATAAATATTAAAATGATAAAATTTTTAAATGTTAAGAGTTAAATTTAATGAATTGTTTCAAGTTAGAATCAAAATAATAATATGTATAAGTTTTGGGGATTAAAAATGTTATTATACCATGCTACACTAGAAGAAAAGTGATTTGGTTATAGCAATATGTTAATTGAGGGACATGTTTGTAAGTAGGGTTGGGCGTTTGATCGAGTCGAGTCAAAAAATTTCAAGTTATTCGAGTTTGCAAGTCTTATTTTACGATTCAAACTTTATTTGAAATTTTTTCGAATCGATACGAGTTTTCAAATTTCTGTACTAGTTTAATTGTACATATATATTTCTTCATATATATATTTCTATATGCATATACGTAGCAGTGAACATATATATTTCTATATGCATATACTTAGGGCTGGATGGTGCACATATTGATTCCAATTTTAACAGCTTTCTATATGCTTATATAATATACATATATATTTCTTCATGACATGTGATACACATAATATATCATGCATAATTGAAAAACTCGACTCGAATATGAAAAATGATAAACTAATTACTAAAAATTTCAAGTTATTCTAGTTATTCGAATTTCTATTTCATAACTCAAACTTTATTTGAAACTTTTTCGAGTCGAGTCAAAACAAGTCAATTTTTTTAGTCTCGAGTCGAGTTTTACCCACCCCTATTTGTAAGAATCAAGAGGCTTCCTTTAAGCTGTAATGACACCAGCAATGAGTAAATATTGCTATAATCCTTCATCTTCTATGCTTCAGGCTTCTGGATGGCTGTAACCTGTTACTTCAGCACATTATGCATCACATCATGAAAGTAAATGCCCTTGGGAACACATAAATAAGACAGGTAAACTAACATGTTACAACAATGAGAATGCAATAAGGAAACTGAAATTTTAATTTCATTCATAAAACATATGATGTGTCTGCACTAATTCCCTTGGACAGTCTACTAAATAATCTGAAGAAAAAAAGTTCATATAAGAGAAATGCTGATAAAGGTTTGCACCATCCAACTAGATCAAATCCTTAGCTCTCCAAACACCACCCAACGGAAGTTCAATCCAACTCGTTGAATACTTCGTTGCTTCAATACATTTTCGGTAGAGTCGGGACCTCGTGCATCTAGGGGATGTGCTGCCATAACATCTTACCGAATATCTCTGGTGCTTCCCACAACAAACTACGATATTTGCTTATTGACTTGTTTATCCCACTGCTGGAACAAAAAAAGATGTGCACCCGAGTCCGACAAACAGCACACGGTTGATCAAATTGTTTTCATAAACCCAACGCATCTCTAAACGATCAAACTTAAAAAGTTTCAAAGATTGTGGATCAGTTTGATCCAACAGCCAAAGATCTCCCTCAGATGCAATAAGAGCATCCCATAATTTAAATTCAGCCGGCGGGCGGCTAATTAGTACAGCCCACTCTTCGAGTTCAACATTGAAAGAACACAATTGACGTCCTAGGAAACCACAATAGAAAACTCCATTGACATAGACAGCACCCTTTGCATGATTAGCCCCAATAAAATCATTTAATTCAAAAGTATTTCCATGAATGATCACCAAGAAAACACATATGAGTGTAATCACTCATTTTTGTACGGGTTTTTAGTATTTTTAGTATTATTGTAATAATATATATAAATAATAATAATAAAATTAATAATAAAAAAAACAAAAAAAAGGAATTTAATAATAAAAAAGGGGAGGGGAGTGGAGCACAAAGCTCCACGTAACCCTCCTCACCCCTATAAATAGAGGGGTAATTGGAAAGCAAATTGGCAGCAATTGAAAAGCCAAAGGCAATCGGCCATGGGCTGGCCAAATAAGGGAGCTTAGGCTCCCGGCTAGCTCAGGATCGGGGCAGTGTTCTCGGTCCTAGTCGGTTCGATCGGGGTCCTATTTCAGGTCCAATCTAGTTAATATTTTTAGAGAGGTCGTGGTAGATCTCGGTGGGGTCCAGTCGGGGTTCGTCATTCGAACACCTAATTAGGTATATTTTCTTTCTTTTTTATTTATGTTGTAATTTTTATATTTTAATGAAGTAGTAGTTAATTTAAAATTGTGTTTTTAATTTGTATGTTTATCTATGTTTTAGATTAGTATGTTTTAAATTTATGTTTTATATTAATATTTTATTTATGTTAGATATGTTTTTATAAGTTAGATTAATATTTATGTATGCATGTTTTAGATTAGTATTTTATTTATGTTAGATATGTTTTTATTTATGAGTTGGATTAATAGTCATGTATGTATGTATGTTTTAGATTAGTATTTTATTTATGTTATATTAGTATTTTATTATGCTAGTATTTATTTATATTTTTATCGCAATGTATTTATTTATATTTGTCATATTTTTTAAGTTTGCATAACGAACATATATTTTGTCAATGCGGTGCCCTTTTATTCGAGTGTAAACGGGGCCAGTATCAGGCGTAGTGATAGTGGTTGGACATTTACTCTCGAATAACGGGGCCTTTAAAATTTACTCGCACCTATAACCAAATTTTAATTTAATCGTCACTTTAATCCGGAAAGTTCAATATTAATAAAGCGGTAATTATTAAAGTACCAATTTTGGGCGGTGTGGGGGTGCTAATCCTTCCCCATCCGTAACCGACTCCCGAACCCAAATTTCAAAATCTTTGGTTTTTTACGGTGTCCGGTCCACCTTGAGTGGCCGGTGGCGACTCCATTTTTAAATAAAACACGGGTTTTATAAAAATCCCACGCGAAAGAAAATATTTTCAAAAAAAATAAAAAACATCATTTTTAGCGAGAAAAAAACATCGCTACACTTAGCATAAATGTTTATGCGTCCATTAGTATTACTATAAGGACTCAAATACAAAGCGAAGATGACACATTTTGGGGAGGTTGCATTCAGGGAAAACGTGGCCACTTACAAAATTTTAAATAAAGTTTGAGTTATAAAATAGAAATTCGAATAATTTGAAATTTTTAGTATTTAGTTGATCAATTTTTAAGTTCGAGTCAAATATGTCAATTATGTCTAATATATTATGTATATTACATGTGAAAACATGAAGAAATATATATATATATATATATATCATATATGTATTATAACATTATAAATAATTACAATTAAATTTGTACAGAAACTCGAAAACTTGACTAGATTCGACTTGAATTTCATAAACTCGACTCGATTAAAAAAATTCAAATAAAGTTTGAATCATAAAATAAGACTTGCTAACTCGAATAACTCGGAAATTTTTGACCTGATTCGATCGAACACCCAACCATACGTATTTTAATGTTCTTTTATCAGTACTCACAACTTAGGATCGGAGACGGGAAGGGAGAAATACTATTGAGTATTGGACTCATGACCTAAGGAAAGAAAAGATGTAAACAAGAGGCTTAACCATTTTTTTAATATTTGTTTTTAAATTAAAATTCGTTAGTTTTATTGAACGATGATATATCCAAAATTACAATTAAAGTTCACAACCTAGTAAACAAAAACACTTAATCCAGACATTTTATAGTAAACAAAACTAGTGCCTCGAAATTATAACATGACCAAACAAGAAAAAAATAAAAACACAACCCAAAGACTCAAAACAAAAGATGATACAAATAACACCAAAGATCGATGATAAAAGGTAAAACCATCAACAACAACATAAAATAATATTATAACGAGACACGTTGACAACATAGTAATTACCACAACTCAATCACGAACAAAAAATGATGATTGTGATCGCGTATCCAAATTTAGTTCGAAAGTCTGAAATAGGAAGATCAACAAGATAACTAAAAGAACGCCATCTTGATCAGTCATAAAGATGTCAGATCCAACCCTAATATAAAATAAAATGAAAGAAAATGGTCAAATGATCAATAAAAAAAAGAAAAGTGTGCCGAAAGGTAAAAAAACGTACAAAAGGTAAAATAGATCGTAATACAATAGCAGAATTATTTATTATAAAAAAGAAAAGAAAAATAGGACCAAAGATGAAAAATATGACAGCAAAGGAAATGATGGATGGTAGTCGGTGAAATGTACTAAAACTAATGTCGTCGCCGGCAAGTAAAGAACAAAAAAGGACCAAAGGTAGGAGACGACTACACTATGCGGCTCTTTCCAATATATCTTTTTAAACACAGAGCAATTGGCATTAAAAAACAAAGGGGAAATACAAGAAGAGAAACAACCACACACAAATCGCCGGGAAACAAAACGAGAAAGAAACAATGAAATAGAAAACAAGAAGAACCAAGAGTAGAGGCCAAAACCACAAACACTGGGGACAAGCACAATAGTCAGGGAAGAGAGGGTCACAACATAGCATGAGAGACAACCATGTAACCCAACCGGAGTCGAGACAGAAACGATGCCAACAACCATAGCTAGTCTGCATGTCATTCCAAAGGTCACCGGGGAATAGGGACGATGATAAAAATACAGATCGAGCCCGCCAAACAACAAGGGACAAAGGCTGACGACTAGAGAGAGGCGTAATGATAAACCGGGCCATCACTCAACAGGCAACTGGCAACTGGCAGAGCCACACCAAGAGCAACCACACCTACGAAACAAACAAAGCAAATATAAGGAGAAACACAAACAACAAAACGACGAAAGGTTGGAGGCATCGTCTCACCCCAAATTATCGTCGAGAAAAACCACCCACCATGAGCCGATGAACAACAATCGGGAAAACCCACGTCGATCTTCCCCAAAAACCTAGATCGTGGAGATGGAGAAGAAAGCCAAAAACGGCTAGATCACCATATCAAGGGGAACCTATCTACCCACAACATGGAAGGGAAGAGTTATTATGTCGGGGGGAGACGAGCCTGTCACTGGCGACTAGTGACCGACAAGGAAAGAAATGAAAGAGGCTAGAGTTTGAAACTGGGTAGAGAAAAGGCAAAGCGATTTTTCAAAAAAAAAATTCAACTTCTTTACCAATATTTGTTGAACCATGTAAATAAGTGATTTTTAAATATTGTATGATGTCTATATTATTCGAATTGATTTTTATTTCTAAATTAAAGTGTAACACTTTCAACCCGAATGTTATATTTGGGCCTTAAGTCTAAACCGTTACCATAAAATTTCTCAAACTGGTTAAATTCAAATAAAATATTTTCCAAAATATTTAAATTTAACAATTGAAAATATAAATAAATGAATAAACTGTTACAAATGAGCTCCAATTTAATTTAAAATATTTAAACATTTGACTTAATTAATATTGTAACGAATCAATTTTCGAGTTGGCTAATCGGGTCTCAGATTCGGGTTGTGGATCTTTTAATCTGGTGATTCAATTGGAATAAATTAAAGTTGGAAGGTTAATCTAAAAAGATGCAGTGACCTTTTTGTAGGCGGGTAAAAGTTTGGTGCTAAAAGTGTAGAGCTTTGAAATATTAAGTGGCTAAGTGTGTGGTTTAACCATTTTGCTTAATAAGGCATTAAATTGGGTCCGATTTTTGAGGTGTTGGCAGAGTTGGGGGAAGTTTGAAATAATAGAGGGGAGAGAGGGATGGTCTTTTAGAGGAGAAGAAAGTGAGAGAAAGCTTTCAAGTTTTATTTTGCCGTCGTTTGGGCCACGGTGGTTGACACCGTTGATATGGCTGGCTTTAGTTCGGTGAGACAAGCAAGATGGTGGTTGTTTCATCATTATCGGGCCGCTTGACAGTGAAGCTCGGTGTAACGATTAATTTAAAAGATTTTGGTGTCACTTGAAAGAATCGATTTTGATTTTAAAAAATGGTAGAGTCATCACTAATCACTTGATTTAAGTAAATTATACACCATAAAATTATATATTTGTTTAAAAATAGATTTAAGAGCTGATTACGTGCGAAGAAGAATTATTATCTCTATTACGCCCGAAATCGATAACAAGTCATACGTTACTTTCGTCGACGGAGATTATTGAAATTTAAATTGAATTTTATTACATATTTTTAAGAATCCAATTTTTAATTAAGTGAGCTTTAGCACTTAGTGGGTTTAAATTAATTAGTCATTTAACTAATAAGGGTGACTTTACATTCAAACCATAGATTAAACCGACATCAAATAAGCCTGACTGTCATGTTAATTTATTGTTCAAAGTAAGTGCATCACCTTTATGCATGATGCAAGCAGTTAAGTATGATGTTATGACTTGTCAAATTGTATTTATTTTAAAGTTTACCTTTAGACAATATAAATTAATTAGAATATTTGGTTAATATCTATTAAATTAGAATATTACGGCACAAATATTCGAGTT
Source organism: Hibiscus mutabilis (assembly GCA_019671005.1). Taxonomy (NCBI): domain Eukaryota; kingdom Viridiplantae; phylum Streptophyta; class Magnoliopsida; order Malvales; family Malvaceae; genus Hibiscus; species Hibiscus mutabilis. The sequence goes on along the minus strand of CM033726.1, from coordinate 45,362,933 downwards.
ATTAAATATTTCTTTTTTATAGTTAAAAATTAATTAATTATCAAGGTAAATAAAATTAAATAATAAGGATTTAATGAATGATAATTAAATACATGTTACAAAAAAAGCTAACAAAAAAGAAACGAGGTATAAATATAGACATAACATAAATAAGGGCGAATAAAATAAAGCATAATAGAACGAGCAAATAAATAAAAACGTAAATTAAAAGTTAGAGTTATAGGTTAGTTAGTTAGCTAAATTAAACGTGTTATTAATAATACGAATCATATCTCATTGCAGGTCACTGTAAAGCCGTAGGTGAATCATGATCAAATAAGAATCAAAAGTGCATAATTCAAAGGCAGAAAATAAATTGCATACATATATAATAAAGCATATAATCAAAAGTGCATGTAAATGTATATACACATATAATATACGAATAAAAACCATACACACATAATATATATATATAACATATAAAATAAATAAATAAATAAAAAAGGAAAACAAAAGACGATTGGCATTTAATGGGTTTTTTTAAAAAAAGAAACAAAATAAAGAAGAAAAAAGGAGAGCTTCATTCCATTTCCAGAAACCGAGTTGTAAAGGGTAAAAGCATACTTTCCATCATTTTACCTCGGCTCACTGTTGACCCAGACCCAAATTCGAGACTATTCAGGCCAGTCATCGGTGACCGCTTCTGACCCCCTCAACCGGAAAAGGAGCAAGTTTGGCAAGGTTCAGTCCCTTGTCTCACTCTTTTTTTAGAAAAAACCTTGAATCTGCTTTATTTTGAAAGGAGAAAAGGGGTAAGAACCCTAGCTTCAGAAATCATTTTTTTAGACCCCTCTCTTGTTTTGGGTTTCATAAATCCTAAGACTCAAGTTTTGATTTAAAAAAATGATGAAAAACTTAATTTTGTTACTGGAAAACAAAAGATGAAATATGCGTAAATGGAAGATGAAAAAAACCCTAGAATTCTATGTTTGTTGCTTTGTATTTCTCCACTTGAAGGGTCCCCCTTTTTACAAGTCTGATGAGTGGTTCCTATAGCCCTCATTTTATTTGAATTACAATGAAAATGAAAAAAGCTATCAATTCCTATTGGTTGCTACCTCTGGAATCCTCTACGGTTGCTGAAATTTCCCTTTCTTTTGTTGTTTTCTACAGGTGTCAATTGTGGAGAAGAGGGGACCATTTCTTGGTCGATTTGTGCATTGGCAGAGGAGACAAGAGCTTGATGCTGTGGCTCGGTCAAGAAGGGTGCAGGGGTGTTGGCAACCAGGGTGTGCGTGGGCTGCTCGGGACCATAGGGTATGCAGGGAGCTGCTTGGAGGCTCGGTTCATAAAGTACCAGGATGGGTGTTTGGTGCGTTGCTGGAGTGACCGAGTAGATGGAACCAAGGTGCTGCAAGGGCTCATGCGATTCCAGGGAGTGCACCAAGGGTGCAGTGAAATGTGTGGGAGGCTCGGTTAGATTAATTAGGCTACCTATGTAATTGGGTTATACTGGGTTTATGAGACAAGGAATTGGGTTTGTGGTTGTAATTTAATTTGGTTATGGGTGTAACCGATGTGACTTAATGGGTTTTAGTTAATTGAAAATGGATTTTGGACATTTAGGGTTTAATTTATTATTGGGCTCAAGGCCGGACGAAAATAGGCTATTACACTCAAGAAAGTTCGGCCTTTGAAGAACTCGGTCTTTCATCGCTCAATGTCGTGTTTTGGTACCACCAACGGCTCTACTAGCACCAGAAATGGGGATTTGGAGTTTGTCGGTGAATTTTTGCCATCGAAAGCCCACCACCTACGTGTGGGCAAACTTCGACAGCAAGTGGGAGCTGAACCAGCCAGTTGATCGAGCCAAACTAGCCAGATGATCGAACTGGACCAGCCGGTTGACCAGTCATTTGACCTAGCCAAGCCGCTTTAACCTGCCATTAACTGAGCCGTGTTGACTGTTGATCGAGCTGCGTTAATCGTTGACCGAGCCACGTTGATCGTTGACTGAGCCATTGACCATATTGATTGAGCCATTGACTTTTTTAGAGACTTTACCTTGGGGTTTCTCAATGTTTTGAGTTTGTTGATGTAGTCCGTTTCGCCAAATTTGAACCCGATAAGTTGTTTTTATGCGTTTGACCTTGTGTTTTAATTAGTGAACGAGGTTAATTAAATAATTTTGATATTCGTATATTTATAAGGATTGTTCGGGTTCGAATACCTGATCAAGAAGAGCGTTTGCGGAGCTCAAGTAAGGATTTATCCATAATCACTTAAGGTTAGTACACTTCGAACTCCTATTACTTTATACACATCATAAATGTGATTGCTTTGCATGTTAGCATCTGTAAAATAGGTAGATGATGAATATATATGTTTGGAGACCGATAGTATGAGAATTGATATTTATGAGATGCATGATGATGTTACGAATATGATGAGACTCATGGGAGCATTAGCGACTGTGTAGGGTCGTTTGAGATGCTCGTATAATTACTGGATAATTGTTTGATTGATTGATAATCGTGATGCCTTGTATGCTTGTTCGAATAGATTGGCGAGATTTGATAAGAATTATGCTTAAAGGATAAATACTGGATTAAATGATTATGAAGCCGGTAATTAATATTAATTGAATGAATGTATTAGTTCACAAACCCTAATAACTTTCATAAGCTTTAGGGATAGATTAAAGCGTTGTAATATAATAATTCGAGGGAATTGTGCAAACCCGTGAATAGGGTATCGATACGAGCTTCAGTTGTACTGATATGCGAGTCGACCCGTATCAGCACGAGTCGACCCGTATCGGTACTTGTGGAAATTAAAGATTTCTAGTAAGCAATATATGTATCAGTACTCGTGTTCGAGTACTAGTACCCACTAAACAGAATAATCTATAATGCTAATTAAAGATAAAAATTGACATGGGATGTTAATGAGATAATATGGATTAATAGAGATAATTAATGAGGATGATTAATGCACACTTCCATAATAATTAATAACTTGGTAAACGTTGGGTGACTTGATGGTAAATAGCAACCGTAGGGATCCTTGGTGGATCGTGTGATTGTTGTGTGCTGTGTGGTAGGTATGTCCTTGCTATGTGCTGATATAGACACCTAGATAGTTGAGTCATCTTGGATTGATGGGATTTGTATACTAGTATGAGAATAGTGTATTGCAACACAGTGGTTAAATAGTCTCGAATATATGATTATGATGCTTAGTGGACGCGGGCCTTATTCGAAGATGCCTGATGAGAGATTCCAAGTATAGGTGTATGATCTCGAAGCTTAGTGGTCGCAGGCCTCACCCCTATGATTGTATGATCCCGATGCTTAGTGGGCATGAGCCTCACCCCAATGAGTGTATGATCTCGATGCTTAATGGTCGTGGGCCTCACCCCTATGAGTGTATGATCCTGATGCTTAGTGGACGCGAGCCTCACTCTAGGTTTGTGATTATGACTTTATGTGTTTGCTTGGATGATCTGGTGAGATTTCGTGTATGGTTGGGCCTTGTGTGCCATATATGATGCTTGCATGATGAGAGCATGTATTTAGGCAACTAGTGGTATAATCGCATATTTATTTATCTCTCCTTATTTCTCGTACTGGCCTACAAGCTTGTGTTTATAATTAGCATGAAGTATAGTGAAGTAGATGTGTACCACTGAGCTTTGCAAGCTTAACGCTCAGAATCGTTGTTTCCGTGCATAGGTTAATTATCATATCGAAGGATCGAAGAGCACTATCAGTACAAGATTCCAGCATATGGTGATTTCCAGAGTACAATACTTGTCTTTAGTGGGCTATGTATTTATAGGACCTTACATGGTGGAGTCTGTAATTTTTATTTTTGGAATTGTATTAATCAAATTAGATGTTCAAATATTTAATATTAAATTAGAGCTTCTTTATAACGTTTAGACTATTTATCCTTATTTTAAACTGTTGGCTTTAAATGTTTTTGGAAAATACCTTATTGAGCTAAACTGAATTAAGAAATTTTATGATAATAGGTTGGGCTTAAGGCCAAAATATGACATTTAGTGGTATCAGAACTTAGGTTTAGCCAATTCTAGGAAATCTTGATGTGGTATAGGTGTTTTAGTAAGGTGTTTAATGAATACAAGCCATTAAATTAAGTTCGTACTCCTTAAGACTGGAATTCTGATGGTGCATCCAATGTTGTGACGCTAAGATGGTTACGATCATGGTCGAGAAGGTCGAGTTAAGTGTTGAGCCATTCACGGGAGTGGTTTCGGGGGCGAGGTCACCCCAGATTGTTGAGATGTAAGTTAGTTGAATGATTCTAGTGTTGAGGATGTGTTATCCTCCCGCCACCTGAATTGTATCTTCGTTGTGTGTTGTAGTCATTTCAAAGCCTTCAGACACGTTATGAGAGTTTGCGACAAAGAATTTTCATCGTTTTGCGTAAATAATGTTGATGATGCGAGTGTGGATAAACTACTTCCAAAATGGATCAGTGGATGCAAGTTGGTTGAATGACCCTTTGTTCACTTAAGAGAGTCTTGCTGATACTTGGGAAGATCATCGCTCTTTTCAAGGGCATTTCTAAGAGATAGTGGACTCAAGATCCACTGGTTCGTTTAAGTGCGACCAAAGTTAGACGTTCTACAGGTTTGTTAGAGCTACCTTATTGAGAGTTGTTGCACCTTGGAAATTGATTTGGTTAATCAAGCGCGACGCTGGCCTGTAATGTCGAGAGTGTACTTGAGGCTTTGAGACCTCGAGAAACCCAACCTTTGGTAATGAGAATGTTGAATCGTTGCCTTTCTACCGAGATTTTTGTTATGATCGTTTTGAGAATGACATAATAGGGTTGTGGGACATGTTTAACCGTTCGATAGATGCTAAAGTGTGTAGTTCAACGCTTAAGAGCTTTCAGACTATCATAGTGTTTGTTTATGCTTCTTGGAGGAGTTGTTAGGACTTCTTCTTTGTCAAGAACATGAGTGGCTGTTGAGTTAAGGCCGAGTTAGACGTTGGTGCCCATTGTCCTTGTCAGAGGACATTGACCCAATTGAGAGAGTTAGAAGTTTAGTTGCGAGGGCGCAACTCTAATGAGGTTACATTTGTTTGAGTGTTTCTCCTAGGGGTGAACCGAGCTTGTTTGCTAGTAAGAAGTTGGTTTGTTGGGGTGATGTTTAAACCGTTGCTAGTTTGTTAAGTGACAGTGAAGACCGTTGCTTGTCTCCTAAGGTGGATGACTCGTTTAACCAATTGTGAAGTACCCGTATGTTTTTCGGGTTTGGCATGAGAATGAGATGTTTACAGTTAAAATGTTAGGGGTTAGTAAATTTGAAATGAATTTTGTAATGAGAATTTCTCTCTTTAGGGCATGTCGTGGTAACGTTTGATGTCTATAGTGATGTTTGAGGTGTTTCAGCGATGATCAGGTAGAGGCCACCATATTGTCTCTTGAATATAAGTTTGATGCTTTATGTGACATTTGTGAATATATAAGGAATATAGAAATATGAGTGTTGACAAGATAATTACCTTAATGACCGTGTGTGTGGGAAATGTTAGTTATCGTGTAATCAGTTAAGGAAGCAAGGGTTTGAGACTTCGTAAATGCTTTTGATTTGTATGATAGTTTCTTTGGGATGAGCCAAGGAACATTGTTGGAGATTCGAGCTGCGTAAGACCGTTTATGACAGTGGTGCACTCGATTAAAGTCAAGTAAGATTTTAAGATCTTCGAGGATGTTTTGTTGTTTTGTTAGGGCTGTATTTTTGTGCAAGAAGAGGGAAGAGTGTGCCTACCCCAACAATGTGAAATTATGGGTACTTGATCTTTAAGGAATTTGAGATTTGGACAATGACATAAGGTTAAGTAATTGATAATTGTTGAAAGTGTGTTTTGTTGGTTAAGTTCTGAGTTGAGGATTGGGTAACTTTTGAAGCCGCGAGAAGTAGTATCTGATTGTATATAAGAGGATAATGTTATGATTGCATTTAGGTTCGATGGTTTCTAACGGACTTTGAGATCTGGTTGTGGGTGTTTTAGAGAAAGATATGTCAAAGCAAGAGGTTCTTCTTATAGAGTATAGTGGTCAGTATGTGGTGAATTTTGAGAGCGATAGTTTGTACCAAGCTTTCGCCGCGTATTTTGAGAGACAATGTAGAGTCGTGTGATTGAGATTGCGATAAGTGTTTGATTTCCTATCAGTTAAGAGTCAAACATTAAGTTCCTAAGAGTTGTTGTGATGCTTCGATATTCATCGGTGGGAATTAAATAGATGACCATTGTAACCCTCTTAACCCGGCTTAGCCGAAATTGAATTAAAAGGGCTATATTAGGTTTGTCGAAGCAAACCCGAACTAATAACCTAAACTAGGCCCATTTTTTATCTTATCTAAATGCATTAATTTAGATCCTAAGGTGAACAAGCAACATCAGTTACGATAACAAACGACTAAATTTCAAAATTGGGTTCAATTGCTCAAACATGTACTTTGGGGACCAAAATGTAATTTATGCAAATTATAAGGGCTTAACCAAATTCCAGGTTACCAAATTTTCATTAATTAGGTTTCATGCTCACATGTTAAATTCCAGCTTAAAATAAACATTCGAACCCATATAATTACATATATTACATTCATGGATTAAAATGCATAATTTCAAACTTTAGTAGGCAAAAACCTAAAAAAATGCCACTGCGTACCGATACGAACATGTACGGTCTAACTAATAAAATGGCTCAGCGTACTGATATGTGAAACCCCGTATCGATACGGTGCATCAGATAAACTCGTACCGATACGGTGCTACCCCTGTACCGATCCCTTAAGAAAAATTTTTGAATTATAGATTCCAATGGCAAAATAGCGTACCAATACGGTGGCTAGGCTTACTGACACCCTTTGTAAAATTTCACAGCTCTAAGCTTTACCAGACCCCGCTTACCAAAACCAAGAGACCCATACCGGTAAGCGAAGTCCTATAATGACCTCTAGGTCCAATATATGACATTTTGGCTCACTCTAAACATGTCCAAACTTTACATAAACATCATAAATCAACAATGGCATACTTAACACAGTTATTCAATCAATTTAAGCTACTCCATCAAGCATGGTCTAATTCTCCACAACATCTATAGGTATGCTTCCTATTCAACATTCAAAACATAGTTTCAAACCTTTCACAAGCATATTAAGCCTCATTCAAGTCCAAGACAACATTTAAAACATGCACAAACATGGAGTTTAGAAAAACACCCCTCACAAACAACAATGAACCACATTGCCTTTATTACTACATGTCTATTGAAAAACCATACTTGATATTGTGTAAGTTCTTGGAATCTCACTTTGCTTGCTCGCTGCCTCCAACATTTAATTCTCTGCATTGATGGAAAAAGAGAGCATAAGCACACAAGGCTTAGTGAGGAGTGCTCTAAAACAAACCACTATCAATGCATTTAAAATCAATTACTCAAACCACTTTGGAAACCACTTTTAAAATTCATTCAAAACATCATGCCTTACAAAGCCATGCACTTAACATTTCCAAAACATGCATATTAAACCATATGAAACATGTATCAAGGATCCAACAACAAAATTCCATTTGCTACACTCTATTTAAGCTTTCCCATGCATAACAACCCATATGCAAGGCTTAAAGAGTAAAACATGTATGAACCAACATTATACATCATAATCCATCACATGATACTTCATCAATTATATTGGCTTACAAGTGATCACCAACCAAGTTTCACTTTAAAAAATATTACATCAGATACATGAATTCAACAAGTGTCCTCTCAACACTTCATGCAATCTCAACAGGAATTCAAGGTACAATCACAACCGGGTACAATTACAACCCAATCATCAATTAGATGCATAATCCACTAATATGAGTTTTCGGTACCATATAACCCCTCAACCGTTAGGGGACTTGGATGGATATTTCGGTACTCATAAACCCCTCAACATCCAATGTGACTTTTTATAGTGCACTACCAATCCTATGTCCGACCAACTATACCCGATAAAATTTTAAACCACATCACTTCCCAATATAATACATTATTAACCATGTACCTCACTGTTTTTATATGCATCAATCAAAACCATTTTTACAATGCATTAAACCATGAATTAACAAGTATTTCCCATATTTACATGAATCATTTTCCAAATGCATTCATCATCAAATCACTTTCAAAATCAATATAAACTATACTCAAAACATGCATAAATAGTAGGTACCATGTAATTCAAAAACAAGTGCATAAAACTAATTTCGCCAACTGAAACAAAAGAGAATACTCTTCATACTTACTTCCGAGTTTAAACAAGTGTTTCAAGCTTAATTTAAACTCCCAAAACAACATTTAAACCAATTCAAAGCTGAATTCCACATTCTCACTCACCAACTACGCAAATTTTTGATTGCCGATACAAATCCAAGCCTCCAAGGCTTTCGAAACCTCACCTCAAGCTTGAGAATCAACCTCCTCTATTTTAATCACACAAAAACAAAGTATTTAATGCATCAAAATACATTCGACAGCCCAACAAAATCAATTCACAATAAACCTCCCCAGTCTCTAACCAATTTCCCTCCATAATAACCAAAAACAACATCAAACACCTTCCAAACTTAACCCAGCCAAAACCTAAAGGTTTTATCCATCAATTATCATCAATTAACATTCAAAAACACATTTACAACATCCTTATATCTCCAACATTCATTAAACCTCCACAACTCCTGAAAAATCTACAACTAACAACCTAGGAAATTAGAGATTCACTTAGTTTCGGGATTCCAATGTTAAAACCAACTTATTAATATCATAAAACATCAAAATCATGTTTCTATCCAATCAAGAATATAGCAAAACAAATCCAATACGAAAATCAATCAATCTCATCAATTAAACCTTGATTTAACCAATTTTCCATAATTAAATCATTAAAACTCATTAGAAAACATATATAAAGAATCAATAACTTGGGAATTTCAGTAAAGAACCATTCATTAGAGGAGAAGAATGAAAGTCACATCTAATGTTGACTTTTCCCCTTAATTGAATGAATTTATATGAGAAAACAAGATTAAAACAATAAGGTTTTGATAGAAAACAATCAAGAACTCATTTGAAAACAAAGGATTGAAGAAATCAAGAAGTTACCTGAGAATTTTGAAGAAGAAAAAAGTGTTTGGCTAGAGAGAATTTGAGAGAATTTTTTTAGAGAAAAGTTAGTTACGTAAAGTTTGTTTTGGAAATTAATTATAAAGTTAATTCTCCAAGCCTATTTATACCCTTTTAAAACCTTTTAAAAATGGCCAATTAAGGAGAAAAGTCTAATATTAGAATTTGGCCAAATAGATTCTTAAAGATTCTATGTTTTGACCCTTTTTCAAAAAGTCACTAAAAATAATTTTCCATTACATTTTGGTCATTAGCCAAAATGTCAAATTTTGAAATTCCATTTTTCGAAATTGATTTTACCAAAAACATCTACATATTAAATAATGATTTTAGGATATTTTTCCATATTTTTCTCACTCAAAAATATTTATTCCGATTTAATCCCAAAACTAACACTAATCTCCAATCCTAGTTCACTGGACCGTCCAATTGACCTAGAAAACACCTAGGCCTAAAAACAGGACGTTACAACTCTCCCCCACTTAAGATATTTTGTCCTAAAAATTTATCTAATGGAAATAGATGCGGAAACTGCTCTTTCATGTCCAACTTACTCTCCTACGTGGCATAAACTAGTTATACTTGCTCAACTTGGCATAAACTAGTTATCCAACAAAGCTTGCAACATAATACGTAAGTGTTGATCATGATCCTCCTCAGTACGAGAGTACACGAGAATATCATCAATAAACACCACTACGAATTGATCCAAATATTCATGGAATACCCTATTCATCTTATCCATGAAAGCTGCAGGCACATTTGTCAACCCAAACGACATCACCAAAAACTCATAATGTCTGTACCTCGTACGAAAAGTAGTCTTTGGCACGTCCTTATTCTTTACCTTCAGCTAATAGTATCCATATCTCAAATTGATCTTAGAAAACACCATAGCACCCCGAAATTGGTCGAACAAGTCATCAATTTGCGGTAAATGATACTTATCCTTAATCATCAACTTGTTTAGTTGTCGATAATCAATGTATATCCTCAAAGTGTCGTATTTCTTTTTCACAAACAATATCGGTGCACCATACGGTGACACACTAGGTCCGATGAAACTATGATCCAACAACTCCTAAAATTGTGTCTTCAACTCCTTCAACTCTTTTGGTGCCATGCGATATGGTGTAATCGACACTGAATTCATATTTGTATACATCTCATCATAAAACTCCACCTCTCTATCGGTATATTAAGCAAATATGCATGCTCATGCAAAATATATGAATGTATAAAACCAGAATCTATTAGAGACAATAATGACATAGATTGCAAGGTAAAAGTACCTGCAATCACATTAGTAACATTCCTTCCCTCGTAATACGCATAAATCCTTACAGGTTCAACACCCTTAGGTTGAACTGCCACTGTATGGTCAACAATCCTCTAACCTTCCTCCCTTCGTTGGAAATTACCTCGGCTGTGCCCACAGCCTCTTTGTGGTGCAACAACAAGTACATGTGCTTGTCTATCCTTAACCAACAAAGGAAAATCACGTCTCATATGATCCCCAGATCCATAACTCTAACAAGAATTTGCAATAATTGACGAAGGAGCCTATCCCTATCTGACCAAACATGAACAGTCTCGCCTCATGTGATCTCGCGATCCACATACCCAACAGGTATTAAGTAAAGCTCTAACCTAGTTACTCTGGCCCTGCGACCCTCGCCCAACATTACTTCTACCTCATCTCTGTTTCGGGCAATACCTCCTATCACGGTGTCTCTTAAATTGACCACCACCAGAACCAAAATCCATAGCTCTCTTTCCAGAGCCAAAATCTCCCAAACGAAAAGATAAACCCAAGTTTTACTCAATATCCTTCGCCCATGTAACCAACCCATCAAAATCTCTATAGTTAGTAGCCAATATATATGTCTTAACATTCTGTACCAATCTATAACGAAATTAGTCACATCGATGCCTCTCATTTGGCACCAATTCAGGCGCATACTGACTCAGCCTCACAAACTGTACCTCGTACTCAGATAATGACATACTGCCCTGAACCAAGGCCATGAACTCACGTTTCTTTTCATCAAAGTATCTAACTCCCAAATACTTCTTTCTCAAGGTAGCTTAAAAGAACTCACATATTACATCACCAGGTTCTATGCTCGTGATCATGGTAGTCCACCAACTATAAGCATCACCTTGTAAAAGGGACACAAAACATCCTAACTTACGACATCATTGCACCTCATCTAATCCAAAATCCTATCAGTACCAGAAAACCACTCCTTGAATGCCTCGGGTGCCAACCCTCTAAACTCAACTCCTCCTAGACTATACAAACTCTCTAATGGCAAACCTGAATTAGCAGTGATAGTCGTTACTGATGCAGGTACATACGCTGCAGCCATCACAGCCTGAAATGCTCCAGCCATTACCTGAATCAAAGGCGTCATATCACCGTACACTATGTAACCTCCTAAATTTGACCTAATTTCTTAATTCAAAACTTGGAAGTTAAGTTTGAGAAACTTGTCCCCCAAGAAAGGTTATTAGGTTTAATAATTCAAATTACAACTTAATTATAAAGATTAAAACCACAAAATTATATCATTTAAATAAAACGTAGTCGTGTAGTAAAATTCCAAAAGTTATTATAAAATTTGAAAGAAATTCAAATAATGCATGTCAAACCAATAAGTCTCAAAATAATAATAATGTCCCAAGTCCCAAATACAAAATCGTCTGAAATAATGATAATAGAGAAATTCAAATGTCTGAATAATCATACTGTAAAATAAGGTAAAGTCTGATGATACGAAATCCTCCAAGTACCGTACGCCTAAGCCTGAGTATCTGTAAGAAGAACTAAGTGGAGTAAGCTATGAAGCACAATGTGTCTCTAGAGTGCAGATCAAAACACATAATAGAAATCCGAACAACAACATGGTTTAACAGACATTTCCTTATACATATGCATTTAACAAGAGACATATAATGTAATGTCATGCACCCATCTCCATACACCGTCCGAAGAGTAAGGTTCCCCAGAACCATTCTAACTACATCGTCACCATCTGAAGTGGAATCTCGACCCGAGGGTGGAGCCACTAATCTGAAGCGAAATTCAGCCTGAAGGGTTAACCCACTGAACTTTCTCGTATAATTTCCCAACCCAAATGATATGACATGTTCTGATTTTATTTTTTGAATCCTAGCGAATATCCGATCTATTAATTTAATCTGAGTGCATACGATATAAGTTTAATATTAATTTAATCCGATTTTGATATTTGATGCGTGATATGCCATCATACAAAACATACCATAATTCACAGATCATTCAATCAGTCACATATACAACATGCACACATAACATAAAACACAAAATGATATTACACAAGAAGAGACACACCTTAGGCAGCTAATAACTCAACGTCGAGAGTGATGTCTCCCATGCCCAGCTCTAATATTAGGCCAGGAAGAGTCAACACCTATGAGGACAATAAAACATAATTAAATACTACAACTATGCCACACTAACATAACCACTAAACAAAACCATACTCACGTGTAGAACTCCAAGGCTGTGCAGAAGGAGGTCGAATAGGTAGAGGAGGAGGAAGGTTCTTAGGCTTCGAGTCAACGTCACCTGAACACAATAATATTCGATCAGATTCTAATTTTCAAAATTCTTAAAATATTGACTATAATTAATTATAGATAGCAAAATGGTATTTCGGGTTTGAATTTGGGAAAACGGGCTACAGATTTGGAGTCAAAATTTCAAAAAATGTAAAGTCAACTTTGGTCGAAAAAATCAATGCTAACGCCAGCCAAAAAGTCAACGCTGACGTCAGCCAAAAAGTTAACACTGACGTCAGTCGGTTAATGGGTCGGGTCAATCAACGGGTCGAGTTGGTCAATGGGTCGGGTCGGTCTTTCTGGTTTGGTTCACTGGTCAGGTCTGAAGTGACTCAGTTCGGGTCACTAATTCGATGTGGCTGCCTCCCACATACTGAACCCAGTTTGGACCCTCTCTCATATTTGGGTTAAACCCAAGTCCCACACTGGTTGGCATCTGGGCTCACAGAACCCCACAACCCACTTCTATCACCAAACCCCCTCAACTAATGCGAACTAGGGTTTCAGAACACTTTGGCGGCGCGGCTTGTTTTCGGCTATCTCTGGTGACCTATATGGTCAAATTCTGACCAGAAAAATGGCATGGAACACCCACACACACGCATGAAAACAATAAAACAACATGAACACTTACCCAACCTCAAATGCTAACGACGATGGGGCAAAAAGGAAAAGCCCGAACGGTTACCTATGTTTTTCGGGCAATAGATGACTAACGAGGACAAACAGCTGTAAGAGTTTTGAATGCGAGAGGACGAAGAGGCCAGAGGTGGCGGCCGTGTTGCTCACGGACGGCGTTTAGGGCTCGTCGGAGCTTTACCGTAGAAGCACAAAAGAAGGGTTAAGGGATTTTAGAGGATTTGGGGGAGTTGTACGGCTAGGGTTACCTAATGGGAGCTGAGGGAATTTTTGGGTGTTATATTAGGGATAAATACACTGGGGAAAAGGGAAAATTATAGCCAGAGTCCCCCAACTTCACCTGCGTTACATAGTGACCACATGATTTAAGGATTACTTCAATTTGGTCACTAAGATAGAAAAAATCAATTAATCTCCCAATTCTCAATTAGGGTTACGAATTAGGGATTTTTACTAATTAGGGTTTTTAATTTGGGGAAATTTGGGGTGTTACAACTCTCTCTTCCTTAAACGAAATTTTAGTCTCGAAATTTACCTAGATAAAAAAGATGTGGATACTAAGCTTTGACAACAGCCTTGGGCTCCCACGTAGCCTCATCATGTCCACGATTACGCCACAAGAACTTGACCATCTTAATGATCTTCCTTCGGAGAACCTTCTTGTCGTGGGCAAGAATCTCAACTGGCTCCTCCTCAAAATGCAAGTCAGGACGAACCTCAATCTCCTCCACATGAATAATGTGAGATGGATCATCATGGTAGCATCTCAACACAGAGACATGGAAGACATCATGAATACGTTTAAGCTCAGGTGGTAACTCAAGCTAATAGGCAACTGGTCTAACTCGCCGAATAATCCGATAAGGGCCGATGAAATGAGGACTCAGCTTGCCTTTCCGACCGAAAAGAAGTACCTTCCTCCACGTAGATACTTTCAAGAAAACTTCATCTTCCATATCGAACTCAAGATCCCGATGTCTTAAACCGGCATAAGACTTCTGCCTATCAAAAGTAGCCTTAAGCTGATCCCGAATCAATCTGACAGTATGCTCAGCCTCATGAACAATATTCGGTCCCAACAATCTGTGCTCATTAAGCTCGGTCCAACCAATAGGTGTACGACACTTACGACCATACAGAGCCTCATACGGTGCCATATTAATACTGGCCTGATAGCTATTATTGTAAGCATACTCCGCAAGTGGTAAGAAATCTTCCCAACTGCCACTATAATCCACAACACATCCTCTCAACATATCCTTAAGAATTTGGATTACCCGCTCAGACTGGCCATAGGTCTGAGGATGATAAGCAATGCTAAAACTCAATCGAGTACCCAAAGCAGTATGAAGAGACCTCCAGAACTTTACTGTGAACCTTGGGTCCTGATTAGAAATGATAGACAAAAGTACCCTATGAATTCTAACAATCTCCGAGATGTAGAGCTTAGCTAACCTACTCAAAGAATAGTTAACTCGAATAAGAATGAAGTGTGAAAACTTAGTCAACCGATCAACAATAACCCAGATAGAGTTCTTCTTAGATGAGGTCAAAGGAAGAACACTGACAAAAATCCGTCATCACACGCTCCCATTTTCACTGAGGAATCTCAATGTGCTGAAGTAACCCAGACAGACGCTGATGCTCTACTTTTACCTTCTAACAAGTCAAACACTTCGACACAAACCCAACAACATCCGTTTTCAGGCCCTTCCAATAGTATCTCTCACGAAGATTCTTATACATCTTGTCCCCACCGAGATGTATAGAGTAGGGACTGTCACGGGCTTCACGAAGGATAACCTGCTTCAAGCCAGAATTCCTCAGAATACAATATCAGCCCCAGAAACACAGTACACCATCCTGTTCAACAGAGAAATCTTGAGATGTGCCTTCTTCAACCTCTCTTATACGGTGTATCAAGAACGGATCATAAGGCTGCTCAGCTCGGATATCAGAAATCAGTGTAGGAATAACCTAAAGTTCTGCCAAAAGACTGCCATCCTCATACAAACTCATCCGAGAAAACAAGGCTCTCTAATCTGAAATGGCATTACGACTCAAGGCATCGACAATAATATTAGCCTTGCCTGGCTGATACTCAATTTCATAGTCATAGTCTTTAAGAAGCTCTAGCCAACATCGCTTTCTCAAGTTTAACTCATTCTGAGTGAGGAGATACTTTAGACTCTTATGGTCCGTGAAGATATAACACTTCTCTCCATAGAGATAGTGTCTCCAGATCTTGAGAGCAAAAATCACATCAGCGAGTTCCAGGTTGTGGGTAGGATAGTTGAACTCATGCGATTTTAACTGTCTGAAAGCATAAGCCACTACCTTACCATCCTGCATCAGAACACACCCCAATCCACTGTGAGAAGCATCGCTGTACACGGTGTAAGCCTTTCCAGGCTCAGGCTGAATTAAGACTGATGCTTCAGTCAATACAGTCTTAAGCTTCTCAAAACTAGTCTGTTGAGCTTCATACCAGACAGAAGGAACATTCTTCGTCAGAAGCTTAGTCAACGGAGCTACGATGATCGAGAAACCCTCAATAAACCTCCGATAATAGTCGGCTAATCCCAAGAAACTTTAGATCTCAGGAATATTCTTGGGTTGTTCCCAACTCATGATAGCCTAAATCTTCTTCAGATCAACCCAAATACCCTCAGCAGAAACGATATACCCCAAAAACATCACCTCTGACAACCAAAATTCACACTTACTGAATTTTGCATAAAGCTGTTTCTCCCTCATAGTTTGTAAAACAATTCATAGATGTTCCTCATGCTCAACCTCTGATTTAGAATAAACTAGAATATCGTCTATAAAGACCACAACAAACTGATCGAGATAGGGTTGAAACACTCTATTCATCATATCCATGAAAGTGACAAGAGCGTTAGTCAACCTGAAGGGCATCACAAGGAACTCGTAATGACCGTAACGTGTCCGAAAATCTATTTTAAAAACATCACGATCCTTAACCTTGAGTTGGTAGTAACTAAATCTCAGGTCTATCTTAGAGAATACCGTAGCTCCATGGAACTGATAGAAGAGATCATCAATATGTGGAAGAGGATACCTGTTCTTGATTATTAGCTTATTCAGCTTTCAGTAGTCGATACACAGCCGAAGTGTCCCATCATTCTTTTTAAAAAAAAGAATAGGGGCTCCCCACGGGGAAACACTGGGTCAGATAAATCCTTTGTCTAGCAGTTCTTGCAACTATACTTTCAATTCTTTAAGATCTTTCGGTGCCATCTGATAAGGTGCCATAGACACAAGAGCTGTGCCCGGATAAACTTCGATACCAAACTCAATCTTATCACGCTTTGTTTATTTTGAACACAAAAATCCAGAAAGGAAACCATCTTTTTTAGCTTCGCATGCATGCATGCATGCTTCAAACATGAAATAGTAAGGGGATGCAAGTTTACCTTCGCCGCTTGAACCCCCTTTTATCAGCAACAAGCCGTCAGGCTTTTGAGTCAAATAAGGTGAGCCGGTGAAGGGGAAGTAGTTTTAGGGTTTGTTTTTCAAAATGGCCTTGGGTTTTTTTCTAGATCTAAGGCAGAGTGTGCTAGTTTTCTGAAATCCAAAGGGATATTTGGTTTCTAGAGTGAAAAGCGTTTCATTTTCGGGTTTAAGGTATGGTGGTCGGTGGTGGCAGACGGCGGCCGGAGTGTCCAGGCACCACTATTTTTTTTGGAAAAGGGAGAGTTTTTAGGTTTTGGTTTTTAAAAAGCAGAGGATCGGGGTGTGTGCTTAATCGGTTTTAAAAAAAATGAGAAAGGGATTAATTGTTGGCTGAAGGGTGTCATTTATAGGCTGATTTTATTTTAAAAATGGTTTAATCCCCTCATAAGGACTCCTGCGTTTCTGATCTTTTCAAATTGAGCATGCCCCTTGGTATAATCACAAGCCTGGTCCCTCTTATCTTTTAAATTTTTTCAATTTCGTCCTGAAATTAACCAAAATCAGCGTGTAAATGGTGAAATTACACTCTATGTCCCACTGTGTTTTGAAAATTTTCACTTCATGCTTGCCCCTTGGGTTTATTACAACTCTAGTCCTTACAAGTTTATTTCAGGCTGTAATTAAATCCTTAAAATATGTTTTTGTTCATTTAAATTCAGTTTTCTGATTCTGTTTTTTCTTTCATTTCAGTCCATTTGTCTGATTTAATGTTATGTTTTTGCTCTTGGTATGTATATTGCCATGTTACATTTCAGTTTTTATATATATATATGTGTGTTTTTATCGTTACATGTCTATTTTATTTTTTTATCGTGTGTATTTATTGTGATACCATGTTTTCTTGTGTTTTAATTTATTTTGTTCGTGTCATATATATATGTCCATTTTATGCGTTATATTTTGTTTTTGTTTGTACATCTTGTTTATATGGTTCTTCTTTTTTATGTATTTTGGTAGGCATGTTACATGCATTTATTTACGTTTTCATAACATGTATATTATCATGCTAATGCATCATTTAGCTTGTTTGTTCATGTTGCATACACGTATTTTATTTAGTGATCATGTTAATTTAAGTACTTACCATGTATATATGTATTCTAGAATTTTTATTTTTGTTTTAAGTTTTATGTTAAAAATGGGTGATTTTTGGTACATATTAATGCCATGTTTTTTTTTTAATTTAAGCATGTATATTATGTCATGTGTTAAATGTTAAGTTTATATATATATATATATATATATATATATATATATGCTAGCATGTTGCCTTGATACATTAGTTTAACATCATATATTATCTATGTCATGCATACATTTTTTTATTATTTATTTACTTTAAAACATGCGATGCATATAATTAATTCCTTTTGAAGTATGTTTCTTTCTTTTCCATATGTTCATGCTTAGTTTGTTTTCTTTTATTATTATGATATGCTAGGTTTTCTTGGTTGGTGTATTTTGTTACTTTTTGTTTAATATTATGAAATTCTTGTTTTATCTTTTTAGTATCATGTCAATGTAAATGGTATGTTTTATATTTTGCTTTTTAAGGTTGCATAATGGAATATAAATTGTCAATGCAGTTCCCTTTTATCCAAGTGTAAACGGGGCCAGTATCAGGCGTAGTGATGGTGGTTGGGCGTTTACTCTCGGATAACGGGGCTTTTAAAATTTACTCGCACTTATAACCAAATTTTAACTTAATCGTCACTTTAATCCGGAAAGTCTAATATTAATAAAGCGGTAATTATTAAAGTACCTATTTTGGGCGGTGTAGGGGTGCTAATCCTTCCCCATCCGTAACCGACTCCCGAACCCAACAATTTTCAAATCTCTGGTTTTTATGGTGTCCGGCCTACCTAAGCGGCTGGTGGCGACTCTATTTTTAAATAAAACACGTTTTTTCTAAAACCCACGAAATACATATTTTTAAATATCCGAAGACCCAAACACCTTAAAAACTCTTTTTTTAGTGAACGTAAAAAGAGATCGCTACAATTAGCTCAGGTTTGCTTCGGCAAACCTAATGTGATCTTTTTAGTTTGGTTTCAGCTTGGCCGGGCTAAAGGGGTTACACGTAACGATATTCGAAGTCTTGTAATGACCTCTAGGTCCAACATATGACACTTTGCCTCACTCTAAATATGTCCAAACCTTACATAAACATCATAAATCAACAATGGCATACTTAACACAGTTATTCAAGAAATTTAAGCTACTTAATCAAGCATGATCCAATTCTCCACAACATCAATAGGCATGCGTCCTACTCAACATTCAAAACATAGTTCTAAACCTTTCGCAAGCATATTAAGCCTCATTCAAGTCCAAGACAATATTTAAAACTTACACAAATAGGGAGTTTAGCAAAACACCCATCCCAAACAACAATGAACCACATTACCTTTATTACTACATGTCTATTGCAAAACCATACATGAAATTGTGTAAGTTCTTAGAATCTCTCTTTGCTTGCTCCCTGCCTCCAACACTTAGTTCTTTGCATTGATGGAAAAATGGAGCGTTAGCACACAAGGCTTAGTGAGGAGTGCACTAAAACAAACCACCATCAATGCATTTAAAACTAATTACTCATACCACTTTGGAAACCACTTTTAAACATCTTTCAAAATAGCATGCCTTACAAAACCATGCACTTAACATTTCCAAAGCATACATATTAAACGATATGCAACATGTATCATGGATCCAACAACAAAATCTCATTTGCTACACTCTATTTAAGATTTCCCATGCATAACAACCCATATGCAAGGCTTAAAGAGTAAAACATGTATGAACCAACATTATACATCATAATCCATCACATGATGTTTCATCAATTATATTGATTTATAAGTGATCATCAACCAAGTTCCACTTTACAAAATATTACATTGGATACATGAATTCAACAAGTGTCCTCTCAGCACTTTACGCAATTTCAACCAGAATTCCAAGCATAATTTGAACTCCCAAAACAACCTTTAAGCCAATTCAAAGTTGAATTCCACGTTCCCACTCACCAATATGAATTTCGCGTTCCCACTCACCAACTACGCAAAACTTTGTCGCTGATGCGAATCCAAGCCTCAAAGGCTTTTGAAACCTCACCTCAAGCTTGAGAATCAACCTCCCCTATTTTAACCACACAAAAAGAGGATTCAATGCATCAAAATGCATTCAACAGCCCAACAACATCATTTCACAATAAACCTCCTCAATCTCTAACCAATTTCCCTCTACAACAACCGAAAACAACATCAAATACCTTCGAAACTTAACCCAGCCAAAACCTAAAGGTTTGATCCATCAATTATCATCAATTAACATCGAAAAACACATTTACAACATCCTTATATCTCCAGCATTCATTAAACATCCACAACTCCTAAAAAACCCAAAACTAACAACCTAAGAAATTAGAGATTCACTTAGTTTCGGGATTCTAATGTTAAAACCAACTTATTAACATCACAAAAAAATCAAAATCATCTTCCAATCCAATCAATAACATAGCAAAACAAATCCAATACAAAAATCAATCAATCTCATCAATTAAACCTTGATTTAACCAATTTTTCATAATTAAATCATTAAAACTCATTAGAAAACATATATAAATGATCAATAACTTGGGAATTTCAGTAAAGAACCATTCATTAGATGAGAAGAACGAAGCTCACCAATGCTTACTTTCCCCTTAATTGAATGAATTTATATGAGAAAACAAGATAAAACAATAAGGTTTTGATAGAAAACAATCAAGAAATCATTTGAAAACAAAAGATTGAAGAAATCAATAAGTTACCTAAGAATTTTGAAGAAGAAAAGAGTGTTTGGATGATGAGAATTTGAGAGAAAATATTTTAGAGAAAAGTTAGTTACTTAAAGTTTGTTTTGGAAATTAATGATAAAGTTTATTCTCCTAGCCTATTTATACCCTTTTAAAACCTTTTGAAAATTTCCAATTAAGGAGAAAAGTATGATATTAGACTTTGGCCAAATAGATCCTTAAAGATCCAAAGTTTTGACCCTTTTTCAAAACAGTCACTAAAAACAATTTTCCATCCTTTACATTTTGGTCACTAGCCAAAATGTCAAATTTCGAAATTCTATTTTCCATATTTTTTCTCACTCAAAAATATTTATTCTGATTTAATCCCAAAATCGGCTCGAATCTTCAATCTCGATCTATCGGACTGTCTAATTAACCTAGAAAACACCTAGGCTCTAAATTGGGACGTTACAACCATGGACCTTATAAAGGATTTATGAGTGCACAGTTTTATTAGGAATACGTTGGGTAATGATATAGTCCTTGGTAAGTACTGTTTGATATTTTCGGAAAAGGTGAGATCCAGATAGAAAGTCTTCTTGGATTGTTTGTGGGTTGGGTTGTACAACACTGTGGTGTATACATACTAACTTTTGACATGAGATTCGAGGTTTGTGATGGAACCCTATGCCTTGGTAGGATTTCCTGCGATAACAAATCATAGTAAGGGTACAAATGACGTGTTTTCCAGACACGTTATAGTTTAGACTGTAAGACTCTTGCAAGAACCGAGTTAATGAGAGCTTTTTTAGTTGTCGATATGAGTTATCATGCTGAGTTTAAAGTAAGTGCTTGAAGCGAGTTGAGACGCTGTTCATTTTTAGAAGTATTGCACTGGGCAAGCAATGATATTGATAGGGATGCCATCAGAGTTAGAGTCTCATTCAGATAGCCACCAAGAGATGAATTATTTTATTTTGGATACAACGACTGTTTTGCAACACCTTTACCAGTATTTAATATCCTATACTAGTTAGAGTGTCACATAGAGAATTGCTAACAATCCATAATAGTCATTTATTTAAAAATTACAACAAACCATTTATGAATTTATCGTGTAATATCAGTTTTCTAATTTTTAATCTACCAATTAATTCTGATTCCAGGCAACAACTTAGCAGTTAATAACTATAGCCTATAAGTGTTATAACCGCCGAAAAGCTGCCTAAATTAAAAATCTAATCGATTAATTTATTTATTAAATTCCTAATAGTTACTCGATTTTACACTAGTAATTCCTTTAACCATTTTAAATTTTAACAAAGCCACTTACCATTCATTATCAACATAAACTAGTTTATAAGTTATTACAAATTATTTCTAAACTAGTTTAAAACCAACTACTATTATCATATACATGCCAACTAGTAAAATCAAAATACATCAAAGATATCATTACTGATACCATAAACATACTCCTTGATAAGTTGGATGCCAAAAGCTCCTTACCCCGATTCATGCTTCACCTACGTGTGAAAATCATTACACGCTAAGTATACACTTAGTGAGGCAATAATAATATCCAGTGCAATACAACATGTCTATAAATATAAAGATGTAACAATACTCATGCATCATGATCACTAGATACGTATTACCATTATGTTAACAATATATTAACATAATATAAAGGGGATATAAATTTCTTACCAATATATATATACTTGCCATTTATTCCAAAAGCTCATAAGCTTATTCGTCTATTTATCTTTTATTAACCAATAAACCATAGCCCAAATATAAACCTATGAGGACCTTGGGTACACAAGTCAAATATGCACCAAAGTGCTAATACACATAAGGTCGTGCCCACCATAATACGCATAAGGTCGTGCCCACCATAGGCACTAAGTGTCCTTTATATACACTATAATGCTAAACTGAGTATGCAGTATGCTGCTGGACTCTATGGCATGCCATCTATACTCTATCCCTCAATGACATATTTGGGCATATATTCCATATTTATTTTATCCATTGCAATGTATATCAACATAATTTAACATTGGGCAGTTCATACCCGAAATAACATTCATAATATAACATCATATATAACTAGTGATCCATGCATTTATATTCAACTTTTGACATATTTAAAATATGTCAATCATATGCTCCATAACATAAATATAATGACAATAAAAATTTGGGTAGGCTCATCGCAAGCCATCCCAATGATGTATAAAAATCAATGTGTCATGATATGTATGCAATTGCACTCACCTTGACACTTTATACAAGTTAAGATATAATCCTCACTAAGCTTTAATTTTGATCATTTTCCTTTCCGTTGTTGCTAGTTTGATTATGGTTTTGATCACGATCTTAGGAGAAGCTCACGGCAAGATGAAGAAAGATAAAGAAAATTATATACTTTTCTATTTCTTTGATTTATGCCAAATGGCATTATATTAGGCTTATTTATAATAAAAATCTTCTTAATAGTCAAATGACTATTTTACCCTTGATATCCAATTCTCCAAAGCTTTCCACTTGTCAAAATATTCATCCAATGGTAAAAAATAAACCAATAAGTTATTGATTACCAACTTTGCCCTTATAATTTTCCAAAATTACAATCTTGCCATTAATCATCCAACGGTTCATATTTAACATGGAAAATCTACTTTAATCCAATGGTCCATGTTAAATCCTTCTAAATTAACGCTTGGAAAATATATTATTAACCTTGCCTTATCATCTAATAAAATATCTCAAATATTTGATTCGATCCGATTATCTGAATTTTTTTGAACTTTAACTCTTTATAGCTTTTAACATAATTCTGTACGAAAAATTTGGGTGACATGAAAACGTCCTAAATTTATACTTTAGCCACCAAACTTTCATTTTATTCATTTTTGTCACTAGCCAAAATTTTGAGGTATTACAATTATCTCCCCTTAAGAAAATCCATCATCAAATTTTTAATATGTACATGGTTTAAAAAAATACGGATACTGCTCATTCATTGCTTCCTCCGTTTCTCATGTAGCTTCTTCCACTTTGTGGTTTCTCCAGAGAATTTTAACTAGAGGAATCTTTTTATTCCTTAATTTATTTTCTCCTCGAGCTAAGATTCTTATAGTTTTCTCATCGTATGTCAAGTTTGGTTGAATTTAAATTTCTTCTGGTGTAATGAAATGCGAAGGATCTAATCGATATTTTCGAAGCATGGACACATGAAACACATCATGGACCTTACTCATTTCCGGTGGTAATGCTAGTTGATATGCCACTAGACCAACCCTTTTTCAAAATTTCATAAGGACCAATAAATCTTGGACTAAGTTTGCCTTTTCATCCAAATCGTATTATTTTTTTCCAGGGTGAAACCTTTAAAAATACCTTGTCTCCAACTTCAAACTCAATATATTTTCTTTTAAGATCTGAGTATGACTTTTGTCTGTCAGAGACGGCTTTGAGATTATCTTTACCTTGTCCTCCACTTCTTGAACATGATCTGGTCCAATAATTTTTTATCCTCTAGTTCGAACCAATTTTAATGGTGTTCAACATTTTCTTCTATATAATGCCTCATAAGGTGCCATCTTTATACTTGATTGGTAACTGTTGTTATAAGCAAACTCAGCTAATGGAAGTTATTTTTCCCATAAACCTACAAAATTCATTATACATGCTCTGAGCATATCTTCGATTATTTGAATAGTTCCTTTTGATTGTCCATCCATTTGAGGAGGGAAAGTAGTACTAAAGTGTAGTCGAGTTCCCAATGCTTCATGTAATGCACTCCAAACCTTGGATCTCTATCGGATATAATAGACATAGGAATACCATGTAATCTAGCAATTTTCTTAACATATAACTTCGCTAACTTATTCAAGGAGTAGTCTGTTTGAACTTGTATGAAATGTGTCATTTAGTCAATCAATACGCAATCACCCAAATCGAATCCTTCTTACTTGATGTTAGTGGTAAGCCTGTTACAAAATCCATAGTAACCTTTTCCCACTTCCATTATAGAATTAAAATTGGTTGAAGTAATCCTGATGGAACTTGACGTTCTGCCTTTACTTGTTGACAAGTTAAACATTTAGCAACAAACTCGGTGATAGCTCGTTTCATGCCAAGCTACCAAAATCGACTGTATATATCTTGATACATTTTGTTATTTCTTGGATGCATAGTTAAAGGACAGTAATGTGCCTCCGAAAATATTTCCCTCATTAATTCCTTATCTTTAGGAATGTATACAATCCCTTGTAGTATAGGCATCCATTTGGTTTTATTTCAAAGTCTTTAGATTCGCCACGTTCAACTTGCTTCTTCTTTTCTAAACATTTCTCATCATTTTCTTGTAACTCTTTAATTCTTCCTATCAAGGTAGACTTAATTTGAAGTTCAGCCACGAATGCATCTTCTTTTTGCAATTTCAACTGGGCATTCAATGCTCTCAAGGCAGAGAATGTTTTCCGGCTAAGTGCATCTGCTACCACATTAGCCTTCCCCGAATGATAATCAGTAATTACATCAAGTTCTTAATCAGTTCTATCCACATTCTTTGCCTCAAATTAAGCTCCTTTTGGGATAACAAATATTTCAAACTTTTATGATCCGTGAAGATGTAGCACTTTTCACCATATAAATAGTGACGCTAAATCTTTAAAGCAAACACTACTGCAACCAACTCTAAATCATGGGTAGGATAATTTCTTTCATGAGTTTTGAGTTGTCAAGAAACATATGCTACAACATTTCCTTCTTGCATTAATACAAATCCCAAACCATTATGGGGTGTATCATTATATATTATAAAATCCTTTCCAGATTCTGATTGTACCAAAACATGAGCTTCTGTTAATATCCTCTTTAATTTATCAAAGCTTTCCTGAAATTTATCTGTCCAAACAAATGGCACATCATTTCTTAATAGCTTAGTTATTGGAGTGACAATCATTAAAAAGTCTTTCATGAACCGCCGATAATAACCAGCTAATCCCAAGAAACTTCTCACTTCAGAGACATTCTAAGGAATTCTCCATTCGAGGATTGCTTGAACCTTTTTAGGATCAACTCGAATCTCTTCAGCTGAAACTATATTTCCAAGGAAAGCTACTTCAGACAACCAAAATTCACACTTTGATAGCTTTGCATATAATTTCTTTTATCAAAGGATCTGAAGAACTACTCAGAGGTGAGTATCATGATCCTTTTTGGTTTTAGAATAAACCAATATATCATCTATGAATACCACCACAATTTGATCTAAATATGGATGAAGTACCCGGTTCATTAGATCCATAAAAGCTGTTGGTGCATTTGTAAGTCCAAAAGGCATTGCTACAAACTCATAATGCCCGTATCTAGCCTGAAAGTTGTCTTTGGTATATCTGCATCTTTGATCTTCAATTGATGATACCCGATTGAAGATCAATTTTAGAAAACACTGTTGCTCCTTAAAGAGATCATCAATCCTTGGCAGAGGATATTTATTCTTCATCGTCACTTTATCAAGTTGACGATAATCTACACATAACCTCATTGATCCATCTTTCTTTTTCACAAACAAGACTAGAGCTTCCCAAGGTGATAAATTAGGTCGTATAAAACCTTGATATAATAATTCTTGTAATTGAGCATTCAGCTATCTATGTTTTGTAGAAGCCATCCTGTAAGGTGCTATTGATATTGGTGTCGTTCTAGGAAGCACATCCATACCAAATTCCACCTCTCGATCTGGAGATAATCCCGACAATTCATTTGGGAAAAAATCTAGAAATTCTCGTACCGTTGGTATATTTTTTTAGATTTATCTTTGTTTCCTGAGTATTTATCACGTGAGTTAAATATGCTTCACTCCCATGTGATAGTAACTTTTTAGCAACTACAACTGATATTGCATTACTTAGATAATTCAGGCTTTCACCTACAAGTATTGTTTCTAAGCCACCTGGTCCTTTTAAAATTAACATTTTCAATCGGCATTCAACCGTAGCAGCATATACCGATAACCAATCCACTCCAAGAATGAATTTAAACTCTTGGAAGGGTAATTCCATAAGGTCAATTGGAAACTCATTTTCTTGAATCTTTATAGGACACTTTTTTCGGTTTGAGTCTGTTTCCCCATTTTATCCTCGAGGTCTAATTTTTCTATAGCCTTTGCTCGATTTACTACCTCTTGAAAAGCAGTGAAATTATGAGAGACCAATATCCTTTTATATTGAGGATCCAACCCATATATGAATTTGTTAATTCTGGATTTTTCGGTTGGATAAAACTCTATTGCAAATCGGCTCAGTCTATTGAACTCACATTCATATTCATAGACTGATCTGCCAAACTGTTTTAGATCTAGAAATCGTTGTCTCATTTCATCAACAAACATGTCTCCAATATATTTTTCTTTGAATTCTTTTAAAAAGAATTCCCAAGTAATCTGCTCTGGAGGGACTTGTGATTTATTACCTTCCACCACACATTAGCTTGCTCCATCAGTAGAGATACTACTCCCTCCAATTTTCCTTGTTCATCACAAGGAATCCTGCTTAGCATAATTTTGATATCATTCAACCAGTAATCAACAACCATTAGATTTTTATCAATATCACCCCGAAATTCTGGTGCTTTCATTTTCCTTAATTCTTTTGGAACTGATACTGGTGCTCGACGATTTATAATAGCATCCAATGTGTGAAAAAATAAACCTTGATCTTACACATGCATATTTCGATGTTCTTAAGCTGGTAGCTCAACATTTTACTGAGCATGAAGCGGATTCTGATTCACCTCATTACTCCTGCTCTATGCCGGAGTATCATGCTCAGTTGCCTAACGGGACTCCTGATGATCTAACATCTACTAAAGTCACAATCATCCCACATAAGTAAGGACTAACATTACTAATTAGTAGGCATCAAAGTATATTTATTCAAATATCAGTAATTTTGACATCCTAGTGGCATGTATATAATCTCGGCTCTCTACGGGCCTGATTTGTATCCAGAATCGGCTAAACCTGTAGCTCTGATACCAATAAATGTAACACCCTTACCAGTATTTAATATCCTATACTAGTTAGAGTGTCACATAGAGAATTTCTAACAATCCATAATAGTCATTTATTTAAAAATTACAACAAACCATTTATCAATTTATCTCGTAATATCAGTTTTCTAATTTTTAATCTACCAATTAATTCTGATTTCAGGCAGCAACTTAGCAGTTCATAACTATAGCCTATAAGTATTATAACTGCCTAAATTAAAGATCTAATCGATTACTCTATTTATTAAATTCCTAATAGTTACCCGATTTTACACTACTAATTCCTTTAACCATTTTAAATTTTAATAAAACTACTTACCATTCATTATCAGTATAAACTAGTTTATAAGTTATTACAAATTATTTCTAAACTAGTTTAAAACCAACTACTATTATCATATACATGCCAACTAGTAAAATCAAAATACATCAAAGATGTCATTACTAATACCATAATATACTCCTTGCTAAGTAGGATGCCAAAAACTCCTTACTCTGATTCATGCTTTTCACCTACGCGTGAAAATAATAACACGCAAAGTACACACTTAGTGAGGCAATAATAATATACAGTGCAATACAACATGTTTATAAATTTAAAAATGTAACAATACTCATGCATCATGATCACTAGATATGTATTACCATTATGTTAACCATATATTAACATAATATAAGCCAGATATAAATTTCTTACCAATATATATATATACTTGCCATTTATTCCAAAAGCTCATAAGGTTATTCACCTATTTATCTTTTATTAATCAATAAACCATAGCCCAAATATAAACCTATGAGGACCCTGGGTACACGAGTCAAATATGCACCGAAGTTCTAATACACATAAGGTCGTGCCCATCGTAATACACATAAGGTCGTGCATACCATATGCACTATGTGTCCTTTATATACACTATAGTGCTAAACCGAGTATGCAGCGTGCTGCTAGACTCTATGGCATGCCAACTATACCTTGTCCCTCTTAGGGGTAAACTATTCATTTAAGGGACTAAAATGCATAACTTTTGAAAATTACAATTTAGTCTCTGAACTTTTCTTAAGTTTATACTTTAGCCACCAAACTTTCATTTTATTCATTTTGGTCACTAGCCAAAATTGTGAGGTATTACATGTTTAACCTCATGTTTTTTTATATCATACATATTTGTGGAAAGATTTTGTTGTGCAATAATCTTTTGGGTTCTACAGTATAAGTTTGTTTTTTTAGTGACCTTTTTTCGAGGTACCGTTGGGTTTTGCTTATCGTCTGTAATGTACCGAGCGAGGATGAATTCCTTCTAAGAGAAAGAATAAGTTGAAATTAAGTTTGTATTGTTAGAAGAAAAAGGGTTATAATTGAAAACTGTTGTGAAAGATCAGAGTAGCGCAAGGGAAATTATTTGAGATCTTAGAAAAGTTATTTGAGTTTCAACATTTTCTTTTGATTTATGGGTACAAATTTCGAGGAAAAAAGTTTCTTTAAGGAGGAAAGAGTTGTAACGATCCAATTTTTGAGTTGGAAAATCGGTCTCAGATCTGGGTTGTGGGTCTTTTAATCTAGTGATTAAATTGGAAGAAATTAAAGTTGAAAGGTTAATCTAAGAAGATGTAGTGATCTTTTGTAAGTGGGTAAAATGTTGGTGCTAAAAGTGTGGAGCTTTTAAAGATTAAATGGCTAAGTGTGTGCTTTGACCATTTTACTTTATAAGGCATTAAATTGGGTCTAACTTTTTAGGTGTTGGAAGAGTGGGGGAAGTTTGAAATAATAGAGGAGAGATAGAGATGATATTTTAAAGGAGAAGAAAGTGATAGAAACCTTTCAAGCTTCGTCTAGTCGTCGTTCGGGCTGCAGTGGTTAGCTTCACAGGTATGGTTGGCTTTAGCTTAGTGAGACAAGCAAGATGGTGGTGGTTTCATCATCTTCGTGGCTGACGTCTATCGGAGTAAAGCTCGAGAAAGGTCGGCTTTTGAAGAACTTGGTCTTTCATCACTCACCGTCGTGTTTTGGCACCACCAACAGCTCTACTGGCACTGGAAATAAAGATTTGAAGCTCACCAAAGAATTTCGACCACTAAAAGAATTTCGACATCAAGAACGATATCCCAAAAATGGTAGTCTTTGGCTCTCAAGAAGAACATCATCATATTCTTCTAATAGGGATAATTGGCACCGTTAAAGAAATATGGCTTGTCTATGGATTATGCCTTGAACAATGATTGACTTATTGGTTGGTCGAGCTTGTCGGAATCTCCTCAATAGGATTTTAATCCTCTCGATTGAGCCTTGCTCTGATACTAATTGTTGAGCTCGATATCTTTCAAACGAAACGTGTTGCCAAGTGGTGGAGAAGTTGCAATTTGGGTGTTGGTGGTGGAAGCACAAGATGAGACAATGAACACAACTGTAATATATTGAAATTTTGGTTAGTGACCAAAATGTAAAACCTAAAAAGTTTGGTGACCAAAATGTAAATTTCGAAAAGTTTGGTGCCAAAGTGTAAACTTTAGAAAGTTCAGGGACCAAGTTGTAATTTTCAAAAGTATGTAAGTTAGTCCCGTAAATGAATATTTCACCCTCAAGAGTGGCATTTTCATGATACACGAATTTTTGTTACGGGGTTTGTATGAAGAGCTATAAAGCTTTAAAGTTCAGGAAAAATTCGGATAATCAGATTTAATCGAATAAATGAGAAATCTTTTATGAGATATTTTAGGAGATGTTTTATTAAAATAAGACAAGGGTAAAAAGGTTATTTCCATGCCTTATTTTAATGGAAATTAATATGGGTCATTGGATTAAAGATTACTTTTCCATGTTTAATCTTAGCCATTGGATGAAAAATGGCAAGATGGTAATTTTTGAAGAGGGCAAGGGCAAAGTTAGTAATCACTAACTCCTTGGATTGTTTTGGAACCTTGGATTGGTAGGTAGACATACGGCTTAATATGGAGCTTTGGATTACAAGGGTAAAAAGGTCATTGGACTTTAAAATGAAATTTAAATTCATTTTTAATAAATTGAATACAAGTGGCTTAATTTGAAGGAAAAGAAATTTCAAGATTTCTTCCCCAATTTTCAGCCAAGTTCGAATACCCCAAGGTAAGAAGAAAAAAGTTTCTTCTTGATTTTTCAGGCTTATTTAGTTGGAATTTTGATGAAAGCATGAAACATGAAATTTATCTACGTGAAATTCTCTATCTATTGGTACCATTTGTTCATGCTTTTCTTATTTAAAACCTTAGTTTTGGGAAACTGATGGATGAAGGGGATGTTGATTTAGAATGAATTAAGGTTAGTTTTTAATGAATATGATGTTGTAGAATCATATTAAAGCTTGTATGATGATTGAAACTACATGGAAATAGCTAAACCCTAAATTGTTCAAAGTTAGGGTTTTAGTAGAAAAGTTGAATTTGGAATGATTTTGAGTTGGGAATGGTTTTGAAGGCTTGGAAATGATGTTTAAGTGTTAAGTAAACTAATTTGGAAACTTGAAAAAGTAGATGGGTGATTTCGGTATTTTGAAGGAATTATGGGAAATTATGGAAAATTTTCTATAAATTTGGAAATGTTGAAATTGTGATTTTACAAGTTTTAAAATGTCATTTGGACCATTTTTGAATTTTGTAGGACATAGGGATCAATTTGAAAATTTGGAAAAGATTGGGGACCAATTCGGCAATTAGGAAGACTTTAAGGACTAAAGTGAAAATTTATTTTCATGGAAGAATTATGCTGGAATTAAGGTTAGAATGAGTTATAAATCATTCTTTGAGTAAGGGTTGGAAGAAATACAAAGTATTAGGGATGGAATGACTTGTGTCATAAAACTAATATTTGGAAAATATTAGGGTGTTTATAGGAAAATTATTCCTATATTGTTTATGTGTTAGTAGGATACTAACATATAATTTGGAATGTACTTATGGTAATTTCTAATACACTGTAGACTGTGAACAAAATCAAGACCGAGTTAGCAATCGAGGAAAGGAACGAGATCAAAGTTGAACTTAGTGAGGCTAGTTGAACATTGACAAAGTATACAGTGTCGAGGTGAGTGCATTTTATGCATGAATAGTTGTTTGATAACATATTATGAATTTATATTTGACATGTTGAGAATTTTCAAAGGTAGAAGAATTACATGCATTGATCACAGGTAATTTAATTTTGATATGTTGTGTTATAGGGTATGAACTGCCCAGTATTTAATTATATTGCCATGGATGAATCGAATATGGAATTGGGAAAATATGCCCAAATAAGTAATTGAGGTATGGAGTATAGTTGGCATGCCATAGAGTCCAGCGGTTTATTAACACTTATGTGTGGTTTCTTAGCACTTATGTGCGGTCTCTTAGCACTTATGTGCGGTCTCTTAGCACTTTGGTGCGGTTTTGACTCTTGTACTCAAGTCCTCAAACTATGTTGGGCAATAATTTATTTGATAATAAATGGTTAATAAAATTAGAGGGTAGATAAACTCTCGGATAATGGCAAGGATATTAATAGGATTTATAAATATGGAATATATTATGTTGATATTTGATTAACATAAGGAAAATAAAAGAATGGTGATCAAATTGCATGTTCATTATATTATTGATATAATTCGAGCATGTTGATGTATGTTAAATAATTATAATGCCTCACTAAGTGTTTACTTAACGTGTGATGATTTTCACGCGTAGGTAGTAATCCAAGGCAGGAGTAAGGAATATCAGCATCATCACCTCGAGGAAAAATAGTTGTACGGTAATTTACATCTTTGATTTATTTTGGTTATCTCTAGTTGGCATGTATAAAATATTGGTAGCTCACTTTAACTGGTCTAGATATGGTATGTAATATTAATATCTAGATAAGTGGTTTATATTAGTTAAAAAAATATTTCTAGTAATGGAAATCAGGTAAATTTCTAAATTTGATTTTTATAGTAATTAAGATCATTTTTAATTTAGGTAGTTTACTTAATTAAAAGGTGTAGTTACAAACTGCCAAATTGCTGCCTGAAAACGGAATCTATTTGACTAATTAAAAATTAGTAATTGATTTTACGCGATAAATATAAATTTTCAAAAATTATTGTTTTTGGATTAATTTGGTTAGTATAAAAATATGATTAAATAGTATGTGACACTCTATACTAGTATTGGTTAATAAATACTGTTAAGGGTGTTATATTTATTGGTATCAGAGCTACAGTTTTAGCCGATTCTGGATGATAAATGAGTCTCTATAGAAAGTCAAAGTTATATGCATGCCACTAGGATATCAAAAATTACTGATATTGTATAGGATTATGATGATGCTCGATGTTTGGTAGATTATTCCTTACTTGTTTAAGATAGTCGTGACAAGAACAGATGTCGGATTATCGGGAATCACGACAGGTTGTTGAGCAGGATGTGCCTGCTCAAAGCGGAAGTAATAAGGTGAATCAGAATCCACCTCAGGTTTATCAAAATGTGGAGCAACCGGCCCAACAGAATGTAGAGCAGTCGGCTCGGGAACAAAGAAATATGCCAGTACATGATCAAGGTTTATTTGTTACAATCCTTGGATGCGATTATAAATCGGCGAGCACCAGTATCAGTCCCTATGGAGCTAAGGAAAATTGGAGCACTAGAATTCCTAGGTGATACTGATGCAAATCCGATGGATAATATCAAGATTATGTTAAGCAGAATTCCTTGTGATGATCAAGGAAAATTGGAAGGAGTATTATCCCTTCTTATGGAACCAGCCAGTATATGGTGGAATGTGATAACTGCACAAGTACCTCCGGAGTGGGTTACTTGGGAATTCTTTCTTCAATAATTCAAAGAAAAGTATATTGGAGATGTATTTGTGGAAGATATGAGGCAACAATTTCTGCAGCTTAAATAGCATGGCAGATCGGTTTATGAGTACGAATGCAAATTTAATAGACTGAGCCGATTTGCGACGAAATTTCTCCCAACTGAAAGATCTAGAATCGACAGATTCATATTTGGACTAGATTCGCAATATAAGAGGATATTGGATTCCCGTAATTTCATTACTTTTCAAGAAATAGTGAACCGAGCCAAGGCTATAGAAAGAGTGGACCTCTAAAAGAAGGTAGAAAAGTAGAGTCAGACCAGAAAAAGGTCAGGATGGTCATTTGTTGTGTCATCGTTTAAACGCAGCAAGGGAATGCCACACCAGCATCCTACAACATCTGCCTCTTCAGTTAAAAAGGGGTATGTAGGAGGGAAATCAAAGCAGTCCCAGATGAATACTGCAGGTACTCAAGGGTCTGGAGTTCGCCCGATTTTAGAATGTGAGCATTCTGTCAAGAGGCATCCTAGTCAATGTTGGTTGATCGGATCATGTTTCCATTGTGGACAAGCTGGGCATTTCAAGAAGAATTGTCCGGAGCTTCATCCGCATCAGTTTGCTGCAACGCCACCAAGGAGCAAGGGGGACAAAGGTGGAAAACCGGGAGCATCTGCATCAACACCTAATCAAGAAAGTATAGCTACAGCTCGGGTATACAACATCAAAACTGTTGAAGATCGAAATGATGCATAAATCATTGCAGGAATGATCGAACTCTTTGGCAGACCTATTTTTACCTTAATTGATCCAGGCTCTACTCATTCATACATTAGTTCTAGAGTAATACTTGAAAGAAACACCCTAGTAGAACTAATTTCGAGTGAGATAGTTGTTGTCAACCCAATAGGACAAAGTGCCAAAGTGAGCAGGATATGTAGGAAATGTCCTTTAAAAATTAAAGCAGTAGAATTTCCTACCGATCTTATGGAATTGCCTTTCCAAGAATTTGAAATTATTCTTGGAATAGATTGGCTATCGGCATTTGATGCTATGGTTGAATGCCGATTAAAAATAGTAGTCTTAAAAGGGGCAGAGGGTTAGAAAATAGTGTTTGAAGGTGAAAGACAGAACTATTTGAGCTCAGATATTACAGCTGTAGCTGCTGGAAAATTGTTCTCATGCGATTATGAAGCCTATTTAGCTCATATGGTAAGTGCTCCAGAAATAAAAATAGATCTGGAAAACATACCTACGGTGCAGGAATTTCCAGATGTTTTTTTGGATGAATTACCTGGCTTACCCCCAGATCGAGAGGTGGAATTTGGTACTGATGTGCTCCCTGGAACAACACCAATATCAATAGCACCTTATAGAATGGCTCTTCCAGAGCTCAAGGAGTTGAAGCTCAGTTACAAGAATTGTTAGATAAAGGCTTCATTCAACCAAGCATATCACCTTGGGGAGCCTCAGTCTTGTTTGTAAAGAAGAAAGACGGATCAATGAGGCTATGTGTGGATTATCGTCAACTTAATAAGGTGACGATAAAGAATAAGTATCATTTACTGAGGATTGACGGTCTTTTTGATCAACTTAAGGGAGCAACAGTGTTCTCTAAGATTGATCTTCGATCGGGGTATCATCAATTAAAAATCAAAGAAGCGGATATACCAAAGACAGCTTTAGAACCAGATATGGGCACTACGAGTTTGTAGTAATGCCATTTGGACTTACAAATACACCAGCATCGTTTATGGATTTAATGAATCGAATCTTCCAATCGTATTTGGATCGATTCGTGGTAGTATTTATTGATGATATATTGGTTTACTCTAGAACCAGGGAGGAGCATGATGCTCATCTATGAGTTGTTCTCCAGATCTTATGAGAAAAGAAGTTATATACAAAGCTGTCAAAGTGTGAATTCTGGTTATTAGAAGTAAATTTTCTTGGGCATGTAGTTTCAGCCAAAAGAATTCGAGTTGATCCCAAGCAGGTTCAAGCAATCCTTGAATAGAAAGTCCCTAAGAACATCTCCAAAGTGAGAAGCTTTTTGGGATTAGCTGTTTATTATCGGCGGTTTGTGAAAGATTTTTCAATGATTGCTTCTCCGATAACCAAACTGTTAAGAAAAGATGTATTGTTCGTTTGGACGGAAAAATGTCAAGAAAGCTTTGATCAATTAAAGAAGGTTCTGACAGAAGCTCCTGTTCTAGTACAACCAAAACCTGGAAAAGAATTTGTAATATATAGCGATGCCTCCCATAATGGTTTGGGGTGTGTGCTGATGCAAGAAGGAAGGGTGGTAGCTTATGCTTCACGGCAACTCAAAACTCATGAAAGAAACTATCCCACTCATGATTTAGAGTTGGCTGCAGTGGTGTTTGCTCTAAAAATTTGGTGACACTACTTATATGGTGAAAATGATATATCTTCACTGACCATAAAAGTTTGAAATATTTGTTATCTCAAAAGGAGCTCAATTTGAGGCAGAGAAGATGGATAGAATTAATCAATGATTATGATGTAATTATTGATTATCATCCAAGAAAGGCTAATGTGGTAGCAGACGCACTTAGCCGAAAAACATTTTCTGCCTTGAGAGCCCTAAATGCCCAGTTGAAAATACAAGAAGATGGTGCATTAGTGGTAGAATTTCAAATCAAGCCCACTTTGATAGAGAGAATTAAAGAGTTACAAGCCAAAGATGAAGGGTGCTTGAAGAAGATGAAACAAATAGAAAGTCGTGAATCTAAGGACTTTGAAGTAAAGTCTAATGGGTGCTTATATTATAAAGGGCGTTTATACGTTCCTGAGAATGATGAGATGAAGAAAGAAATACTTTTTGAATCCCATTACAACCCTTTAACAATGCATCCAGGCGGTAAGAAAATGTATCAAGATGTGAAAAGTCATTTTTGGTGGCCAGGCATGAAACAATCCATCATAGAGTTTGTTGCCAAGTGTTT
This sequence comes from Hibiscus mutabilis, assembly GCA_019671005.1. Lineage (NCBI taxonomy): Eukaryota > Viridiplantae > Streptophyta > Magnoliopsida > Malvales > Malvaceae > Hibiscus > Hibiscus mutabilis. Next base: position 45,326,386 of record CM033726.1, on the reverse strand, counting down.
GACATGTCAACAAGTAAAAGCAGAACATCAAGTACCATCTGGATTACTTCAACCAATTTCCATTCCATAGTGGAAATGGGGGATAGAGTTACTATGGATTTAATAATGAGCTTGCCTTGACACCAAGTAAAAAGGATGAAATCTGGGTGATTGTGGATTGATTAACTAAATCGGCACACTTCATACCAGTTCGCACGGATTATTCTTTGAATAAGCTGGCGGAACTGTATATCAAAGAGATTGTTAAATTTCATGGTGTTCTTATGTCTATTATATCGGACAGGGATCCTAGGTTCATTTTAAGATTTTGGAGTGCTTTACACGAGGCATTGGGAACTAAATTGCATTTTAGTACTACTTTTCATCCCCAGACGGACGGGCAGTCGGAGAGAACTATCCAAGTATTGGAGGATATGCTTAGAGCATGTGTAATAAATTTTGCAGCTTCCTGGGAAAAGCATCTCCCATTAGCGGAATTCACATATAACAATAGTTTTCAACAAGCATAAAGATGGCTCCTTATGAAGCATTATATGGGAGGAAATGCTTAACGCCATTGAATTGGTTCGAGCTTGAGGATCGAAAAGTTATTGGACCGGATCTTGTTCAGAGGATGAAAGATAAGCTAAAAATTATTCAAGACAATCTCAAAGCTGCCTCCGACAGACAAAAATCTTACTCGGATCTTAAAAGAAAAGATATTGAGTTTGAAGTTGGAGATAAGGTACTTTTAAAAGTATCACCCTGGAAAAAGGTGTTACGCTTTGGACGAAAAGGCAAGCTCAGTCCAAGATTCATCGGCCCGTATAAGATTCTAAAAAGGGTTGGTCCAGTGGCATATCAGTTAGCATTGCCACCTGAGATGAGTAAGATCCATGATGTTTTTCATGTATCCATGTCGGGGAAGTATCGATCAGATCCTTCGCATATCATTACACCGAAAGAAATCGAGATTCAGCGAGATCTGACATACGAGGAGGAACCTGTGAGAATATTAGCTCACAGAGAAAAGCAGTTAAGAAATAAAAAGATTCCTCTAGTCAAAGTGTTATGGAGAAATCACAAAGTAGAGGAAGCTACTTGAGAACCTAAGGAATCAATGAAAAAGCAGTATCCGCATCTTTTTCAACCTAGTACTGAGAAAAATTTGAGGACGAATTTTATTAAGGGGGAAGAATTGTAATATCTTGAAATTTTGGTTAGTGACCAAAATGTAAAACTTGAAAAGTTTGGTGACCAAAATGTAAAATTTGAAAAGTTTGGTGCCAAAGTGTAAACTTTGGAAAGTTTAGGGACCAAGTTGTAACTTTCAAATGTATGTAAGTTAGTCCCGTAAATAAATAGTTCACCCTCAAGAGTGGCATTTTCGTGATACACGGATTTTTGATACGGAGTTTGTATGAAGAGCTATGAAGCTTTAAAGTTCAGGAAAAATTCGGATAATCGAATTTAATCGAATAAATGAGAAATATTTTGTGAGATATTTTACAGATATTTTATTAAAATAAGACAAGGGTAAAAGGGTTATTTCCATGCCTTATTTTAATGGAAATTAATATGGGCCATTGGATTAAAGATTACTTTTCCATGTTTAATCTTAGCCATTGGATGAAAAATGGCAAGATGGTAATTTTTGAAGATGGCAAGGGCAAAGTTGGTAATCACTAACTCCTTGGATTGTTTTGGGCCCTTGGATTGGTAGGTATACATGTGGCTTAATATGGAGCTTTGGATTACAAGGGTAAAAAGGTCATTAGACTTTAAAATGAATTTTAAATTCATTTTTAATAAATTGAATACAAGTGGCTTAATTTGAAGGAAAAGAATTTTCAAGATTTCTTCCCCAGTTTTCAGCCAAGTTCGAATACCCCAAGGTAAGAAGAAAAAAATCTTCTTCTTGATTTTTCAAGCTTATTTAGTTGGAATTTTGATGAAGGCATGAAACATGAAATTTATCTACGTGAAATTCTCTATCTATTGGTACCATTTGTTCATGTTTTTCTTATTTAAAATCTTAGTTTTGGGAAATTGATGGATGAAGGGGATGTTTATTTAGAATGAATTAAGGTTAGTTTTTAATGAATATGATGTTGTAGAATCATATTAAAGCTTGTATGATGTTTGAAACTACATGGAAATAGCTAAACCCTAAATTGTTCAAAGTTAGGGTTTTAGTAGAAAAGTTGAATTTGGAATGATTTTGATTTGGGAATGGTTGTGAAGGCCTGGAAATGATGTTTAAGTGTTAAGTAGACTAATTTGGAAACTTGGAAAAGTAGAGGGGTGATTTCAGCATTTTGAAGGAATTGGGGGAAATTATGGAAAAATTTCCATAAATTTTGAAATGTTGAAATTATGATTTTAAAAGTTTTAAAATGTCATTTGGACCATTTTTGAAGTTTGTAGAACATATGGATCAATTTGAAATTTTAGAAAAGATTGGGGACCATTTCGACAATAAGGAAGACTTTAAGGACTAAAGTGAAAATTTATTTTCATGGAAGCATTATGCTGGAATTAAGGTTAGAATGAGTTATAAATCATTCTTTGTGTAAGGGTTGGAAGAAATACAAAGTATTGGGGATAGAATGACTTGTGTTATAAAACTAATATTTGGAAAATATTAGGGTGTTTATAGGAAAATTATTCCTATATTGTTTATGTGTTAGTAGGATACTAACATATAATTTGGAATGTACTTATGGTAATTTTTAATACATTGTAGACTGTGAACAAAATCAAGACCGAGTTAGCAATTGAGGAAAGGAACGGGATCAAAGTTGAACTTAGTGAGGCTAGTTGAACATTGACAAAGTATAAAGTGCCGAGGTGAGTGCATTTTTATGCATGAATAGTTGCTTGATAACCATATTATGAATTTATATTTGACATGTTGAGAATTGTCAAAGGTAGAAGAATTACATACATTGATCACATGTAATTTAATTTTGATATGTTGTGTTATAGGGTATGAACTGCCCAGTATTTAATTATATTTCATGGATGAATCGAATATGGAATTGGGAAATTATGCCCAAATAAGCAATTGAGGTATAGAGTATAGTTGGCATGTCATAGAGTCCAGCGGTTTATTAACACTTATGTGTGGTTTCTTAGCACTTATATGCGGTCTCTTAGCACTTCGGTGCGGTTTTGACTTGTGTACTCAAGTCCTCAAACTATGTTGGTCAATAATTTATTTGATAATAAATGGTTAATAAAATTAGAGGGTAGATAAACTCTCGGATAATGGCAAGGATATTAATAGGATTTATAAATCCGGAATATATTATGTTGATATTTGATTAACTTAAGGAAAATAAAAGAATGGTGATCAAATTCTATGTTCATTATATTATTGATATAATTCGAGCATGTTGATGTATGTTAAATAATTATAATGCCTCACTAAGTGTTTACTTAACGTGTGATGGTTTTCACGCACTGGTAGTAATCCAGGGCAGGAGTAAGGAATATCTGCATCATCACCTCGATGAAACAATATTTGTATCGGTAATTTACATCTTTGATGTATTTTGGTTATCTCTAGTTGGCATGTATAAAATATTGGTAGCTCACTTTAACTGGTCTATATATGGTATGTAATATTAATATCTAGATAAGTGGTTACTTTATAATGTGGTTTATATTAGTAAAAAAATATTTCTAGTAATGGAAATCGGGTAAATTTCTAAATTTGATTTTTATAGTAATTAAGATCATTTTTAATTTAGGCAGTTTACTTAATTAAAAGGCGTAGTTACAAACTGCCAAATTGCTGCCTGAAAACGGAATCTATTTGACTAATTAAAAATTAGTAATTGATTTTACGCGATAAATATAAATTTTCAAAAATTACTATTTTGGGATTAATTTGGTTAGCATAAAAATACAGTTAAATAGTATGTGACACTCTATACTAGTATTGGTTAATAAATACTGGTAAGGGTGTTACAACAACAATTTAGAGTGGTTCGGTTTTCTAACCAAAGCTTACATCCACTACCTTAGGTTCCCCATTAAGAATTTCCACAAATTCACTACTTTGAATTTCTTCCCTTTTTCCTGGGCTCAAGATGAAACCCTTACAACCACTTGACCTATACCCCAAGGCCAAGCAAAAACCCTCTCAACAAAGTGAAATAAAAAAGCAAACTGAAAATCCTCTCATATGTATTTGTTTGCACTCTTAAGCACTCACCCAAATCCTAATATACTTGAGAAAATATTAACAATTAAGCTCACAAGTGTTTGTCTATACAAAAATGGGAATTTAAGCACTAAGACACTTTTTCAATCATAATAATATTGGCAATAAGATCATTAGTTGTTTATGGTACTTCAAGGGTCATTTTATCCTCCCAATTGAGTTCCTAGCCGTTGGAGACCGTTGGAATTGGATTGGAGCCGTTGGGAATACATTTCCATGCTGAATTTCCATTTTTGGGCTCGTCGGTATTAGTATACGGAAGTGCGTATCGGTACGCTTCCTTATATAAAAATAGCCATTATGCTCGCTTCAGCCTTCTCGTATCGATACGCCTTGGGGAGTATCGATACGGTGGATTGGTAGGCCTTGGTATGTTTCGGTACTTGGGATCGATACGACGAATCGGTACACCTGCATAGAAATAGCCATTAAAGGTTTGAAAACATAGGGATTGGTACGCGTAAAAGCGTATCGGTACAACCCCTTCTGTATCGATACGTATAAGCCTTTACCGCACGCGGTTTTGATTACGAAAATTTTCAGAAATCAACCCTACTAACGTATCGATCTACGTTGAAATCAGATTCGGTACATGACTTAAGAAATCTCAGGTTTAGCTCTTTAAAATTTTTGAAGCCTTCCAAAACCCTTTGAAAGCATCACAAACATATTTTCAAGTTGTTTGAACTTAAAATCATTTTTGAAATCTTTTGAATTTAGTCCAAAACTATTTTTCAATTATTATATCAAAACAAATATCCTAACAATATATATAATTTTAATAAAATTTAAATTTTAAAAAAATCAAAATAAACTTTTTCAATTAAATAACATATTTAAATCTTAATACAATGAGTATATATATATATATAATTCTATTAAAATTTTAAAAAATCACGTGAATAATCTTTTAAAGTTATTAAATAACATTACAAAATTTAAAAAACTTATATGAATAATCTTTAAAAATTTTAAATTTTAATTCAGTGAGTATATATATATATATCTTTAAAAATTATTAAATAACATTAAAAATCTTTAAAAAATTATATGAATAATCTTTAAAATTTTAAAATATTAAAATTTAAAATCTTAATTCAAAGAGTATATGAAAAAAATATGTTAAAAATTAAAAATTTTAAAAATATATATATGAATAATATTTCAAATTTAGAATCTTAATTTTATGAGTATATATATGGATATTCTTTAAAAATTATTAAATAAAATATATAATTATATTAAAATTTTTAAAATTTATATGAATAATCTTTTAAAATTTAAAATCTTAACTCAATCATATACCAAGATTGTTTTATCTAAGATATTTAAACATATAATAATTAATCATATTTTTCTCGCCAAACACGACACTCTTTCCCTTTCTCTTCCTCAATTTCTTTCTACAGTCACAATCTCCCACAGTGGAAGAACTGCTATTTAAACTTAATTTTTTATTTTCTTGCAAACCAGACCTTTTACAGTGGAAGTTTCACTTAATGTACTTAACATCATCACAATTGGTTTGTATGGTTTTGAACGGAGGAAAGGGATTAAGAGTATCTTCTTGTAGTTAAAGATTCTTCAGTTTCTGATTTAGAAGAAGAATCACTTCCAGTTTAATTGTTAATAATCATGTATGTGCTCTTTTATATATTTACTTCAATATTTATTGATCTTGTTTGTTCATTGATGTTTTTTATTATTCTTTGGTGGATTTCTTATTTGGTTTTTTGAATTTATTGGTTGGTCTACTACTTTTAGTTTTATGTGTTCTAGTTATTTTGTTTAACTTTGCAGGTCGCTCCTAATTCGAGTGCAGGTCAGGTTTGGTTATGACATTATCAGGTTTAATTCAAGTTCGAGTCGTTCTCAGGTCGAGTACGGATCCAAAATCATCGGGTCTAACTTTGGTTTGGGTTAATGATAAGTGTTCAAAAGTACTATTTTTCTTACCCTTTTTACTCATATTATTGTTAGACTTAGGCTCATATTAGTTGCATAGTTAGCCATTCATGCATTAATCCATGTTTCCTTCAATCGTTGAGCTTGATTACATAACTTGGTGATTTTTGTGGAAATAGATGCTGCTTTGGTGTGTTTTTGTGTGTGTATGTGCAGGATCACTTGCCAAAGCAATGCCGAGCTAGTTGCCAGGGCAGTGCATGAAGGAGACGCCGAGCCAGTCGCCATGGCATTTGTCGACAAAGACCAAAAGCAATACGGATGTCGAAATTAATGACTTTACAAGCCCAAGATGACATGGAGCAAGGAAAATTATAATAAATAATTATATTCTTTAAAGATAATTTAATTCCAACTCAAACTCCTCCTCAAAGAAGGACTTTGGCCTAGCCCTATAAATAGCAAGGAGATTTCGACAATCCATAGAGAGAGCAAGAGGGAAATTTTGACAAGATAGCAAGGAGGGGAAATTTCGACTTCTTCTTCTTCTTTGCTTCTATTAGATTCATGGTTTGGGGATTATTCTTTGTATATCTTTTGAACCCAACCATGAACTAACTTGATTGGTTGGGGTTATTGTGTTTTGTTGTTGTGAGAAACTATTGGTTTTTGTTTAGGTAATAAGAGTTTGCACTTTTCTATTCAAGGTTTACTCATTCTTGGCTTTTATTCTTGTTTGCGAGTGAATTGGGAGAGGATCTCGTGATTTCATCTATTTATCTAATATCGGGAGAGTTAGATTCAAGAAACGAATGAGTATGGTCTTTATTCAATCTATTGATGGTGAAGATTAATCCGCTTAGGAATAAGTTAAGGATTTCAACGGCTAAGAGGAGCGCAAGATTGGTTGTTGTTCACCCTTGATTCACGCAGGATGTATTATCAAGGCATGCACAAGTAGCTAGAGTTTCGACTTAGGGATAAGAAGAAACCATTGAAGAACGCTCCGCCGAACCTTGAAGTTGCTGCCCGCCCGCGCCCAAGTAGTTGCCCAACTAGTTGCCCAGCAACCATCGATTAGTTGCCAAGGCAACCCCACAGTAAAGTTGCCACGGCAACCGAGTTGCCCGTGCACTCTTTTAAGACAATCCAATCGGCTATCACACCTCAACTCACGATAACCTGGCCTATCTCTCTCAATCGATCTCATCTTTTCTTTTACTTTATTGCTTTCTAGTTTAGTTATTAGTTAAACACCTACAATCCTTTAATTGTGTTTTTACTTACTTTTCACAAAGTCAAGAAACTTAAGCAAAGTGGCCCAAACCAATCCCTGTGGAGACGATACTCGATACTCATATCACTTTATTACTTGCGACGTGTATACTTGCACAATTGCGTAGCACTTATCACACGCAACAAGTTTTTGGCGCCGTTGCCGGGGATTGGCAATTGGTGTTAGTTGTTTTTGTTATTGCATTTTTTCTTCTTAGTTTTACTAACTTTTCTTTTGTTTGTTTTATCAAAAAAAAAAAAAAGGTGCGCTACTAAGTTAAGGAACATCAACATGTTGGGAAATAAAAGCCAATCTATTCAAGAGATGATGTTGGAAGATATGAATCAATCCAATCAAGAGTTCCTTGCACCCTTTGATGATTACCTATACCAACCGAGAAAAGCCCAAAGAACTTATACCATGGAAAAATCTTGTGCTATGTGTGGAGAACATCATGTGTTTGAAAATTGCCCTCACATTTTTGGTGCATATAACTACATGGAGGACCATAGAGGGAACCAACAGCAAAATTCTTCATGGTATGGTCAAAAAGCTCAAAATTTTTTTTACCATAACAATTTTGCCGCGACAATGATATGCCATGGCAATGTAGTCCTTTTCAAGAGCATTCCAATCCTTGGAGGAAACGTTACTAGCTTCCTTGGCTAAACTTGACGGATCAATTGAAGAGATTCGAGAACTATCAAAATCTATGGATACGAGGATAGCTCAAAGGGGATGCAACCTTAGGGGATTCAAGATCAATTGGGAGATCCACATATGTCATGGATAACATGCACCAACAATTCATTCCTAGGGATACTGACGTCCCAAGGCAAGAGGATAAGGAGCAATACAAAGAAATCTCTCCGATGTGTGAGGAACAACTAGAACCTCAAAGTCAAGAGGATGCCAATGAGAGAGACTGCCCAACACATGATGAGGCTTGAACAACAAATTGCCTCGGCAATGATTGAGGAGCCTGAACAGAGCAATGCCGCGACAACACTCGGTGAAGCGAGAACAACAATACTACAGCAAATTCTCGAGGAACCCGATGCCCGTAAGGTTACAACGTTGATATCAAAACAGAATCAGATTGCTCTCATCTACGATTGCCACGGCAATTACACGACCACATGCAAGATCAACGAGATGATAATACTTTGCCAATGGAATATGAGCAGTAATAGTTGAACCTTTTGAATTTTTTAAAAACTCACCTTGTCCATTGCGGGTATGTCTTGAGGAACCGAGGTTGGTAGATTTGAAGCCATCAAATCTCTACCGATGGAGATGTTTGAGAGGCCAAAAGAAAAAGGTGTTTGGATTCATAAAGCTCTTCAAAATTGATTCTTCCCTTGACTTAAAGCAAAATTTGACAACTGATTGCCACGGAATTGGCTTGAGCAAAGAATTGCCACGACAACAAAGGCTACATCCAACCATGATAGAAGTCGACAAAAATGAGGTAATTGAATGGTTGAGAATGGATATAATTTTTTCTATTAATATATTTGTGCCTTCAGGAATAGTAGCAAGGTGGAGAGTATACATGGACTACAAGCGAACAAAGAAGAAAGACACATCCACCATGGTAATGCAAAAGGGAGTAGCTGGGAGCACATTGGCCCAACTCTTTTTGGGCAATATTGTCACCCGATGGAGGGTACGGATGGACTATAAGAAATATCGGAAACGACTCTCCTCAAGTTTTCTCGGATATGCAAAGAACATTAGAAGTGGTCACTTTAGGAGATGCATGAGCATGCTCTCCTCTCAGTATTTCCTTTTTCTTTTTCTTTTTATTTTCATTTTTGTTTTTAGGAGATATTTTATTTTTTCTTCACTATCTTTAGTTTTCAGGTTTTCTTTGTTTTCTTTTTCACAACAAGACTCACAACTACTATGCTAAGGAAATTTACTGCCAAGATCCTTGCCCCGACAATCAATGAAGAAGATGCCGCGGCAACCTACATCGTGCCTATACAAGCTGATACCACGGCAACCAACCCTGAAGATGCCACGGCAACCAAAGCTAAAGACATCCCGGCAACAAGAAAACAACCATCGCATTCAAGCAAGAGAATCAAGACACCGACCAAAAGGAAACTAATCATCTACGATGACGAACTCTCGGAGTAAGTCCTCGTATGCATTTTTATTTTTATTGTTATTTTTCGCTATTTTGATGCATGCATTGAGGACAATGCCTCACTCGAGTTTGGGGGGGATTGTTATTAGTAATTACCATGTTTAGTTACATTAATTTTAAGCATTACATTTAGGATACATAAATTGCTTGCCATGCCTTTAATTGGAACAAGAATTGCTTAGATTTGATGAATATTCAATGATGACTTTACCAATGCACTTAATTGATAGAATTTTTATTCTAGGATAACCATGAAAAAAAACTTAGAATTTTACTATGATGCTAAATTTGATGAAACACTGTTGTGGTTTGATTGATTTAAGGAGTTCTAGTAAACTTAGGTTGATAATTAACTAATTGGGGGATTAGAATAAAAATTGGATGAATGCTAGAGGTGCCCAAATTGGCTCTAGCATATGCTAAAAAAATTGATCACTAGAGGTGCCCAAATCGGCTCTAGGAGGCGTTAAAATTTTTTAACTAGAGGTGCCCAAACCGCTCTAGTCGATCAAATTAACTTAAGAAAACTAAAAATAAAACACTAGAGGTGCCCCCGAATTGGCTCTAGTTAAAACATGTTAAAAAGAACCCAATGAAGTAATTTGAAAACCTATTGTTTGCATAGAATCCGGAAATCAACTTGCACACAACTCCGCACACACTCACAAGCATTATAGTTTGATTCCGAGTAACTCCTCGCTTTTCCGAAAAAAAAAAGCCAATCATACTTTGTGCCCCCTGTTCAGAGAATTGAAATCAAGTTCAAAGCTAAGTTTGTGAAAATTTTGAAGTCTTGGCAGGTAATTATGAGTTTGCATTGCTTGAGGACAAGCAATAGTTCGAGTTTGGGGGTGTGATAAGTGTTCAAAAGTACTATTTTTCTTACCCTTTTTACTCATATTATTGTTAGACTTAGGCTCATATTAGTTGCATAGTTAGCCATTCATGCATTAATCCATGTTTCCTTCAATCGTTGAGCTTGATTACATAACTTGGTGATTTTTGTGGAAATAGATGCTGCTTTGGTGTGTTTTTGTGTGTGTATGTGCAGGATCACTTGCCAAAGCAATGCCGAGCTAGTTGCCGTAGTGCATGAAGGAGACGCTGAGCCAGCCGCCGCCATGGCATTTGTCGACAAAGACCAAAAGCAATATGGATGTCGAAATTAATGACTTTACAAGCCCAAGATGACATGGAGCAAGGCCCAAGCCCAAAGGAATTTGATTGCCATGCAGAGATTAAAGAAGAATTAAATTCCAAGAAGATAGGAGAAGTTCTAATAGGAATAAAATTATAATAAATAATTATATTCTTTAAAGATAATTTAATTCCAACTCAAACTCCTCCTCAAAGAAGGACTTTGGCCTAGCCCTATAAATAGCAAGGAGATTTCGACAATCCATAGAGAGAGCAAGAGGGAAATTTTGACAAGATAGCAAGGAGGGGAAATTTCGACTTCTTCTTCTTCTTTGCTTCTATTAGATTCATGGTTTGGGGATTATTCTTTGTATATCTTTTGAACCCAACCATGAACTAACTTGATTGGTTGGGGTTATTGTGTTTTGTTGTTGTGAGAAACTATTGGTTTTTGTTTAGGTAATAAGAGTTTGCACTTTTCTATTCAAGGTTTACTCATTCTTGGTTCTTATTATTGTTTGCGAGTGAATTGGGAGAGGATCTCGTGATTTCATCCATTTATCTAATATCGGGAGAGTTAGATTCAAGAAACGAATGAATATGATCTTTATTCAATCCAATGATGGTGAAGATTAATCCGCTTAGGAATAAGTTAAGGATTTCAACGGCTAAGAGGAGTGCAAGATTGGTTGTTGTTCACCCTGATTCACGAGGCATGCACAAGTAGCTAGAGTTTCGACTTAGGGATAAGAAGAAACCATTGAAGAACGCTCCGCCGAACCTTGAAGTTGCTGCCCACGCCCAAGTAGTTGCCCAACTAGTCGCCCAGCAACCATCAATTAGTTGCCAAGGCAACCCGTTGTGCAAAAGTCGCCACGGCAACCGAGTTGCCCGTGCACTCTTTACCAAGACAATCCAATCGGCTATCACACCTCAACTCACGATAACCTAGCCTATCTCTCTCAATCGATCTCATCTTTTCTTTTACTTTATTGCTTTCTAGTTTAGTTATTAGTTAAACTCCTTTAATCCTTTAATTGTGTTTTTACTTTTCACAAAGTCAAGAACTTAAGCAAAGTGGCCCAAACCAATCCCTGTGGAGACGATACTCGATACTCATATCACTTTATTACTTGCGACGTGTATACTTGCACAATTGCGTAGCACTTATCACACGCAACAGTTAACATCAGGTCGAACTTGGTTGAGTTCAGGTAATCATCACCTCGGGTCACAACCAGTTCAGACTCGGATCAATTTCAGTCGAGTTTTCAAGTCATGTTAGTTTTTTACACCTTACATATAGTTAACACTTGACAGCTCAAACAATAAGGTAATGCGCATATTAACCATAGTTAATCAAAATGGTTACGTGTCTTTCTTTCAATAGGTATAATAAAGAAATCTATCTAATTTACAGATACGATTAATATTAGATTGGTCCTAATTCAAGAAACGTAATTATATTTATAAACAGATAGTTAATCAACTTCCATAGTTAATCAAAATGATTACCTTGTAGATTGCTTTGTCTACAAGGTGTATGCGCATTGTCAAAAAGTTAAGAATATGTATGAACAGATACTACTTTGTAATCACCTTTAGACTATTCAAAAAATAATTATATTTATAAATTATGCTAATTTAGTTCTTATTCTAAAAATTTAAAAACAATAATAAAATTCAAAAGATACAAAAATAATTTCATAAAATTAAAAAGGAAAAATGTATACTTTTTTAAAAAAAGTTAAAATAATTATAAAGTTTAAAATAAAGAAAATCCTAACAAAATAAATGCTAGAAATTTTCTTTATTTTTCGCAATTGGACTAATCTAACAAATGCAATATTTGTAACATCAATGATTACATTAAATTTTTTTTATAGCTGAATGACTAATATAAAACCAACTTAATTTGATTAAGTGAAGATAGAGTGATGGGTTTAATTCGGTAACAAAAATTTTGATTTTGATTATTTTTATAGATTTATATTCAACACAAAAGTGGCAGAAACAAAATGTTTCCACAAATATCTTAGTTTTAGGGTTCATTATTAGAATTTAGAGTCTAGACGTTAGAGGTTTAGGTTTATGGGGTGTGGTTAGAATTTAGGGTTTATGTAACACCCCAATTTTTGAGCCTAGAGGTTTTGAGGTTTATTAGACGATCTGGTGGACCGGGATAGAGATTCGAGTCGGATTCGGGACCGTATATTTTTCGGTAAGATAAAAATATAGAGAAATAGTTAAAAATCATCTTTTAATATATATTGATTTTTGGTGGAATCAATTTTGGAAAATGGAATTCGGAAATATGATATTTTTGTTAGTGACCAAAATGTAAGTTTTGAAAACTTTTTAAGGTGAGTAAAATAAAAAGGGTCAAATTCTTAGAATCTTTAAGGAGCTATTTTACCAAGTTTTTTCTGATGATTTCTCCCTTAACTAAAGATATTTTAACATGTGTTTTAAAGTAATTAAAAAGAGATTTTAGTTAAAAGTTAGTTAAGCTCTTAAAAGAAAATTTATTTCTTTCAACTTGTTCTCTTCATTCTCTCCTCGGCCAAACACTCAAGTTTTCATCAAAATCCAGAGGTGGGGAGTCTTTTAACTCGTTTTTATGATTTTTGATTGATTAATTGATATTGTTTTACAAAATCTCATTTAAATATTGTGTTTTCTTAGCTTTTATCAACCAATTGAGGGGAAAATCTCACAATAGGGGTAAGGTCTGTGATCTCCTCTCTTGTATGGTTCTTTACTGAAATTCCAAGTATTTGATCCTTGATTTATGAATTATAATCTGATTTTGATGTTTTATCAATGTTTAATTAAGTTAATTTGGAAATATTGATGAAACGAGGTGATATTTTAAGTGGATCTGATTTCCAGTATTTGAGAATGATTTAATACACATTTTGGATGTGTTTTGATGTTGATAAGTTGTTTTTATCAATGGAATCCTGAAATTGTTGGATCTCAAATTGTTTAGGTTGTTAGATTGGAGTTTTTGCGATGATATTCGAGTTTAATCCTTGCTGGAAGTATGAGGTGGTTGGGAAAAGGTTTTTGGATGTTAATTGATGTTGTTTGATGGGTTAAATCATTGTTTTATGGCTGGGGTAAGTTTCGAAAATGTTTGATTGTGATTTTGGTTGGTTTCTAAGTGGGCAACCTGAGAGTTGTGGGGTTTTTGCTTTGAGGCTGTGGTTTGAATGCATAATGATGCATTTATCTTCTGGTTTTATGTGTTAAAACATGTAATAATCAAGGCGACAAAGCTTGGCGTTGTTTGTTGCTTGCCGGGAGCTTGTATGGCATTGACGAGGAAGGCGAAGCGTATCGATGACTGAAAACTGGTTTGAAATGCTATACAAAGGATTGTGAAAGTTGTTGGGAGTTTAGGGTAAGCGCGAGGCACTTACTTAAGCTCAGAAGTAAGTTTCCCTTATTTTGCTCGTGAATATCGGCTTAGATATGAGCATATTGTTTTCATGTGTTGGTAATAAGCAGATTTTTACTTAATGGAAATGCATGATTTTGAGTACATATGCAGGAGATTGAAAGTATATTAAATGCTATTGAGCATTAGTTTTCATTCCGGTTGGGAATGGTGTTATTGCATTGGCAATGAGATTTGCATATGTGTTGTTTTGTTTAATGTATTCTAAAACAGTAAATAAATAGTTTGGTAAATGATATATTGCCTATGTGACAAGGTGAGAAGACAATCAGATATAGTTGGCATGCCAAAAGATTAAAAGTGCACTATAAAATACGAACAAAATCGATCGTGGTCATGGGTCCTTGAGGTATGGTTGTTTAACAAGGCCACTCGGACTGTTGGGACATCATTTGGGGCATGCGGTCTAACTAGGCAGCCCAAATTAATGGTAATCTTTTAGATTAACTAGGCAAGGAGGTAAGACTCGCGGTTTAACTAGGCGAGGTTGTTTAATCTTGCGGTTTAACAAGGCAGGGTTGGTAAACTTGCGGTGTAACTAGGCAAGGGTGAAAAGCTCACGATTTAGCTAGGTGAGAGTGTCAAATCTTGCGGTCTAACTAGGCAAGGTTTGAGATATCATGCGGTCTAACTAGGCATGGTATGATAGATCTGTGTATCCGATATGTGTGGATAGAGGGTAACCTATTCGGGGTCACTATAAATGCCAATATATGTGAAAGTTCATGTGTTGAACCTTGTTTATAATGCTTTGGGATTTAAGCATGGCTTGTTTATAATGCTTTGGGATTTAAGCATGGCTTGTCTAAAATGCTTTGCGATTTAAGATTGGTTTGTCGAAAATGCTTTGGGATTTAAGCATGGAATGTGTATGATGTTACATAAAAGTTGTTATGCTTTGATTCGGTAGGAAACATGGAAAGGATTTGGTTATAAGCATGTTTTGGAAAACAAACATATAATTTTCAAATGGTTTAATGCATCATTGTCTTATGAGAATCCTCACTAAGCATGTGTGCTTATGCTTTTTTTCCTAATGATGCAGAGCATTGAAGTTCAGGGCAGCAAAGACAAGGTTTGGAGGGATCCAAGGGATAAACTACTTTTGAGTATGAACTCGGTTTATGTATGATTCTATGTTGGTTTTTGATGATGTTTAAATGTTGATCATCTTGATATTAATACTTGACTATAGACGAAGTTGAATGGATGTTTAGGTATGCATCTAGAGTTCCCTTGTGGATTGCCATGTTGTGGTAGTTTGGCTAGGTTTAATATGCTGTGTTAGCTTTGTTAGCATGTTGCTTATGTTGAGAATGGTTCAAATGTGCATTTTGGTATGTTTGGCAAAGTGGTCGAGGAAGCATGCCTCTAGAGTGGTCCATCGGAGTATGAGGTTGTTTTGATTGCTTAACCTTAGTTTAAATGATAGTTTCTGAGTGTTCAATTATTTACATGTATGTATGCAAGCTACTAGGGATCAATTTCATCTAGAATTATGTGAAAAACCAGCTAAAAATGACATTACAGACTCAGGCGTACCGATACGCGGGGGACTGTATCGGTACGACTAGGCGATTTCAAGCACCTAGATCGGTACGGGTATGTGTGTACCGGTATGATTAAGCAATTTAAGCTTGGCGTACCGGTACGTTATAAGGCGTATCGGTACGAGATCTTGATACCGAAAAATTGCTTTTTGGTAAAATCTCGCTTACCGAAACTATGAGGGCTCGTACCAGTACGATATTAATATTTTAGCAATCTAACATGGCGTACCGATATGTTACACAGTATACCGAAACGGTTGGAAACTCTGTATCAGTACGGCGGTGATCGTATCAGTACCAGTGACTGTCAAATCAGTTAATGTCATGGAAATAGAGTTCTTCTTACGTTTTGGTCCCTAAATGTTATGGAAGCAATTGAATGAGTTTGGATTATCAAATTGAGCTGGTTTTTGACATGTAAGCATGAAATATGTTTAATTAAGGGTTGGTAACATAAAAATGGGTAAAGTCCCTGTATTTTGCTAAAATTACATTTTAGTCCCTAGAGAGTATCTGTGTTCAATTGGATATCGATTTGATGTCCGATTGCGATAGATTTTCACAGGGTTACAACATGAACACATATGTTAATAATTCTGCATCTAGATAAGATAAAAAGAAAACAATGGGTGCATTTTAGGTTTCGTCTTTCTAGTTTACTTCGGTAAACCTAATGTACCTTACTCGGTTCGGTCTTGCGACTAGGCTGGGTCGAGGGGGTTAAATTTGGTGGTATCAGAGCCAGGTTTGTGAAAAGTTGGGATGTTGTTGTTGATTAGTTGTTGTTGTTTGAGTTGCACGGTGATTGTGTTTATGTACGGTGATTGTTAATATCATGTTGGGGTATGGTTTGGGAATACATTGCCTATTACCGAGGTTTTAAAAAGGTTTTATAAGGTTGTCTTAGATTTTTTGCCTAATGCTAGCCTAACTTTAATGTGTTTTGATGTTCTTATTAGTGTAGTTCGACGTGAGTTTCGGGTAATGACTGGCAGTGCTAGAGTTAGGCAGAATAGTGATGTGAAGGGGAATCTCTCTGATGTTTTACCTTCTTCTCCTCCGTTGGTTGTTCCAATTGATGTTGGGGTAGGTGGTGTACCCAGGATCTTCTAGTGTCAGTTTTTGGTGATTTGATCCTGTTAGTCCAAGCGGTGATGACAGCTTTTCGGGTAGCGGTGGCTGGAGCGCAAGTGTAGGCATCGACACTTGTTGTGGTGGTCGAACAAGGTTCGTCCTTAGTTACTTCTAGGCGGGTAGCGAGTGTAGGCTCAAGTAAGTGAGTGACTGATTTTGTTTATTCTGGGAAGTAGATTAGGAGGTCTCATGATAAGAGGCATAAGTCGGGTCACAAGCGTGGTGGTAGTAGGGGTGAAGGATATCAGATCAGATTCGATCTGATTTTTTGGATATCTAGTTTTTTGGATCGGCGATATAGTGACCCGTATCCGATTTGAAAAAAAATTGGATATCTGATTATTTAGATATCGGATAATCAGATCAAATATTTGGATATCTGATTATCCGAAAATATATTTTAATTTAATTATTTTTTCGAATTTAAAGTTCGTATTTATGAAATTTTTAGAATTTCAAATATAACAAACAACAAATAGCTAAATATAACAATTTTCACATTTATGAAAATTTTGATTTTTTTAATTTTCGGATATAACAAGCATCAAATTGTTAAAAATAACAAAATTAATATTTTTTAAAATTTTGATTTTTGGATTTTCGGATAATCTGAAACTTGAAATATTGCGATATGTATCTGATCTGGAAAATTTAAAATCGGATCAAATATTCAATCCATAAATCAAAATCAGATCGGATATTCAAATCTTTAGATTAGATCAACGGATAATCGGATCATTCGGATCGGATATTTTTGAACACCCCTAGGTGGCATTGTTGGCCAGGGTAACTAGGGAGTTCGTATTAGGGCTGAGTGTGAGATTTTTGTAGACGTCACACGGGTGTATGTTGGGGAAATACCATGAGTTGCTAAAATGTGAATCTTCTGATCACTTGGAGCGTGATTGTCCTCTTGTAGTCAGAGCTACACCAGTTCAGGATGTTGTTGTATAACATGAGAATGGTGGATCGATTCAGATCTTTGCTCGTCAAGTAGGTTGCAATGACACGTATGTGAACGCAGGTACCTTTGCTCTGCAATCCTTGTCATTGTTATCTTTAAATAATTCAGGGTCTACGCTTCTATATTTGTCAAGTGAGCATACGTATGATGAATTCTCCTATAGTGTTGGTAGGAGTTGGCATGTTAGTTGCTGAGTTTAGGATGAAATTTGTTCGCCTGAGAGTTCTTTCCCGAGGTTTTAGCGTGATCAGTGCTAGTTGGGTTTTAGACCGCTAGCTACTATGGCCGTTGTGTAAGCGTCGAAGGTGCTAGTGACATTCGAGATGATGTCGTATTGGGTATTTTCTAAATACCTGGATTCATGTGGTGGTTAGAGTAGTGGTGTTCTCGTGTACTGTGGTACCGGAAAAGATTTTTGCTTGAGTGTTGATACCCAGAATGTTATAAGTGAGTCTGGATGTTGATCATGCACAATACAAAAACACTTATATGTATATATTTAAATATGTCAGTACATGCATACATCTTTGGGCATGACATTACAGGTTTTGCATCCATATGCATAGGCATCTAGGATGACATGTAAGAAACCATGCATACATATGTCCACACTTACGAATAACCTTTTAGAGGTTGTGGTAGTATTAGTAGCTAGTTCTTCTGGTGAGTTGGTTACGTTTAGAAGGTTGTTTAGGCGCCATCCTTTGGAGGTGCAAAGTTATGAGTTGCTTCAGACCTAATGGAGTGCCATTCCAAGGTTTTTATGAGTTTTGGGTATGGGATGGCTGTGTGAGCACAGAGCAGTTGGGGATTATGAATCCAAGAGGATTTCCTTGAGATTGGCTGATGATTATGAAGTTGTATTAGTTGGCGAGAATGCAAAGTTTCTATCCAATGTAGTCCCAACTGTTAGAGCGGAGAAGATGATGTTTGATGGTTGCCAAGCTTATTTGCCTATTGTTATGAATCCGAAAGCCAAGGGTGCTCGAGTGTAGGACATTCAGATCATATGCAACTTCTTTGAGGTTTTTCTTAAAGAATTGCTAGGTTTACCTCCGGATAGGGAGGTGGCGTTTCGTATTGAGACATATGAGAGTACAACACTGGTGTCCATTACTCCTTATAGGATGGCACCAAGGGAATTAAAGAGGTTGAAGTCACAGCTTCAGGAGTTATTGGACCATGGGTTTATTCGACCAAGTGTTTCTTTGTGGGGTGCTCTTGTTATCCTCGTAAAAAAGGATGGTGTGATGCCTATGTGAATTGATTATCGTCAGTTGAATAAGTTGACGGTGAAGAACAAGTATCTGTTGTGCAGATTGATGACTTGTTCGATCAATTTTGTGGAGCAGCAGTGTTTTCTAAGATAAATTTAAGGTCGGGTATTACCATATGAAGATTAAGGATGTGGATGTGCATAAAACTTCATTTCGTACGAGGTATGGGCGTCATGAGTTTCTGGTCATGCCTTTCGGTTTGACAAATACCCCGGCTGTGTTTATGGACATGATAAATAGAGTGTTCCATGAGTACCTTGATCATTTCGTAGTGGTGTTCATAGATGATATTCTCGTGTACTCCTGTATTGAGGAAGAGCGTGATCGGCATTTGCGGATAGTGTTGCAAGTGTTGAAAGATAATCAGTTATATGCTAAGTTGAGCAAGTGTGATTTTTAGCTTAAGAAATTGATATTCCTTGGTCATGTGGTTTTCGTAGAGGGTATTCGCGTTGATCCGTGGAAAATTAAGGCTATTCTCAATTGGAAGCAACCTAAGTTTGTATCAGAGGTGCGTAGTTTTCTTGGGTTGGTTGGTTATGATCGTCGTTTCGTTGAAGGTTTCAGGTATTGTTACGCCGTTGACAAAGTTGTTGCAAAATAATGTTCTTTATGTATGGACGGTGAGGTAGCAGCACAGCTTTGAGAAGTTGGGGGAGGTTTTGACACATACTCCTGTGTTTTTTTGACCAAAATTAGGGAAGGAGTTTGTAGTTTATAGCTATACGACATATATCGGATTGGGTTGTGTGTTGATGCAAGATGGTAAGGTTGTAGCCTATGCATCGATATAGTTGAAGGTTCTTGAGCGCAATCATCCAACTCATGATTTGGAGCTTGTGGCTGTGGTATCCGCTTTGAAATTTGGAAACATTACCTCTATGGTGAGAAGTGCTTGATCTTTACAGATAACAAGAGCTTGAAATATTTGATGTCTTAGAAAGATTTGAATCTTAGGCAACGTGGATGGTTGGAGTTGCTTAAGGATTGCAACTTAACAATTGAATATCATCCTGGTAAAGCCAATGTGGTTTTGGATGCATTGAATCATAAGGTGGCAGTTGAGCTTAGAGCTATGTTTATAGGGTTGAGAGTGACACGAGAAGGTGGGTTGTTGGCCGAGTCGCATGTTAAGCCTACATTGTCATAGATGATTAAAGCTAAACAACCGTACGAAGATTCTTTGGTTGAGTACGTTAAGGACGTATCGAAGGGTAATCCGATAGATTCTCTTTTGATGATGACGGGGTACCTAAGTCCATTGTGTTTGATGGAGATCCGAGGTTTACGGGAAGGTTTCGGAGAAGTTTGCACCAGGCTTTGGGATCGAGGTTAAGTTTTAGCACCGTGTGTCACCCCAGACGGATGGACAGTCTGAGGGCGTTATCTGAGTTGTGGAGGATATGCTGAGGTGTTGTATTCTTGAACTCAAAGAACCTGGGAGAAGCATTTACCTCTAGTTGAGCTTGCTTGTAACAATAGCTATCAAGCGAGTATACAGATAGCACCGTATGAGGCATTGTATGGCTAGGAGTGTCGTATACCCTTGTGTTGGGCTGAGATAGGAGAGAAACATGTGTCTTGCCAGATGTGCTAAGGGTGAAAGATGAAAAGGTAAAGCTTGTGTGTGGTTGCTTGAAAGCGACTGCGGATCGGCTGAAATCATACTCGAATCTGAATCGTAAGGAAGTTGAATATGCGGTGGGCGATTGCGTGTTCTTGAAAGTGTCACCATGGAAGAAGGTGATGATAAGGGTAAGCTTAGTCCAAGGTTCATTAGACCATACAAGGTTATTGAGCGTGTGGGTCTTGTAGCATATCAGTTGAGGTTGTCTCCCGAGTTGGAGAAAAATTTGTAATGTGTTCCATGTTTCGATGTTGAGGAGTTATCGATCAGATCCATTGCATATTATGTCGGTAGAGGATGTGGGGCTAAGACAGGATTTATCTTATGATGAGGAACCTATAGAGATCCTCGATACCAGTAAGAAAGTCCTACGTGGCAATGCGATAGAGCTCGTGAAGGTCTTGTGGCGACATCGAGGTGTTGAGAAAGCTATATGGGAAAGCAAGGCGGATATAAAGGAGCAATTTTCGCATATGTTTCCTCTAGGTAATTTTGAGGATGAAATTTCTTAAGTGGGGGAGAGTTGTAACACCTTAATTTTTTAGCCTAGCGGTTTTCAGGTTTATTAGACGGTCTGGTGGACTGGGTTAAAGATTCGAGTCGGATTCATGACCGTATATTTTTTAGAAAGATAAAAATATGGAAAAATAGATAAAATCATCTTTTAATATATATTGATTTTTGGTGAAATCAATTTTGGAAAATATAATTTAGAAATATGATATTTTGGTTAGTGACCAAAATGTAAGTTTTGAAAACTTTTTTTAAGGTGACTAAAATGAAAAGGGTCAAATTCTTAGAATCTTTAAGGAGCTATTTTAACAAGTTTTTTTGATGATTTCTCCCTTAATTAAAGATATTTTAACATGTGTTTTAAAGTAATTAAAAAGAGATTTTAGTTAAAAGTTAGTTAAGCTCTTAAAAGAAAATTTATTTTCTTTCAACTTTTTTCTCTTCGTTCTCTCATTAGCCAAACACTCAAGTTTTCATCATAATCCAGAGGCGAGGAGTCTTTTAACTCCTTTTTATGATTTGCGATTGATTAATTGATATTGTTTTACAAAATCCCATTTAAATATTGTGTTTTCTTAGCTTTTATCAACTAATTGAGGGGGAAATCTCACAATAGGGTTAAGGTCCATGATATCCTCTATTGTATGGTTCTTTACTGAAATTATCAAGTATTTGATCCTTGATTTATGAATTGTAATCTGATTTTGATGTTTTATCAATGTTTAATTAAGTTAATTTGGAAATATTGATGAAACAAGGTGATTTTCGAAGTGGATCTAATTTCCAATATTTGAGATTGATTTAATACACATTTTGGATCTGTTTTGATGTTGATAAGTTGTTTTTATCAATCAAATCTTGAAACACTTGGATCTCTAATTGTTTAGGTTGTTAGATTGGAGTTTTTGCGATGATATTCGAGTTTAATCCTTGCTGGAAGTATGAGGAGTTGGGAAAAGGTTTTGGATGTTAATTGATGATGTTTGATGGGTTGAATCGTTATTTTATGGCTGGGGTAAGTTTCAGAAACGTTTGATGGCGATTTCGGTTTGTTTCAGATGGTTTCTAGGTGGGCAACCTGAGAGTTGCGGGGTTTTTGCTTTGACGCTGTGGTTTGAATGCATAATAATGCATTTATCCTCTGGTTTTATGTGTTAAAACAGGGGATAATCAAGGCGACAAAGCTTGGTGTTGTTTGTTGCTTGCCGGGAGCCTGTATCGCGTTGGCGAGGAAGACAAAGCGTATCGGTGAGTGGAAATTGGTTTGAAATGCTTTACAAAGGTTTGTAAAGGTTGTTGGGAGTTTAGGGTAAGCGTGAGGCACTTACTTAAGCTTGGAAGTAAGTTTTCTTTATTTTGCTCGTGAATATCAACTTAGATATGAGCATATTGTTTTCATGTATTGGTAATAAACATGGCAGATTTTTAGTTACTAGAAATGCATGATTTTGAGTACATATGCAGGGGCTTGAAAGTATATTAAATGCTATTGAGCATTAGTTTTCATTCCGGTTGGGAATGGTGTTATTGCATTGGCAATGAGATTTGCATATGTGTTGTTTTGTTTAACGTATCGTAAAATAGTAAGTAAATGGTTTTGCAAATGATATATTGGCTATGAAACAAGGTGCGAAGACAATCGAATATAGTTGGCATGCCATTGGAATTAAAAGTGCACTATAAAATACGAACAAAATCGATCGTGGTTATGGGTCTTTGAGGTATGGCGGTTTAACAAGTCCACTCAGACTGTTGGGACATCATTTGGGGCATACGGTCTAACTAGGCAACCCAAATTGATGGTAATCTTGTGGATTAACTAGGCAATGAGGTAAGACTCGCTGTTTAACTAGGCAAGGTTTTTAATCTTGCGGTTTAACTAGGAAGGGTTGGTAAACTTGTGGTGTAGCTAAACAAGGGTGAAAAGCTAGCGGTTTAGCTAGGCGAGAGTGTCAAATATTGTAGTATAACTATGCAAGGTTTGAGATATCATGCGGTCTAACAAGGCATGGTATGAGAGATCCGTGTATCTGATATGTGTGGATAGAGGGTAACCTATCTGGGGTCACTATAAATGCCAATATATATGAAAGTTCATGTGTCGAACCTTGTTTATAATGCTTTGGGATTTAAGAATGGCTTGTTTATAATGTTTTGGGATTTAAGCATGGTTTGTCTAAAATGCTTTAGGATTTAAGCATGGAATGTGTATGATGTTACATAAAAGTTGTTATGCTTTGATTCGGTAGGAATCATGGAAAGGATTTGGTTATAAGCATGTTTTGGAAAAAAAACATATAGTTTTCAAATGGTTTAATGCATCATTGTCTTATGAGCATCCTCACTAAGCATGTGTGTTTATGCTCTTTTTCCTAATGATGCAGAGCATTAAAGTTCAGGGCAGCAAAGGCAAGGTTTGGAGGGATCCAAGGCATAAACTACTTTTGAGTATGAACTCGATTTATGTTTCCAGTTAATAAGGCAATGTGTTCGCCATGATTTTGGGAATTTAAAATATGTTTCATTGAGGATTTAATTATGATTCTATGCTGGTTTTTGATGATGTTTAAATGTTGATCATCTTGACGTTAATACTTGCCTATAGACGAAGTTGAGTGGATGTTTAGGTATGCATCTAGAGTTCCCTTGTGGATTGCCATGTTGTGGTGGTTTGGCCAGGTTTAATATGTTGTGTTGGCTATGTTGGCATGTTGCTTATGCTGAGAATGGTTCAAATGTGCATTTTGGTATGTTTGCCAAAGTGGTCTAGGAAGCATGCCTCTAAAGTGGCCCATCGGAGTATGAGGTTGTTTTGATTGCTTAACCTTAGTTTAAATGATAGTTTCTGAATGTTCAATTGTTTACATGTATGTATGCAAGTTACTAGGGATCAATTGTATCTATAATTGTGTGAAAACCATCTAAAAATGACATTACAGTCTTAGGCGTACCGATACGCGGGGACCATATCGGTACGGCTAGGCGATTTTATGCGCCTGTAATCAGTACGGGTATGTACGTACTGGTTAAGCAATTTAAGCTTGGCGTCCCGGTACGGTATAAGGCGTATTGGTACGAGATCTTAATACTGGAAAAATTGCTTTTTGGGAAAATCCTGCGTACAGAAACAATGAGGGCTCGTACCGATATGGTACATAGTGTATCGATACGGTACATAGTGTATCGATACGGTACATATTTTATCGATATGGTACATAGCGTATCGATATGGTACATAGTGTATCGATACGGTTGGCAACTCCGTATCGGTACGGCTGTGATCGTACCGGTATTGGTGGCTGTTAAATCAGTTAATGTCATGGAAATGGAGTTCTATTTTCTTACGTTTTGGTCCCTGAATGTTATGGAAGCAATTGAATGAGTTTGGATTATCGTATTGAGCTGATTTTTGACATGTAAGCATGAAATGTGTTTAATAAAGGGTTGGTAACCTAAAATTGGGCAAAGTCATTATGTTTTGCTGAAATTACATTTTATTCCCTAAAGAGTATTAGTGTTCAATTGGATATTGATTTGATGCCCGATTGCAATGGATTTTCATAGGGTTACAGCATGAACACATAGGTTAATAATTCTACATCTAGATAAGATAAAAAGAAAAAAGGGGTGCATTTTAGGTTTTGTCTTTCTGGTTTACTTCGGTAAACCTAATGTAGCTTGCTCGGTTCGGTCTTGCGACTAGGCCGGGTCGATGAGGTTACATTTGGTGGTATCAGAGCCAGGTTTGTGAAAGATTGGGATGTTGTTGTTGATTAGCTATTGTTTTTTGAGTTGCACGGTGATTGTGTTTATGTACGGTGATTGTTAATATCATGTTGGGGTATGGTTTGGGAACACATTGCCTATTACCGAGGTTTTAAAAAGGTTTTATAAGGTTGTCTTAGATCATTTGCCTAATGCTAGCCTAAATTTAATGTGTTTTGATGTTCTTATTAGCGTGGTTCGACGTGAGTTTCGGGTAATGGCTAGTAGTGCCGAAGTTGGGCAGAATAGTGATGTGGATGGGAATCTCTCTGATGTTTTACCTTCTTCTCCTCCGTTGGTTGCTCCTATTGATGTTGGGGTTGGTGGTGTACTCTAGGCTTCTTCAGTGTCAGCTTTTGGTGATCTGACCCTGTTAGTCCAAGCGGTGATGATAGTTTTTTAGGTAGCAGTGGCTGGAGTACAAGTGCAGGCACCAGTACCTACTATGGTGGTCGAACAAGGTTCGTCCTTACCTACTTCTAGGTGGGCAGCGAGTGTAGGCTCGGGTAAGAGAGTGGCTGATTTTGGTTATTCTGGGAAGTAGATTAGGAAGTCTCGTGATAAGAGACGTAAGTCGGGTCACAAACATGGTGGCAGTATTGGCCAGGGTAACTTGGGAGTTTGTATTAGGGCTGAGTGTGAGCGTTGTGGTAGACGTCACACGAGTGTATTTTGGGGAAATACTATGAGTTGCTGGAAATATGGATCTTATGATCACTTGAAGCATGATTTTCCTCTTGTAGTGAGAGCTACACCAAATCAGGATGTTGTTGTACAACATGAGAATGGTGGACCGGCGCAGATCTTTGCTCGTCAAGTAGGTTACAATGACACAGATGTGAACGCGGGTACCTTCACTCTGCAATCCTTGTCATTATTATCTTTGAATAATTCAGGGTCTATGCTTCTATATTTGTCAAGTGAGTGTATGTATGATGAATTATCCTATGGTGTTGGTAGGAGTTTGCATGTTAGCTGCTGAGTTTGGGATGAAATTTGTTCGCTTGAGAGTTCTTTCCTGAGGTTTTAGTGTAATTAGTGCTAGTTGGGTTTTAGACTACTAGTTGCTATGGCCGTTGTGCAAGAGTCGAAGGTGCTAGTGATATTCG
Source organism: Hibiscus mutabilis (assembly GCA_019671005.1). Classification (NCBI taxonomy): domain Eukaryota; kingdom Viridiplantae; phylum Streptophyta; class Magnoliopsida; order Malvales; family Malvaceae; genus Hibiscus; species Hibiscus mutabilis. Next base: position 45,300,301 of record CM033726.1, on the reverse strand, counting down.
AGATGATATCATGTTGGGTATTTTCTAAATACCCGAATTCATGTGATGGTCAGAGTAGTGGTGTTCTCGTGTACTGTGGTATCGGGAAAGAGTTTTTCGTAAATGTTGAGGGTTGCTTGAGTGTTTCGTTGTGTTGGAGGAATTTTGATACTCGGAATGTTATAAGTGAGTGTGGACGTTGATCATGCACAATGCAAAAACACTTATATGTATATATTTAAATATTTCAATACCTGCATACATTTTTGGGCATGACATTAGAGGTTTTGCATCCATATGCATAGGCATCTAGGATGACATGTAAGAAACCATGCATACATATATCCACACTTACGGATAACCTTTTGGAGGTTGTGGTAGTGTTAGTAGCTAGTTCTTCTGGTGAGTTTGTTACTTTTAGAAGGTTGTTTAGGTGGTGTCCTTTGGTGGTGCAAAGTTATGAGTTGCTTCAGACCTAATCGAGTGTCATTCTATGGTTTTTATTAGTTTTGGGTATGGGATGGCTATGTGAACACAGAGCAGTTGTGGATTATGAATCCAATAGGATTTTCTTGAGATTGGCTGACGATTATGAAGTTGTGTTGGTTGGCGAGAATGTAAAGTTTCTGTCCAATATGGTCTCGGCTGTTAGAGCGGAGAAGATGATGTTTGATGGCTACCAAGCTTATTTAGCTATTGTAATGAATCCGAAAGCCAAGGGTGCTCGAGTGTAAGACATTCAAATCATATGCAACTTCCCTGAGGTTTTTCCTGAATAGTTGTTGGGTTTACCTTTGGATAGGGAGGTGGAGTTTCGTATTGAGACATATGAGGGTACAACATCAGTGTCCATTGCTCCTTGTAGGATGGCATCGAGGGAATTGAAGGGGTTGAAGTCACAGCTTCAGGAGTTGTTAGACCATGGGTTCATTCGACCAAGTGCTTCTCCGTGGGGTGCTCATGTTCTCTTCGTAAAAAAAAGGATGGTGTGATGCATATGTGTATCTATTATCGTCAGTTGAATAAGTTAACGGTGAAGAACAAGTATTCGTTGTTACAGATTGATGACTTGTTCGATCAGTTTCGTGGAGCAACATTGTTTTCCAAGATAAATTTAAGGTCGGGTGTTATTGGTTGAAGGTTAAGGATGTGGATGTGCATAACACCTCATTTCGTACGAGGTATGGGCGTTATGAGTTTCCGGTCATGCCTTTCGGTTTGACAAATGCCCCGGCTGTGTTTATGGACATGATGAATAGAGTGTTCTATAAGTACCTTGATCAGTTCATGGTGGTGTTCATAGATGATATTCTTGTGTACTCCGTACCGAGGAAGAGCGTGATTGGCATTTGCAGATAGTGTTGCAAAGTGTTGAAGGATAATCAGTTAAATACTAAGTTGAGCAAGTGCAATTTTTGGCTTAAGGAAGTGATATTCCTTGGTCATGTGGTTTTCACGGAGAGTATTCACGTTGATCTGCAGAAAATTTAGGCTATTCTTAATTGGAAGTAACCTAAGTCTGTATCGGAGGCGCGTAGTTTTATTAGGTTGGCTGGTTATGATCGCCGTTTCATTAAAGGGTTTCAGGTATTGTTGCGCCGTTGACAAAGTTTTTGCAAAAGAATGTTCTTTATGTATGGACGGTGAGGTAGCAGTACAGTTTTGAAAAGTTGGGGAGGTTTTGACACATGCTTTTGTGTTGTTTTGACCGAAATCGGGGAAGGAATTTATGGTTTGTAGCTATACGACATATATCGGATTGGGTTGTGTGTTGATGCAAGATGGTAAGGTTGTAGCCTATGCATTGAGATAGTTGAAGGTTCTTGAGCGCAATCATCCAACTCATGATTTGGAGCTTGCGGCTGTGGTATCCACTTTGAAATTTGGCGACATTACCTCTATGGTGAGAAGTGCGTGATCTGTACGGATCACAAGAGCTTGAAATATTTGATGTCTCAGAAAGATTTGAGTCTTAGGCAACATGGATGGTTGAAGTTGCTTAAAGATTGCGACATAACAATTGAATATCATCCTGGTAAAGCCAATGTGGTTGCGGATGCATTGAATCGTAAGGTGGCGGTTAATCTTAGAGCCATGTTTGCAGGGTTAAGAGTGACACGGGAAGGTGGGTTGTTGGCCGAGTTGCAAGTTAAGCCTACATTGTCACATATGATTAAAGCTAAACAACCGTACGGAGATTCTTTGGTTGAGCATATTAAGGACGCATCGGAAGGTAATCTGATGGATTCTCTTTTGATGATGATAGGGTACCTAAGTCCATTGTGTTTGATGGAGATCTGAGGTTTACGGTAAGGTTTCAGAGAAGTTTTTACCAGACTTTGGGATTGAGGTTGAGTTTTAGCACCGTGTGTCACCCCAAAAAGATTGACAATCTGAGCGGGTTATCCGAGTTGTGGAGGATATGCTGAGGTGTTGTATTCTTGAGTTCAAAGAACTTGGGAGAAGCATTTACCTCTAGTTGAGCTTGCTTATAACAATAGCTATCAAGCGAGTATACAGTTGGCACCGTATGAGGCGTTGTATGGCCAAGAGTGTCGTATGCCCTTGTGTTGGGCTGAGATAGGAGAGAAGCACGTGATCTTTCCGGATGTGTTGAGGGTCACGGATGAAAAGGTAAAGCTTGTGGGTGGTTGCTTGAAAGCAACTGCGGATCGATAGAAATCTTATGCGGATTTGAAGCGTAAGGAAGTTGAATACGTGGTGGGCAATCGCGTATTCTTGAAAGTGTCACCATTGAGGAAGGTGATGAGATTCGGACGTAAGGGTAAGCTTAGTCCGAGGTTCATTGGACCATACGAGGTTATTGAGCGTGTGGGTCCTGTAGCATATCGGTTAAGGTTGTCTCCCGAGTTGAAGAAAAATTTGTAATGTGTTCCAAGTTTCGATGTTGAGGAGTTATCGATCAGATCCATCAATTATAAACCTAAAAACCTCAAACTCTAAATTCTAACCCCAAACTATCAATTATAAACCACTAAACCTAAAACCCTAAAATTTAACCATAAACCCTAAAACTAAGGCAGTTGTGGAAACTTTTTTGTTTCCACGACCTGTGTATGGAATAATTACACTATGTTTATTGGGTAAATTTTTGATACACAAGTTGTGGAAAATTTATTAACACAAGCATGCATGTTTACATTATAAAACCCAAAATTAAATTTTCTAGCCCTAAACTCTAAACACTACACCTAAATTTTAAAAACTAACATTAAATTTTAAACCCTAAAATATTAGCCTCTAACCCCTAAAACTAAAAAGGCTTGCGTAAACTTTAGTTCACACGACCCTTGTATCAAAGTTTTTCATGTTTATTTCTTACTAGTTTTAGTTTTGAATATAGGATTATTATCCCATACACCTACAGTGGAAAATTTAGTTTCCACAACTGGGTTAGTTAGGAGGTTAATATTGTAGGTATATAATTTAAGATTTATGGTTGGAATAAGATTATTATCCCATACACCCACAGTGGAAAATTTAGTTTCCACAAGTGGGTTAGTTTAGGGGTTTAGGGTTTAGAAGTTAAGATTGCATGTATAGAATTTAAGATTTATGGTTATAATTTAAGGTTTACTGTTTAGGGTTTAGTATTTAGGGGTTTAAGATTAGAAATTTTAAATTTAAATTTTAACTTTATATTAGGCATACTTATGTAAAAAACTTTACGCTGCCCGCGTATAAAATAATTGTCCTTGAATATAACATATTAATTGTTAGTTTTGATTTGATTGGTTTTGATATAAATTTCTCGCATCATAATTTTAAATTTGCTTACGTGGAAATTATGTGTATTTTTTTATTTATCATGTCACTTCAGATTTTCATACTATCGGGTTTACAGTTTAATGATCAAATTGTAATAAATCAATAATTTTAGGGATTAACTTATAATATTTTACATTTTAGTGATTAAAATTAAACAGAAACGAAACAAAAGTGACTATGGAAGTAGTTTACCAAAGAATTGAAACCCCAATTCTTGCCCGCCACTCCAATCTCTCATTTTCCAGAGTCCGAAGGCATTTTCACTGTTTTCTTTGCTTCCAACCACAAGGAAACTTACTGGGGACATTTCCTAACTTGTTCCAGATTTCTACAATTTCGCTGACATTCTTCTTTCATATTGGTGAAGGCGGGCATTTCATTTGGCTTTTTCCTCCTTTCATTGCTGGATGTAAGTGTTGTTGATTTGGTTTTAATTTCCCCTAATTTCCTGCACTTTTGCTGATTTTCATTTCTGGTCTTCTGTGCGCGTTTTAGAATTTTTTTTGGTCTCGTTGCTAGTTTCTCTATGAAGAGGCTCCAGCTTGTTTGAATCCAAGTCCTTTTCTGTAGATTCTTTCACTCTTTAGAGATTCAACGGCAATGCTCTGTAAATTGAGGTCGAACGAGTGTGTTTTTTAGGTCTTTTACCAAGGAAGATAAAATGTTGATATCCCTCTTTCCCAATACTACTTTGTTAGATTCAGAATTAGTCGACGTATTTTGTATTCAATGATAACTTGATTGTTGGTCTTGCAATGTTAATTCCAGGAATGGAACAATCCCCAAAATTAGGGCTTTCAATTGAGAGCGATGATGTCAAGTATATCTCCGGGCTAAGCACCATACTAGTTGCTTCGATTCAGGAAGCAAAGGACAAAATTTCTCAGATCGAGTACATCTTTTGCAGCCAACTGTACCCGAATTTCCAGTGGAAATGTAAAGGCTTGGAGAAAATATATGCAGAGGGCAAGAAAGTTGTTGAAGATGCGTGGAAGAAGAAAGAAAATGAGTTCAATCTCCGATTGGAGAAACTCGAACTTGAAAAGAACCAGGTTGTTGAAGAGAACCATTCTTTCAAGCTTGAGAAGGAAAAGCTACTAAAGGAGCAGGAAGAGAAAATGACACAACTTGGTGCGAAACTACAAAGTCGAGAAACGGAAATTGAGGAGCTCAAAGGGGAGCTTATGTTGAAGTCTAAGGAGATAGATGACAGAATGGAAATGAATAGCAAATTAGTGCTGCTAGTTGAAGCAAATGCCTCTGTGATTTGCTAATAAGGGCAAAGAACTAAAAGTGCATGAAGAGAAAACAAATGTATTTCTCAGTGATCTAAACAACCTGCGTAAAAATGTTGAAGCACTCGAGTGGGAGTTCAGAGAAAAGACTCAGGAAGTTGCTAATGGGAAGTTGGCAGAAAATTTACTTAGAAAAATCGAGTTGCAAGCCTTTGATATTATGCATAATGAAGAGCAGCTGATCAATTGTAACAAGGAGAAGAAGCTACTCGAGGCAAACTTTAAGAAATTGAAGGAGAACTACGAAGAACTCCTCGTGACACTTGGGAAGAAGACGGATGAAGTTGAGGAAGGAAGAAAATTGCAGGAACAGCTGCTTACACAAATTGATTTAAATTGCTCTGACATTTCGAAGAATAAACAGCAGTTGGAGGAGCATGAGGAAATAAAAGAACAACTTCTGGCCAAAGTAAAAAGCTTGGAACAGAATGTCAATGAACTGCAGGCCACCAAACTTAGCAAAAATGGTGATGATGCAGATCATATGGATGAAGAAAGGGAATCATATGAAAAGCTACTAAACCAGTTTGAATCAAAAGCCGCTGAGTTGATAGCTGAGAAGAAGAAAAAAAGGGATCTCCTCGATGCTTACAAAAGGCTAAAATCTCAGTACAACTATCTCTGCAGAAAGAATAGACTTACTACTGAGAAAATGTCTTTTCCAAATAAACCGGAAGATGAAAGTGACTCAGCAAGGCATCATCTCAATCCCAAACCTTCTCTTGGTAAGTTTTGCTGCTTATATATACTGGTTTCTATTTAGATCAATGCTTATTGCTTTTAGTCATCCTAGTGTTTTGGCTGATAATTGCAACATTTACTCGAGGGTCTCTCAAGTTATGGAGGTCTCATTTTAGCTGAACTGATTATTTAAGTGAGACCGTCAAGAACACCGTATAGTTTGAGGCAGCAGCATACTGCTAAAAATTGCTGCCAGTGCCCTTTAGCTGTCGTTTTCCTTTTCGGTTGATCTGAGATTTCTAAGCTACATTTTGCTGTCCCTCATTACAGATGCTGAAAACAAAAATTTAAATGCTCCTATGGTTGTCTTTGACACAAAAAGCATGAAGGATGTAACTGGTGTAGACGGTGAGTTAGAGGATGAGAAAGGAGCCAAATCAGCTGAAGCCTCTAGTTCCCATTTACCTACATCAAGATTCCCTGGTTGTAAGTGTCCCTCAAGTGTGAAATCTTATCCTATAGTTGGTACAAAGCGACCGGGTTCTGGTTGGCAAGATACTAGGTCCCACCAGGGCCAAGCTAGGAATGATCCCCATGATGATTTTCTTGACACTCCGCTGGAGAATATCAGGGGAAACCTGGAGAAAGCCATGAAGAAAGAAGCTGGTGATCTTACAGTTCCGGAAGACATGAATACTGATAGCTCAGATGATGAGACACATGATGTTAGCGTCGGCAAGAAGCTACAAAAACAAGAGATGCTGTTTCAAATTGGCTGACAAGGGAAGTTTCAAGTACGTGGAACCGGTAAGAAAGCAAGCAAAGAGGGAAAACTTGAAAGGATTTGAATGCAATCAATGTAAGAAATTCTATGATGTTGTTCTTAACAAGAGAGATGGGGGAAATGAAGATCGCAACAAGAGTTTCTGCTGTGAGCATCATGATGGTGTGTCTAGGCATCGGTATAAGTATGTTCCTCCCATGACTCCCGAGGGATTTTGGAATATCGGGTTTGAATCCGATACATGATTTGTTTATCTCAAGATTGACTATGCATTTTTCATTTAGATTTAATTATAATCATTCAAGGCATATATTTTTCAGCCTTTATTCTGTAACAGTTAGTAAACCCAAATGGAAAAGTTTGAAAGTTTAAAATGAACTTTATATTTAGTGTATTCAAAATAAATCAGATTAATTAACGATTACCAGGCTCTAGTGCTTGTGAAACAAGTAACAGATGCAAATAATTCAGATCCTGATGATTATAGAAGTAAAAAAAACCCGGATTAAATTAACAAATAAATTTCATAAGAAAATACAAAAAAATTCATGTAATATTCATGAAATTCTGTTTTCTGTTAAGAGTACTTCTCATTTCGGTTGTGTCATATTCTTGGCATACTTAATGCTGAAGTCACTAGAAAGAGTAAGCAGCCATGGAAATTTTATGATTTCGATTATCTCTTTATTGTTGATATTCATAGTTGGTATTCACACCAATTAACCATGATAACATATATTACATTCACAATCACAATAAATGAAAATGCGGCCGAAAATACATATGTCCATGTAATTATATAAAGGAAAAAACTTTGATAAACAGGCCGTGTAAGCACTCTATTGACCTTTGACATTTTACACTTGTTCTATTATCTTCTTAATTTTTTTTAACTCCTCTTCTATGATTTTTCTCTTGCCAAGAATAATATTAATTTTCATCTCAAAAGATGAGAAGCAGTAACTTGATTTCATCCAACATACTGTTATTCAGTTTCCATCAATTCTTCTTGCTAATTCACAGTAAACCTCTGGTACCAGCTCTCTACTTGTTCGGAGATTCATTGTACGATAGTGGCAACAACAATCTTCTGCCAACCATAGCAAAGGCAAATTTCCCACCTTATGGCCAGAATTTCGTCCAACACTTCACCGGCAGGTTTACTAATGGAAGAACTCTCCCTGACTTCATAGGTACATCGGATGCATTAAACCTCAAGTTTCCATCATTCTAGCCATCACTATGTGTATGTGTATGTGTATGTGTATGTGTATGTGTATGTGTATGTGTATGTGTATGTGTATGTGTATGTGTATGTGTATGTGTATGTGTATGTGTATGTGTATTCTAATATTTGTGGTTAATTTGAAGCTGAATTTGTTGAGCTGCCATACCCTCCACCATACCTGGGTGAACATGAATCAATACCATTAACAGGCTTGAATTATGCATCTTCAGCTTGTGGAATTCTCCCCCAAACCGGAACCATATTTGTAAGACCCTCAACTTTCTTAGTCATGCCCCTATATATATAAAGTGTATGATATCATATTTATAGAGTCTTTGAACTGCAGGGAAAATGCTTGAGTTTGGGTGAACAGATTGATTTGTTTAAATGGACAATTGAATCAAAGCTACCTACCCACTTTAAGAGCTCCAAGGAGCTTTCTAAACACATGGCCGACTCTATATTTATATTAACAATAGGCAGCAACGATTACATTCAAAACTATTTAGAATCCACAGTATTTAGCACAAGCCACGATTATGATCCCCAATCATTTGCTCAGTTTCTTATAGATGCTCTGTCCAATCATTTTCAGGTTCTTCATAAATCCCTTTTCACCACTTCTTTTTGTTCATACATAGTTTTTGTTTTTTAGAATCATGTTATTGTAATTGCAGAGACTGTATAAAATAGGAGCAAGGAAGATAATAATGCACGAAATCGGACCCCTCGGATGCATCCCGCATTACACAAGGAAATACAAACTCATTGGAAAATGCCATGAAGAAACTAACCAAATCATCTCATATTTTAATCACAAGCTTCATGAATTGCTCAAGTCTTTAACCTCCACTCTTCAAGGCTCTGTATTTGTGCTTGCTCGAATAAATTCATTGAGTTATGATGTCATTACTAACCCTTCGAAATACGGTAAGTTTTCACTCTAACTTTACCAAAATATTGCTCCGGTTCGAATATGATTACTCTCAGACCGTAACAGAGACTGGTGTTCGAGTTTTGCAGGATAAAGTGATGGTAGCAATCCATGTTGCACAACTTGGGGAAATGGGAGTGCTGCATGCATTCCATGGCTAGAAGCATGCCCTAACCCGAATCAACATTTTTTCTGGGATGGTTATCATAATACAGAAACAGGGAATTCGGTAGCAGCATCCCTTCAACAATGCTCAATTTTGTACTCCTTTCAGCATAAGGGACCTCATTCAAACTTGAAAGCTATGTTTAAATCAAGGCTTAATTACATATGTTAAAATTAACCATATGTGTGTGTATATATGTATAACAGAATTAAGCAAACTAAACATGTTACAACCTTGACTTACATATCATATGAAAAAGTGAATAACAAGACAAACTTATATGATGTACAAAACTTGTGTTCCTACAACAAAAATACCTTTTCTTCTTCTTCCCATGCATGCCTTTGCGGCCAACTAAAACAAATTAAAGAAGAAACACACAACAAACTGAAGATATACTCCTTGCTACATAAGGCTTAAACAACATATGAACCTATACCTAGCCAGGGTTTCAAAAAGAAAAAAGAAACTCAATGCCTTGGTACATGATTGTTGATCGGAGGCTTCCGACCGGAACCTTTGTAATCCTCCTGCATCATGTTTACAACCTCTTTAGCTGCTTCCAGAAGCCTTTTTGATTCATCTTTGTTGCCAATGACAGCCTCTTCATTTCTAGGAGTTCCCAATGTCTTTGCCTCCAACTTGTTCACACCATTCACCTAGTTTTGAAACATAAAATTATAATGTTCGTGGGTTATTGTAAACAATCATACAATATTACTAGAGCCATGTTTAACTTTGAGTTTTTGTTTTCTGTGTGTTTTAGAGTGAAAGAGAGAGAGAGAGAAAGACCTGGTTATTTGGTTGATCTTGTGATTTCTCAATGGACATAATGTCAGCACCATTGCTCTTCCCTACACTCAAAGGACAATATCTGGTATGAATACACACTACAAAGTTGATCAGATTCAATCAAGGAAAAAAGACATGCACTCAAAGCACCAAAACATATATAGGCTAAATAAAATTTCCATTTTTATAAACAACAAAACTTTTCCGTTACATACAAAACTTATAAGCTAATTTTTAACATCTGACAGGAGATCTAAAAGGGTTGTTTTTGACTCAATTATGCTTTGGAGGGTGGCGTTTAGGCCCTCCATAATCAGCACCAAAAGCTACAAAACCAGCCTTAGGAGGATCACTGCTATTTTCATTCAAATAGTTACAGTATTTCACATCAAAAGCTCCCTTTCCTTCAAATTCACGTTTTCCATCAAACCGGTTTGCACCTGAATTCTTTGAAGCCACAATTTCTTGTCTTCCAATTTTCCTTCCGTGAAATTCCTACAAACATGTATGCATTAGCTTCAAAAACTTCAAAAAAATATGAGTAAATTATACAGTATTTTTTACTTACCTTTTGAATTATACTTTCTTCAGCAGCTGTTTTCCCACCTCTGGAGACAATTGAAACAACGGATAATCTCAGATTAGAGTAATTAGAAGGTTATTTTAAGTAAATTAATGTAAAAAAAAGAATTAGTTTAGCATGAGTATACCTTGATTAGCATGAACTGAGCAGCTCTTAAGGGCATGCAAAACAAAGAAAAGCACAATTACTAAGCCTGCAGTAAACCTTAAAATATGCAGCATCTTTGTGATTCTTCCTTTTTACACGAGTGTGTTTTCTTTTTGCTTGAAAGAGAGGAAATCTGAAAAAACTTAAGGAATAGGTTTTATAGAGAGTTCACAGCCCTAGTCAAAGCTAGGGTTTCACCACCTGCCTAAATAAAATAAGTATTTGCTTGCAGAGCTTAGGGAAACACACCAATAAAAACATTAACTAAGATCACAAATATCCATTTTAAAATAACAATAATAATAATCATCTTTGCATCAAAAGTTTGAATGTGGTTGGTTTTATGGATTGATTTGCCAAAGTTTAGAGGCCAAGAGTGTGTACCTTTGTGCTTTGATTGGGATTAAATGTTGATTTTCTCCCTCTTTGCCTTCATGCATGCAACGAGGAAAAAGTTTAATCAGTTGTTTGATTCGCTAAATCATTTGAATTGGACCACAAAGCCATTTTGTTTGGAACTGGTAAAGGTCTGAGTTACAGATTCGATCTTCTTCTTGATCGAATATTATTACATACAAAGTGGAATAAATTAATATAATTACATACATCGATGATTTTTGCTCTGAAATTAATGATATGTTTAAGACACTATTTTCATTGGAAACACTTTGGTTTGTACATATTTGTTTGGTGTCAGAAGTTATATATAAACAATTAATTAGTGTAAGATGGAGAGGGCAAAGCAAGGAAGCATAGTTCCCAAAGAGGCATGAAATTAAGAGCTTGAAGTAACATGGAGCAAGTGATTAGCGCATTGAACTGCTAAACCATATCACGTTTAATTTGAACCATGTATACATAAAGTTGAGCATAAAATAAATATATTTGAGCGATCTGCCTGATAGTTTGGTTCGCTCACAACTCTTTTTTTACCTCGTAATACATCTCGTTTGGATAGAGACAAGGAGATTCAGGAAGGCTTCTGGATTTTGATGGTATGCTAATCTCTAAGACAATATTTACTTTTCGTTGTACTTTTGGGTTTTTGTATGAAATTTTGGTGGACTAGTCCCTATTATTCTCTCTTTTAGATGCGTTGTATTTATGATATTTTCTATAATTTTTTTAATAAAATTAAGTTGTCATTGTTAAAAAAAAAGTTTAGAAGATGAGGATGCTTGTTTTTTTTCTTTCTCGGCAACAGGATGTTTGTGCTCATCTCATCTTGAGAGTAGTGTAAGCTCCTTTAGTTACCCAACTCGCTTCAATGTGGTCGATTAATTACCCTATCTTAAGGGAAACAATCAAAACTAGCTGACACCCATGATATGAAATTATATAAACAAATCGAGATTTATGGCAACGTTTCATTCGTTTTGAGATATTTATAATGTTTTGTTGGTGTAGGGTCGGGTAATACTTTGAATCAGTTGTAATTGAAAAATGAGAGATTATTCATACAGTTTTGATCGATCAACAATTTTATCTTTATGAGTCTCTTTATAAGATATTCACTGTTGTTGGTGCCAAAAATCTATTGACACCAAACAAGATTGTGGATGGGAGTTGTTGTGGTTGTTTTGGGGTTCACCCTTTCTGATTGAATAGAGAGCCGCTGTGAATGATGGTCGAAGTGAGGGGATAGAGCTGTAGGGAGCAAGGTCTGAGTATATGGCATGGTAGGAGAGTAATTTTGAGAGATGAGAGTTCAGATTTCATTCCTTTGTCGATCCTTTCTTAGGTATTTAAGAAAAAACTTATGATAGCCTTAAATGGTAAGTGTCGCATCTAGGCATATTGGATCGATGCGCTAGCTTGATTGGTAGACCCGCGTATCAAGTAATAGATTTGACCGATGAAATAGATAAATTTAATGTTGGTGTTATTAGGATAATAGTTTTTTGAAAAATGTGGTGAGGTAGTCTATCTAATGAATCGAATTAATCTCTCAAGTGAGCTTATGTATTCTTACAATAAAATTAGAGAGGGGGTTCTCCAAAAATGCTAGAGAATTTGTTGGCTTTTCATGTGTTCATGATTTTTAGTTAGGAGCCTCCTAATATTCGTGGGTTCAAGAATAACAGAAAAAATTATTGAGTTGAAAATGCAACAATTTCAGAAGTAGTTGGGTCATAAAAAAATACTTAAAGACTTCTCCAAAAATAATTTTACGCCGTTAAAAGAATTCGACCAATCAAAATACATCATATTTATTTCTAATTTAGTTCTAATATTATATTATTTAATCAGTATGCATGTGTCACGTCCCTAGAGTTTCATAGCCTAAGAACGTGCGGCCTTACCCGCCTCGTGACGCTACTTGGTCGATTTTGCGCCTAAGTCAGCCTTAAACCACGCCTTGTGAGTACTCCAGCTCGCCAAAGGCTCAGACAAGCCCTCAAGGCTTCGATGGATGCAGAAGCTTTAAACACCAAGGTGGCTACTCTAGCCACTATAGGAGGCAACAAGCACAAAGAGAACAAAGAACAACTGAAAGAACAAGAAAAAGTATAGTAAATGCCTCAGAATCTTATTACTCTTTTCAAAGTGAGAATGGATGGAATGAAATGATACAAATGAGCGAGGAAGCTCTCTATTTATAGTTGAGCTCCCACTCAATAATGGTCCAGATCGATTTACATGGATGGCCAGGATTAGCCCAAATCTTTACAAGATACACTATTCTAGAAAAGAATATCAAATCCTATCTAATTACATTAGTTAAAATGTATCTTTCCTCGGATAGCTGATTACGCTTGATATGGCAGGATTCTTCCACAATCTCCTTTGACTTGTTGTCTCCCACCATTTTTAAAAAGCCAATGTGATATGGCTCTCTAGCATTCTCCAAGTGATGGGTCAAGTTTGGTGGTCTTGGCAAGCCCGATGCCCCGCGTGAAATCTCTTAGTCAGATACTTGCGCCACTGTCTCGGACCAAAATATTTGGGTTGTGAAATTCTCCCCCACCAAACTTAGTGACGCCCTCGTCACTCTATTAGAACGATCCTAGGTAGGGCCCCTTGGATGCTGCTACTCGTTGCCTTAGCTTGGTGCGATTCCCCCATATAAATTGCTCATCTTGGTTCTTGCCTCCATGGAACACTTCGATCCTCTACACCATTCCTCACATCATCTTGGTGGCTTTTTGACGTCTCTGCTTGCTTGTGTCCCCCATAAGGAATGCTCGTTTTGTATCTTTTTGCCAAGTGATGCCACGTGCTAAGACGCCTTTGGGTATATCTCTATCATGGGAGCCTTCTCCCACCAGTCTTGATTTACCTTGACTCAAACACTCTTGGTCCTGCAGCAAAGTCTTGGGTGTCACCACATTAAACACCGGACGAACTCTCAAACTCGTCAGCCTATCAGTAAGGCTTATTCAACAAAATTTTAAAGTGTAAGAAGAAATGTCGGTATTTCAAGGATCCTATAGGTTGAAATAATCTTTGAGGGAAAGAACTGACTATTTAGAGTCAGTAATTTCTGTAATGATAGCTCAAATGTTGTTATTTAATAGATGTGAGACATGTTTGGGTTGTATAGAAGATACGTAAAAGTTACCTAAAAAGTTTGAAGGCATTTCGACTGAAAAAGAGTTTTCTGATATATTTCCAGATGAGTTATTAGGATTACCCCCGGATAAGGAAATACAATTTGAGATTGATGTTTATCCTATAGCTGAGCCGATATCAATGGTACTATATAGGATGACACGAATTGAGTGAAGGAAATTAAAGGCTCAAATACAAGAATTGTTGGACCGAGGTTATATTTGATCAAGTAAATTACTATGAGGTACTCCGGTATTAAATTGTAAAGAAGAAAGATGGTTCTTTATGATCATGTATGTGGAATAAAGTAACCATTAAGAATAAGTCTCCCCTACCAAGGATTGAGAATTTATTTGATCAGCTTTAAGATGCAGTAGTATTTTAAAGATAAATCTTTAATCAGGGTTATTATCAAATTAAGGTTCAGGAAAAAGATATACCAAAGACAATATTCAGGACTTGTTATGGACACTACGAGTTTCTGGTGATGTCTTTTTAGATTAACAAATGCTCTTGCTGCATTTATGGATTGGATAAATAGGGTATTCTAACCCTATTTGAATCAGTTTATTGTGGTCTTCATAAATGATATTTTGGTTTATTTGAATATCGAAGTTGAACATAACTACCATCTTTGAGTAGTACTGCAAACTTTAAGAGATAAGTAACTTAATGCCAAGTTTCTAAATGCAAGTTTTGGTTGTCAGAAATAACTTTTCTTGGATATGCAGTGTCTTCAGAAGGAATAAAGGTTGGCCTCAAGAAAATACAAGCTATTCTTGAATAAGAAGAGTTGAAAATGTTTTGAAAAGAGGAAATAAGTTGGAAATAGGAAAGTACAGAACTATGAAATTAGGCCAAGTGGATGAAGAACGTCTTGAAAGAAGAAGACAAGTTGAACATCAGAACTTTATGTTCGAGAGATAATAAGACTACATGGTGTCTCATCATCAATAGTGTCAAGCAAAGACCCAAGGTTTATTTCAAGGAATTAGAGTACTTTATTTGAAGCTTTAGGTACTAAATTAAATTTTGGTACAGTTTTCATTCGCAAACAGATGAGCAATATGAGCGGATCATACAGATTCTGGAGGATATATTACGAGCTTATGCAATTGAGTTTGCAGAATCATGGGAAAAGTACTTATCTTTGGCTGAGTTGATTACAACAAATAGTTATCAAGCAAGTATTAAGATGGCATATGAAATAAAATATCAAATTTATTTAAATTGGTTTGGATTACAAGATAGAAATGCATAGAATAACTCAATTATTGGAAGAGTGATTTAGCACAAGACATGGAGGAGTAAGTAAGGCTTATTTAGCAAAATTTTAAATTCATCGTGGATTGACAAAAGGCTTAAGCAAATAAGACGAAAAAAATATTGAATACGATGTTAGAGAAAAAGTGTTTTTAAAGATTTCGCCTTGGAAGAAGGTGTTACGTTTTGGTTGAAATGGAAAGATTGGTCCCAGATTTATAGAGCCATGTGAGATTCTAAAAGAAAAGAACCAATGGTTTATCAATTGGCTTTACCTCCATATAAGAACAAGATTCATTGTGTGTTTCATGTACTTATGTTTCGGAGGTATGGATTGGATTCTTCATATGTATTTACCTCGGGATGAGGTTAAACTGCAATCAGATTTGACGTATAAAGAAGAAGAAGTGAAAATCCTAGCATATGGAGTTAAAGAATTAAGAAATAAAAAAAAAATTCACTGGTTAAAGTCCTTTGGAGGAATTATAAAGTCGAGGAAGCCACTTGGGAAACCGAAAAGAAAATGAAAAAAAACAGTATACAAAATTGTTTGAGGAGAATGTACGTTGAAAATTCGAGGACGAATTTTATTAAGGGGGAAAGAGTTGTAATATCCCAATTTTGGACTAGTGACCAAATTGTAATTTTTGAAAGTTTAGGGAGTTAAAGTGTGAACTTGGAAAAGTTCAGGGACCAATGTGTAATTTTCAAAAGTTATGTAATTTAACCCCGTAAATGAATAGTTCACCCCCAAGAGTAGCATTTCCGTGTTACTCAGATTTTTCATACGAGGCTTGTATTATTAGCATTTTTTGGATCGAATGAAATTGTTAAGCGTGCTCAAACCAGAGTAGTACAAGGATGGATGACCATATGGGAAGGTCCCATATTTAATATTCTGATTGATAAAAAGGATTTATTTTAAGTTAATAATGTTCGAAATGGATTGTGGAGATGATATTTCTAAGAGGAAAGGCATCCGGTAAAATTTCTCGATAATTATCGGTATATCGGATCAAACTTAAATTTTAAAGACATATCCAGGAAATTTTGGAAAAGTAATAAAGTATTATTTTATAAATATTTTATTACATTTGGTTGGATTCTAACTATATTTAGTTAGATGGTGATGGAATGGCAATTTTCAAGACTTGTTGTAAATAAAGTCTAGTTGGAGGGCAAATTGGACATTTGCAATGGATGGCATTTTTGAAATATTTTGAAACTTTGAGGGCAATTTTGGAAGAAGATTTATACATGGATTAATTATAGCCATTGATTTTATGAGATTGAATCATGGCCATTATAATAAAATGTCAAAATGGTAATTTTACTATTTAAATGAATTTTAAATTCATTTATTAAACACATGGATTAAATAGGTAAAAAGATGATAAAAAATCATCTTATTCCCCAAGGACTGCTCAAAAATCTGGAAAAAAAAAAGAAAGGAAGAAGAAGAAGAAGTTCAAACTTTCAAGCCAAATTTGAAAGATTCAAGGCTAGTTTCAAGCAAGTTTTAATTAGGTAAATTATTCTACACTTCAAGCTCTTCATTTTGATAGTATTTTTGCATGGAAAAGTTTAATATGAGTTATGTCTTGAATGAAGATTGATGATGGAAGTTGAAGTTTATGATGAAATTAGAATGGTAGATAGTAGAAATGATGATTTTAATATGGAACTAAGGTTGATTTTGGATAAATTTCATGTTAGAAGATATAAACCCTAACCCTAAAATTTGGAGGTTTTGATTAGGAAGCTAAAATTAGGATGGAATTGATTGAATTATGATGTTAGGGGACTTATTTTGATGATATGTTGAATAATTTTCCAAGTTGTGAATTTAGGGACCATTTTGAAATTTTGGAAAATTTAGGGGAAATTATTGTAAAAATTATTTTAGTATGGAAATCATTGAATTATGGTGAAAGTGGCTTGAATTGGTGATTGGGGACCAAAATGAAAATTTTTGGAAATTCAAGGACCAATTCGACAATTTTAGAAAAATAAAGGATTGATATTGAATTGATGAATAATTGATAGAATTGAAGATTCAAGCACGTTTTGAAAGTTGAAGGATTGAAATGACAAGAAAGGAAATTTTAAGGACCTTTTCGAAAATAAAGGATTTAGTGAAGGACCAAGTTGAATAAAGTTGAAAGTTGAAGGAAAATTTCTAAGGATGTTAGAAATAAATAAATGGTTTAATTGTACATGAATTTATTTACAAAAATTAAGTAGTGGCTAAAATGTCACTTTTATAAAGTTTGAGGATTAAATTGAATAAAGTTTGAAGTTATTTATGAAAGTTGAGGGGAAAACTGAATTTGGGCAGTAAGTTTGAAAATTCACCATAAATTCCAAAAAAATGTTTAGAAGGTGCATTTTATACCGATGTAAAGATGTGTTCGTCTAGTTTCGTGTCCAACAAACCGAAACTGATTTCGAGTTCCAAGCAAAAAGATATAAATTTTTAAGTGGTGAAAGGTCAGAAAAAATAGTTTAGCAGTCTGCTTATAATTTAGTCCTGGAAGTTGACTTTGAAAATTCACCATAAATCGTACAAGTTGAATTTGAGCTATTAATTTATATGTTTGAAGAGCTTATTGAATCTATATTATTTTAGACCAAACGGAATCGAAATTTGATTTGTATATTATTTTATAGAAATATTTCTTTGAAGGTAGTACAATCTGTCAGAGAATGGAAAGTGAGATATTTTGTATCTAATGTTAGTTAACAAGCTTGAAAGAACTATTTGAAGTTCTAAATGGTTATCAAGGATCAAAGATGAGTTTTGGGAAAGTATAATTATGGAAGGAAAAATATAAAAATTTTATGTTGAATGATTCGATATTTTGATTAAAATATCGTTAGAAATTACTCTAATAAATGTTGTTTATATTTATGTGGTTAATTTAGTTGAATACGGGTCAAAGAGGATTCAAGATATTTTAAAGGAAATGATCGAGTAGAATTTAGTGAGGCATATCATTCATGGCCCAGGTGAGTACATTTACATATTTAATTTATAAAAATAGGAAGACTAGCGAATAGTCAACCTTAGTTAAATAGTGTTACTTGATATAATTGCATGTTGATCTATGATACCATGAAAAAATATATATGACAAAGAAAATGATATGAATGATTATTTACATGATTGAACATGATGATGGAATGATAATAAAAATTATTATGTTATGAAAATAAATAATATTATGTTTACGAATATGTCAAGTATGAATATCATGTTATACAAATGAAGAATGCTATGTATAAACAGTATGATGCTTATACGGATCAGGTTATGCATGAGATTCATGTCATATGAATGAAACATGCCATGAATTATAAAATGTTTAAATGTTTGATTGACTATGATATTGAAATTTATGAAAAGAATGCCCAAGTATTTAGTATGAGAGTTCATGGTATAGTTGGCATGCCGTAGAGTCTTTAGTAGTTGCACCCTCATATTCATGTTATACGGATATTGTGACAAAATGATTGTGTCACATATACATTGGGGACCTACGCCTTTGGTGTGCACCCTGGGGATCTACGCTTACGTGCCCGAGTGCACTGTCGAGGCGCTTATGTTTATGGGGAGCAAAGAGCGTCCTAGGTACGTACTCATCTTCACGTTCACGTTTGACACTATGGTGTCATTTCAAGATGACTCGCGAACCTTGATCTCATATAGTATACTTTGAGCAATAATGAAAGAATCATGTCACGTAATCATGTCATGTAAATAAATCATGTTATGTATATGAAACATGTCATGAATATGAACCATGCTATGTATATGAAATATGTTAAGTACAAGAATCATGTCACGTATATGAATCATAACATGTATATAACTTATGTCAAGTATATGAATCATGCTTAGTACATGATTTATGCCAAGTATACGAAGTATGTCACACTTATAAGAAATATGCCATGCATATGAATCATGTTATGTATACAAATTATGTTATGTATGTGAATTATGCCATGCATATGAATTATGCCATGTACACGTATCATGTTATGTATATAAATTAAGTCATGAATATGAATGAAAACATATATATGAAAATCATGTCATGCAAAAGAAATATGCCATGTATGAGAATCATGTTACATAAATGGATCATGCCATGAATATGAATTATGATACTTAAATGAACCATGTCATGTATATGAGCCGTGTTTTACATATGAATCATGTCAAGCATGTGAACCATGTTGCTTACGTGAATTATACCATGTATGTGAATTATGTTATGCATATGAAATATATGACTTACTTGATGATGACAGAACATTAGAACCATGAGCAAGTTAGGAACTTATAACATGTAGAATAATATTTAGTGACCATGTACACTTTGATAGTACTATTCTATCTTAGATAGAGAACTTGATAAGAAATCATACGATAAGTAACACTTTACTTTATGTTTATTAAATGAGATTATTGCCTCACTAAGTTCGTACTTAGCGTGTGTTATTTCACACGTAGGTTCTCCCAAGTAGAATGACAAGAATGAGCTATTAAGTTGGAAAGTCAAGTTACATTAGTAAGCATGGTATGTACATCTTAAATTATGGTTGATATCTAGTGGGCATGTACTTGTATGTATGTGGGTTTAAAAGATACAAATGTTTTGTAAACTTAAGTTATAATAGGTTTATGTATTATTACAAGTGCATGGATTTAGAATATGGTTTACTATAAATGATTATGATAAATTTTAAAATCAAGAAAGGGTCTAGGTAGGATACATAGTTTTTTCCCTGAATTATATTTTTATTTCAATAACACATTTATAAATTTTTTAAAACAATTCAGGGTCAAAACTAGCTGCAATAGACTGGCATAGTTTTTATTCAAAACCAAAAAGGGGTTAAACTATAAGGGAAAGTTTGGTTTTAAAAAAAAATTAGCCAAGTTTTCTTTCAATGACTATGTAACATCTTTAATGTATATTCGGCTTACGAGTATACGTTAATGGTGTTACACCTTCCCCACCTTGACCATTGGTGGTGTCTCCACGGTTGCTATGTCCCTCAATGGCTTGGCCCCTTTCGACCATTCTCTGATCTCTGAAGTAATGTTCTTCTACCGAACATCCTCGACAAGCTCCTTCGTAGCCTTCTCAGACATGTTCAACCTAACCTAGTCTCGGTCTCCCTTAACCTTGGTAGAACTCGACAACTTTGAACCAAGTTGTATAGCCTCGCTCCTTTCGAGTTTGTCTCTCATCTTGGACCTGTTGGCTTGAACTAGGCATCTCCGCAACTTGTGAGACCTCTTTCTCTAGTAGCACTCTAATTGCTTCCTCTTCACCCTCGATTTGATGGCTTTCCCATTCACTATCATATCGGGTCTCGTCCTTATCTTGACTACTTTGACACTCGTAGTGGCACCACGGATCTCCCTTGGCTTATTGACACTCACAATTACACCAAGTCTGGCTACTCTTTACTCTGACTCATCTCCTACTTGATGATGGCAGCAAGGCGATTCTTCCTAGGACATCTCTTTATCATATGAGGACCATCACAGAAGTAGCACTTCAACTTCATGCTCGCTTTCTTTTCTGGCACAGACTTAGCCTTACCACTCCCACTGTCTCTCGTCGTGGGCTTGGATATCTCGATGTTGGTTGGCTTGTCTCTCATAGGCTCGGTCAGTAACTCAACCACATCTTTGGCCTCTGAAAATATCTGGGCATCCTCTTGCTCCAATGCGAGCTTTGCCCCAGGCCTAAGTCCATCTAAAAAGGTGGCAAGCTTACCCCATTCACTCATTGCGGCCTTGCAACTGATCAGCTCACTCTTGAGCTCATCCATCTCGATCCGCAAAGCCTTCACCTCGGATTCACAAGCATTACTCTCCTGAACTCTCTTCAACTCATTGATAGTGCGTTGCGTCTCATCTTTGACCCTGTCCTCTATGGACTCTAGCTTGTCAAGACGGGATTCTAAAATGCCTTGGGCCTCTTGTTCGATTTTTTCAAGACTATCAACCCCACCCCTCTCTATCGATATGAATTCAAACAATTCTCCTGAATAATAATAAAGTAAGCTAATCCTCTCGTCAAATTCGTAAAGAGAATTTCTTACCTCGTCTACTGTCAGTGTACTATCTTGGTTCCCACCACGACACTCATTGCCTGTTCGTGTGGAAACACCATCTCTTTGTTTTTCCATATCGATCACTTCTTTGCAAAAAACTAGCTCGCTCGCTTTGACTAGATCGAATGCAAATCCTCTCCAAGCTCGACTGCAACTGCAAGCTGGCTCGAACACAAGTCCCATCGACTCGCTCTGATACCACTTATCACGTCCCTAGAGTTTCACAGCTCGGGAACGTGCAACCTTAGGCGCCTCGTGATGCTACTTGATCGATTCTATGCCTAAGTTAGCCTTAAACCACGCCTTGCGAGTACTTTAGCTCGCCAAAGGCTCGGACAAGCCCATAAGGCTTCGATGGATGCGGAAGCTTTAAACACCAAGGTGACTACTCTAGCCACTACAAGAGGAAACAAGCACAAAGAGAACAAAGAACAATTGAATGAACAAGAAAAAGTAGAATAAATGCTTTAGAGTCTTATTACTATTCTCAAAGTGGGAATGGATGGAATGAGATGATACAATGAGTGAGGAAGCTCTCTATTTATAGTTGAGCTCCCACTTAATCAATGGTCCATATCGATTTACATGGATGGCCAGGATTAGCTCAAATCTTTACAAGATACACTATTCTAGGAAAGAATATCAAATCCTATCTAATTACATCAATTAGAAGGTATCTTTCCTCGGATAGCTGATCGCACTTGATATTGCAGGATTCTCCCACAATCTTCTTTGACTTGTTTGTCTGTTGCCATTTCTGAAAAGCCAATGTGATCGGGCTCTCTAGCATTCTCCAAGTGATGGGTCAAGTCTGGTGGTCTTGGCAAGTCCGATGCCCCGTATGAACCTCTCCGTCATATACTTGTACCACTGTCTTGGACTAAAATATTTGGGCCGTGACACCTGCATCTGTTCTCGTTTCCACGTGCATTATATTTTTGCATCCCATCTTACAAAATTGTCTTCTTTCACCCCTTATCTCTTACTTTAAGGAATAAGCCAACAAATTAACAAAACAATAAATGAGGTTTCGACACCTAGAAAACAGTATGGCTCCTTTTACCCATGTCTTGTGTCTTTTGTCTTTTGTCAATCAAATTTGTTTATTACCATCATGTATTGTTAATTAATCAATGTTTATCGATATTGATTATACAATAAAATCAGTTAAAATTAATATATTAACTATAATCCGAATCTGAATCCGAATCCGAATCCGAATCCGAATCCACATGCACTTGCAAAGAAAGACAATACGATTATGATTGGCTATGCTTTTTGTTACAAAAGAAATGGCACTATGTGTGTACGGAATTTGGAGTTCTTGGAAAAAGAACCTTTTTTTTACCAAATTGGAAAAGAACTTGTTTGCTTTCTAAGGACAATGTCACATGCATAACACTAACCTTAATCATAGCAATTTGGGGTTGTCAAAGAATTATTTATTTTTCAATCCAAGAAAAAAAGTTTCCTTTTAGATTTGAATTTTTGTTTCTTCTTTCACACCATAAATTTCTTTGTAATCAAGCCTACCTTTTACCATGGAATATTGTGTAATTTTTTTTAACATAATTACATATTTTTGGAACATATATGAGTAATTTAAAAATAAGGAAATGGATGGTAAATATTAATATGTAAACTTAAAATTTATTAAATGTCACTTTAAAATGATTGTAGATGGAACTTTTTGGCACAACACTTAGGTTTATAAGGTCGAAATTTGGTTAAAGTATCAAAGCAACTTTTGTACTATATTTCAGATTGCATTTTGGTTTCTCTATTGAAAAATGACTAAATTATTTCATGTACAATTACATAAAAACGAAAATTCATTAAAAATGAAAATTCAGAAGAAAAAAAATAATTTTCCATTAAAAATTCATTAAAACTAGACCCACCACCAATAATGATTTTTTAAATATACTTTATATATAAAAAAATACTAATATTTTAATAACAATTTCTTTTGGTTCTTATATTTAAATTTAATACATAATATTTTTACTTTTAAAATCACATCTTTAAACAATTTTGCTATCATTCTAAAAAATTAAAATATTATACATGCAAGTCATTTATGACATATGAGTTATTTATAAGAATTTATAAATAAAAAATTGGATTTTAAAGAAAATAAATAGCTTGTATCCCTTCATCTTCCCATTTCATTGGAACCAAAAATACCCAAAATCCCCAATATTTCTCTCAACTCAACCTAACCGGCCGCCGACCGATCTCCCTCACCGCCGTACCATGGCTGTCACCGCCACCACCATTTTATTCTCCGACATCCTCGACCAAAACCCCTAAGGCCACTCGCACAAACGTCGCGTTGTTCGCCGGTAATTTGAGTTCGAAGGTTCAGTGAACGTAGGGCTAACCCGTTCTAAATCCTTATGTTACCTTAGTTTCTGGATCAAGAGATTCTAGCCGCCATCATCATCACCGTGTCGAGACGAGCTAAACCGTAAACGTCGATCATCCAACCGGCAGCTTTAGAGCCTTTGCCAGAGTCTAGACCCATTGGGTAAGTTGGGTGAGTTTAAGGTGTTTTTCGATTATATTTGGTTTGATTCTGGGTTCTTAAAGCTTTAGGGAGTATGCTGAGTGAAAAATCTGGTCGAGAATTGCATTTTCGTGCATTTTTGGGACGTGTAAGGCCGCATGTGAACCCCACGCGCTGGCCAAGATAATTTCTGGCCGCCGTGACTAGTTCACCTGTAAACCGGTCTGGTCCAACTCGATTCAACTTGGTCCAAATCAATTTGATTCAACCCGACCTGACCCGTTGATTGAGTTAACTCAGTGAGTCAACTCGGCCAAGTTAACTCAGTTAGTCAACCCGACCGAGTCAATTTAGAGAGTCAACTCGCCCGAGTCAAACAATTGACTGCTGATGTTAGCGTTGACTGCTGATGTCAACATTGACCATTGACCGATGATGTCAGTGTTGACTTTGACTGTTGGCATCAACGTTGACTTTGACCAAAAGTTAAAATTTTTGAAAACTCCTATTTTATGTTTTTCGACGTCCTGAGTCTATTTATGAAGCCCGTTTTGTGAAATTCTAACCCGAAAGCCTCGAAATTGACCTTAAATTTGATCACGCATAAGTATTTAAATTATTCAATTTAAAAGCAAAGATTTGGATTAAGCATTCTGACATGAAATATTATTTGTTTAAGGTACTCAACTTGCGTTCGACCGCTCATCTGCTTAGCTTGGCTCTTCTTGATCAGCACCTCCATGTGCTCTTATAGTTACCAGTATGTTTAAAACTCCACAAACTAATTGTTAGGCTAGAAATTATTTTTTTCTTCTATTGTAAACCTGATTCATTATGTCTTAGGATCTAGCATTGCTGCAGATCGTAGCGAGGAAGGTGCTCGTTAGATTCTGACCAGTTTTTGAGGTGTGTTCTTTGTGTGCTAAATTACCGTTTTATAAAATCGTTTGAAATGATTTTTTTAAACTGATCGTGATATGTTTTCTTGAAATATTATATGCATGTTTGTATGATTTGATAGCATGCTCTTTCGTTATTGTTTACTGGAACATATACATGTCAAGTGATTCCTGATATTACTGTTTACTTCATAAACTATTTTAATTGGGGTTACTGGAAGAGTGATTAGAGACCTTCAAGTACAACCCTAATCCATTTATACCTCCAATTAGGCTTCCTACGCCTTTGGGACTAGGACTAGCCTCTAATTAGGCCTCCTATGCCTTCGGGCCTAGGACTAGCCTCCCGTTGGGCCTCCTACGCTTTTGAGCCTAGGACCAACCTCCAGTTAGGCCTCCTATGCCTTCGGGCCTAGGATCAGCCTCCAGTTATGGGGAAAATGTATATTGGTGTTCGGTTGGAGGGTAGCTAGGTTTTAAATGAAAACTTTGGTTGCCATATGGCATGTTTTACTGATATAATTTTATAATTAACTGAACTATTTTAAATATTTTTTTGTATGCACATGTTGGGACGCACTGAGCCCCTAGCTCACACCTCAACCATTTCTTTTTAGATACTTTTTGGATAGGCTACGGATCTGGCACTTAGAGGATCGACATATTTTGTACTCGCCTTTGTTGTAATATTTCCATCTTCCAGACTGTCTCAATTACGATGACATGAGCCTATGTTTTGTTAGTATATGTCTTATTATGTTGCACTACGTGGATTATGTTGTACTATAACCTATTATGACTTATTTTGAATAACTAATTAGATATAAGAAAATATGTAAAAATTTGTAACTTTAAAACTACTATAAGTTTTGAAAAAGAAAAATTCTCTCATTTTTTAACTCCATCAAATAATGAATGAAAAAAAATATTTTCACTAAATTTTGTTTTTCCAATCAAGTAAAATAATTGTTTTCTGTTCGATTTCCCCTAATAATCAATCCATTGGGACAAAAGCTCGGTTAAGGGAAAAAATAGTGCAACGCGTATTTGCTCCCCCTCATGAAAATATCACATAAGATCTTTGAATCTTCATAATTCAATCTTGAATATAATCTTCAAATGTTGAAGTAGATTATGAACTGGTGAATAGATCTTTCAAATTACTGCTTGAAAGGATTCATCAAATATTATTCTTCTGAAGATCATGATGGACAAAACTTTGAAGAAATATGTTTCGTTTTTGTCACTTTTGATGTATTCATCTTTCGATTGAGATCTAAATTATACATTATCTCTGCACAAGATAACTTGCACCTTATCTTGTGAAAGCAATTCACATATCTTCTGGATATGTTTAGCCAAAAACATTTTTCGGCGTTGCCTCGTGCATAGCAATTATTTACATGATTTGAAAAGGCATTGAGTTTTGAAAATTATAAAGGTAATGGTCTCGTAGCACTTAGATAGTATTTCTGCTTACTAAGATTTGATGCTTCCAAATCAATTAATATATATGGTACTTTTGGGCCAAGAATATCATCACCTTTTTCTCGAGAGCGGGATGGATCTTTGTTTACATTAAGCCACCTAGCAATCATAGATGTGCTCAACGGATGTACGTTATGCATGTAAAGTCTCTTTAAACATTTTTCTATGTATGTCGATTGATGCACAAGGATTCCATTGTTAAGGAGATCTCTTC
The DNA here is from genome assembly GCA_019671005.1 of Hibiscus mutabilis. NCBI lineage: Eukaryota > Viridiplantae > Streptophyta > Magnoliopsida > Malvales > Malvaceae > Hibiscus > Hibiscus mutabilis. The sequence goes on along the minus strand of CM033726.1, from coordinate 45,273,860 downwards.
ATGAGTCTTAATGATATTCAAATCATCAACATACACAACAACAATGACAAATCCAGAGCTAAGCCTCTTAATAAAAAAGCTCAGAGAAATTGAATCATTCTTATAGCATTCCACTAACAAGTATTCACTGAGACAATTATACAACATGCACCCAAATTGTTTTAATCCATAAAGATAAGTTTTATGTACATGTTATTATCAAGAGGCTCATACAAATAGGATGTACCAACATCCATTAGGCGGAAACTAAGTATTTCTTTTTTTTAGACTAATAAAAAATCTAAAACTAGTTGCATCCACCACCGAAGCATATGTTGCCTCATAATCGATTCTAGGTCTTTGTGAGAATTCTTGTACAAACAAATGAGCTTTATATCTCGCGATCTCCCCCTTTTCATTTCTATTTCTCACAAAGACTCGTTTATATCCCATGAGTTTTACACCTTTGGTTTACGGACTATAGGTTCGAATTTTTCTCTTTTGAAAGAGATTTTAGTTTCATGTCAATTACCTCTTTCCATTTTGGTCAATCATTTCTTTGTTTACATTGTCCAATTGACAATGGTTCATGATCTACAGTATCAACTAAAATCTCTAGTGTCATATTGCATGCAAATGTATTATCGACGTCGATTTAATTTTGATTTTACTTATTACCAAATGTGGCATAATTTATTGAGATCTCTTTATCATCAGGTACTTGAGTCATGTCTAATGTCTCTACTAGATACCTTTTAATCTTTTTAAGATATTTTCATAATTTGTTGATCCTCGATTGGACCATTATAAGATATAGCTGTTTTTCTTTTTAGAGGATTTTTATATTTGGATCCTACTTGCCTACCACGCTTCAGGCGCGAGTTAGACTCATTAGCAACTAGAGTTTGTCCTTCTAGGACATCAATTTTGATCGGAACATTCATAGCTGATATATGTGACTTAGTCACTTTTTTAGGGTCAACAAAATCATCTGGCAATTGATTTGCTAAGTTTTATAAATGAATTATCCTTTGAACTTATAGTTCACATAGTTTAATACGTGGATCAAAATGAGATAATGATAATTCATTTAAGCTTATTTCTTTTCCCACCTATTTATTTTCTCCCCCTAATGTTGGAAAAACTGACTCACTAAAATGATAGTCAACAAATCGAGCTGTAAATAAATTCCCCATCAAAAGCTCGAGATATTTAATTACTAAGGGAAATTTGAATTCAACATATATTCCCAACCTCATTTGAGAACCCATCTTTGTGCGTTGTGGTGGAGCAATTAGAAAAGATACCGCACACCCAAAAATTCTAAGATAGGAAATATTTGGTTCCTAACTAAAAACCATTTGTAATAGAGAGAACTTATGATAATTTGTTGGCTTGATGCGAATTAATGATGTTGCATGTAAAATGACATGTCACCAGCATTATCAAGAGTGATTGTCTTTATAAGGTAATCTAGCAAATATGCTCGTAATTTTATCAACTGAGCAAGCAACCTCGCGAACAAAATGTTGCGATTGATAACAAGGATACATATAACATTCTAGTCGATTCATCGATTAAGACCGTAAAATATCTAGATGGTCTGTAAAAAGGGTGTATGGGCACATATATTACCATGTATCCGTTCCAAAAAATTAATAGATTCACAATCCATCTTAGCTGGTGATGGTCGAATGATTAATTTGCCTTGAGAGCAAGCATCACGTGAAAAATAGTACTTTGAAGAATGTCAGTTGTTCAATAAACGACCACATAAAGTGTCAATAATTTTTCGCATCATAATTGAACCGGGATGGCCTAATCGGTCATGCCAAATAATAAGGTTATTAGTAAACTTTTGGTTTACAATAGCATGAGCTTCAATTTGTACTAATTATTGTGTAATACAATCCGGATGATAGTGTATGCAATTTTGTCAAGATTTTTTGATTGCTTTGAGTTATACTTGTAATATGGAGAGAATCAGCATCACCTTGACTAATAGTCTCAATATGATATCCATTTTTATAAATGTCTTTAAAATTTAATAAGTTCCTTTGCGACTTTAACGAGTATAACTCATTGTGAATATGAAATTGAGTTCTATTTGGCAATAACATATTTGCTCTTTCGGAGCCTTCTATGATATTAGTACTTCTGGATATAATACTCGCATTGTTCCATTATATTTTTAAATGGGAAAATATGCATAATTATGCACATTTCAATATGTGTTTTGTTCCATTCATTTCGAGGAATGAAAAATATTTAATGTAACACATATCAAATCGATTATCTATCAAAGATAATGACTCAAGAACTTATTACTCTTTTGGAGCATTGATATTTTAGAACTTTGAGATATAGTACTCACATTTTCCCCTTGCGTGTAAATGAGAAAAATATTTCTTATGCTTAAGTATAATATGAGTACTTGCACTGTCTGCTAAGCATAAATCGTCACAATTTATTGCATATTTTATTCCAAAAGTAATCATATTCTTCGAAGGATAATAAATAAATATTTTAAAATATTTAAATATATAATATAAAAACATAAATAAATAATATGTAAAACAAATTAACATAAAGTAAAATAAATTAAAAGATCAATTATTCCTTTTAAAGATTATAAGGAAATAAAATAAAAAAGGCAAATTATTCCCTTCAGGGGTTATGAGAAAATCAACAATATCCAATGAGTTGGGCCAACAATGCCATAATTATTTTCACCATTTTTGTAAACAAAATTTGTTTATATTTTGTTTCATTTATCATTCATGATTGTGGATAAAGATTCATAATGTTTCGACGTACGACAAGTATGAGATTAATGGTTTGTACCATCGCATTGATAACATAAAGATTTTACTTTCTTAATATACTCGTGTCATCTTTATAATCTCACTTTTGGTAGGTATAAACATTCTTAAAATGACAATCTTGTCCATGTCTATGTTCATGGCCTCAATTGTGACTACAATTGCTAATGTGGCATTTATTCTTTCCGCTATAAAATGTCGCACTTACTTCAAGGAATGAAGCGGAGCCAATAGGTCTTTATAACTTTTTTACGATATTGTGTCTGCAGGAAACATTGTTTGTGTGAAAAGTGGAATATGTTTTTCTAACATATCCTCATCGGTGATACTCTAACCACAAATTTTTAATTTCATTTGAAACATTCACATAGATAAGTTTTATTCGATAATCATATAGTGAATTATCATGTTTGCATTCACTTCAGGGAATGAAACAAATCCAATAATCGCATGGAATAAACATCATGCTTGCATTCACTTCAGGAAATGCCTTCCATAAAATTCTTATCAAGATGAATTTTTGTAACTTGAACTTGGGAGAAGTCTATAGTCGAGTTTTTCGACGCATAAAATTATTACTTTTGAGCAAATATAGACTTTATAACAGTTGTACTATTAAAGAATAATGCATCAACCAATATATATAATATTTATTAGACTTAAAAATCAAGACGCCAAATAAAAAAACTTATAGGTATTGAATTTGCCTTTAGTTTTTTCCTTTTGATTGAGGTTTTCAATCCAATAAAGAGCCGCACTAGAACCTGGTTCATACTCGGCGTACCATGAAACAATCACACATTTCCATCATAATGTTTTCTGAACCTTAAAAAGTCATAACGCCAAATTCAGACAAATAATAATAGAAATTAATCTCAGATATATGTTTGTATATATATAAAGCAGAAGTAAATGGAAAAAATTATTGAGGTGTATATAGCCTAAGAAACTCGGAAAATATCACTGCCAAGTGACATATCTAATCTACCGCTTTCTTCACTTTCCTTAAAGTAGCGATTGACCATTCTATCACCATAATTTTCAAACTATGTTGATATCCTAGGTTTGTTGAATGCTCGATATTTGTTCCTAGAGTTATATATATAAACTCGATGCAAAAAAATGTTATTGAAAATTAGAATGAATTTATAATTAAATAATATATCAAATACACTGACTCTAATATAAGAGTAATTAACCAACCACTGTATCTATATATAAATAAGAAAAACATACCAAACTTCTTAAGCAAAGTTAAATATACGGTAGATGTAATCACCAATATCATGTTGAAATCTTTTTCGGAAATTGCCAACAAGAATCATGGTAATTGAGCGAGATCGTGCTGATAACATGTTGTGGATAAAATAAAGAAGAACAAAAACAAGAATAAAAGAACAAAGAGATGAGAGAAAGAGGGAGATTTGTATTATATTCTCAATGTATGGTTATGTACAATGCTTTCTTCGAATTCTATATTTATATGCATAAGATGGAAACCGTAATTTCAATAGATATTAATCCTTAATAATAAAATACATTAGTCTCATTTAATATATGAATATCCATCATAAATAAAGATATTCATAACATATAAAAAATATAGAAGAATTTAATTTAAAACATATATATTTTGGGTAATTATTTGATACACTGGCGGTAGTTTCCACAAGTGCCTTAAATTTAAGGTTTAAGGACTCAGTTTAGAGTATAGGGTTTAGGCGTTTATGCTTAGTACTCCATTCGTCCCACTATTTATGTCACGTGTTGACTTTTAACAGAGATTTAGGAAGAAAAAGTCTATATAAAATGTGTGGTGTAAAATAATTTAAATGACAAGTTTGCCCTTAAAAAGTTAACTTTTATTTTTGTTGGGAAACTAAAAAGGATAGAAAAGTAAATGTGTCTTATAAAAGTTGTTAAGTTTTTCAAAGTGATATTTTGACTGGGACAATTTTAAAACACAAATGTGACATCTTTACTGGACAGAGGGAGTAGTTTAGAATGTAGTGGTTGTTAATAGAATTTGGAGTTTAGGGTTAGAATTTAGCATTTATAGGTTAAAATCTAAATCTTCAATATATTAACCTAAAACTTAAACCCTAACATTTAAACCTTAAATCTTAACCCCTAAATTCTAACCACTGCCCCTAAACCTTACACCCTAAATTAAGTTCTTAAACCCTAAAACTAAGGCGCTTGTGGAAACTAAAAGCTTACACCACGAGTATATTGGATATAAATCCATATATTTTTAGGTTTAATTACTGAATAGATATATAGTATTGTTAAAGAAGTGTAAACCTATTCTGTGGGGGTGAGAGAGGCTCAAACCGATTGTTTCCCTATGTCTATTTCACTTCGGCTGGCAGCCATTAAGCCGCCGATCAATGGTTCGGCTCCTATTGATACCCTGGGGTGGAAATGGACTGATGATAGGCAGTTTTCTGTTCGATCAGCTTATATAGCCCGGGCACCAAGTCGCCATACTACTCCTGATACACTACGGTTGGCTATCGCTAAATACATGGGTCCCCAACGCATTAAGATTTTTATATGGCTTCTCGCTCATGACCGCCACCTAACAAATGTTGAAAGGGTTAGGCGACATCTTTCTGTTGATTCTCGTTATGGAGTTTGCAGAGGTGATGCTGAATTAGTCGACCATCTTTTTCGACGATGTCCTGCGGCACAGGCAACATGGTCATGTCTAGTCAGAATCGACAAACGTCAATCTTTCCTCTCCATGAACTTTCATGATTGGGGATACGTTTGCAGTACCTTGAACGATAACTGGGCTTTAACCTTTGGCGTCGTTCTTTAGTCCCTCTAGTTGAACCGAAATCAGATTGTTTCTGATTTAGAGGTGGGGAAATTCTCAGTAATGTAGATGAGAAGAAGAATTGTAGACGAGTATATTACTGCACTGTCCTCAACCAGCTTTGTTTCTCGCCACCACCCTGCCACTTGCATTCAACCATCGCATTGGCAGGTTCCGCCTAGGAAATGGTGCAAACTAAATACAGATGGCTCTCGGTGTTTGGCTACTGGACATTCGGCCTGTGGTGGGATTATTCGCAATGATGTAGGGGAATGGATGTTGGGTTTCTCTAGGTTCATTGGTATATGCCCGATTCTTGAATCCGAGCTTTTGGGCGTCTTTGAGGGCCTCTCTCAGGCCTGGGATCTAGGCATCCGTCGGGTACAAGTTGAGATTGATGGCATGGCGACGGTTCATTTAGTTGGCCAAGCCGAGAATGGTCATGAGTTTATCTTTTTGGCTCGGGACTAGGAGGCCGCTTTCTTGTATGTCCCTAGGGAGGGTAATCATGTTGCGGATGGATTGGCGAAGTTGGGACGGGGTGCTGTTCAAGGCGTACGGACCTTCCTCAATCCACCTGACATGGTTCAGGGGTGGAAATGGACTAATAATAGACAGTTTTCTGTTCGATCCACCTTTTAAGTTTTCTTCATTTGTTATCAAAAAAGAAGTGTAAACCTATTTTAAAAGTTTATAATCTCTACTTGTCACTTCCATGTCTTTAAAACTTATCAACCATGGATTGCACACATCGTGCCCCTGAATTGAATTGAATTGAATGGAATGAAAGTTGTTCTTCCTATGTTCTACCCGAATCTTGTTTCTTTCATTTTGGCTCAACCGAGATTGCAAAGGAAAGGATAACAGAAAAGATCGGATTCAAACACAAACAAGCTAAATGTCACTACCCGATATGAAACATCTGCACTTTGATTTGCATTGCATCATCATGCTGATACAACTACTAGATATGGTTAAAGAACACTACCCTCACCATTACTTAATACAATACATTCAATTCACAGCAGAAACAATGCAAATTTCCAGTTGCCCACCAGTAAAGAAAATGTTCACTTGTTATCCTATTACAACCAAATCAACAAATGTTCTCAAATTTAAAGCATCATTTATTAACATGCTATCCAATCCAAATACGCCTTTTCATATATATATGCTACTCTACATGAGCTGGATTCATAACAATTAGCATCTCTTGCAATTTACGCAATTCACAAACTGTCACTAGTACCAGATCTAAAGTATCATTTTCGCTAGAAATCACAGCCTGATGTGGTACATAGGAGGTAATGAAGAGGGAACTTCCTTCAAAGCAAATGATACCGCATCCCCAATTGAGATCAGATGCGAAGCATGAAAATATAGTAGCCACCAGGCTGCAAACTATGGAGCATTTACACGGACCGTTGATGTTTCTGCAGTTTCAGTGTTTTTCCTTGTGGGCGAAGCCACTAAAGACTGCTCTGTGCAAGATAGCAAAAAACTAGCCAAAAATAAACATCGACTCTGTATAACAATTCAATGCTACTGCTGAATTGATAAAGCATATTCTTATTGTTAAGTCACTTTAAGAACAAGTGGATCAATTAAGCAAGAAAGAAAGGCAACCATCCAGTGGCAAGCAAGAAGCATTCCTGCAACTGTCACTATAAAATAAAATCTAACATGCTTGATTAATGATTAGAAACAACAAATGCAGTACCAACAAACTAAAAAACATTACTTCTCCTAAATTGCAACCATAGAATTCCTAAATTTGCTAGGCTGAATACCCTAAAAGGTTTTGGCAAGCCTTTCTCACCATGAAAGCTAATGTAAAAGGAGAAAGCACGATGTTGATTCATCTGCAGCAGCAAAATAAAAAATACGATTACCTTCGTGTGAAAGCACGATATTGGATTAACTCTACACAAAACATAACCAAATCCAAGTGCAATTTTTCCCTTCATGAGAAACATAACCAAGTATATGCTCTAAATCACTTTGGAAGAACATGAAAATTGTGGTAAATTTTTATCATATTACTTTATCCACAATTCAGACAGACTTAGAAGATTTATTTAAGGAGATCAAAAAAGTAAAGATGGTCAAGAAGAGCTCCCAAATCAACAAGGGAAGAGTTAACAGCACTGAAAGTACAATGTATGCATGCTGTTATGGAGACAGCACAGCAACATATATCAGCCACTACAATATAAATTGAAAGAAAAAGAAAGTATATAACATTATGAAATGAAATTTACAATGAGTTATATCAGTATGCAAAGGCCAGTACAAAAAATTCATACAATTCTTTTAGTCCCATGATATACACCTTCAAGAAGTTTGGCCATCATCTAATCATCAAAGGATAACTCAGGCCACTGTCAATTTGCCTCATTGGGTGTATGGAATGATATCACCATTTACCAAAAAATATTGATGATAGAGATAGCTTGAAAGGGATATGCTCAAGATGCTGATACAGCAGCAGGGATCGCTTGGTGCACAATTCACCAACAAGTGAGAAGTAATTCCAGTCAAAATATGTGCAGGACGCGGGAAAAAGGATGGTGTAAAAGAAGGCACCATCTTTCTTCCAAAAAAAAAACAGGAACTACATGCTGCATGTTAATCTCTGAACAGCTCATCCCAAGGGAAATTTTCCAACTCAGTTGACAGAGGCATCGAATCTTGGCTCATAGAAGCAAACCTGACTATTGTATGACTGAAGAGCACAGCCAGCAATCCAAGACCAAACCTTCTTATCCACGTCATAAATGAGGCCCTTTCCTTGGTTCCCAGATGTGAAGCAGATAAGATTATCCTGTCCAAAGCACTCAAATCTCTCTGCCGAGAGCCTCAACAAAGCTCGAAAATATTTAGGTGGCATTCTACTTATCTCCACCCACGTAATCTTAGCATGATCCAATTCCCAAATTCTCATACTCTGTAGAGTACTATAAAGTCCAATTCTTCCGACCAGAAACAGGCGTTTCTGTGTCCCAGCAACCAAATAACCATCTAGCAAAGATCTTGGGAACTTTGCTGGAATATGCTCCCAATATCCTGAGTCCAGCCGATACATCATCAAGCCAAGGGGAGAAAGCGTTTCCAAATACAACCTGGAGTCACAATATGCCATCTTTGAGGAGCAAAGATTAACTGCAGGCATTATCTGGTGAAGTGTCCACTTATCAATCTTCGAGTCATAGACTTCAGTAGGCAGTGACTTGTCACCATAAATATCATTAGTGGCTATAACTTTAAATGATTTGTCTGTTCGATCTACAACCATAATCAACTGTCTTTGCTGGTTATAGTGCATGTTTGGCAATGTTCTCCAAGTTTGTGTAAGAGGGTTACATACTAAAGCTTTGAAAATTAGACCATCAAGTCCAGAAAAGCAAACTAGACCACCTGAAGAGCCGACCAACCAGAAGGCCCACTGAGGCAAAAAACTGAACGGAATTTTATACCAGGTTTTTAACGGCAAACTAAAAACTGAGCATTGGGGGGTCTGCGAGTTCTTCCAAAATGTAAGTACACAAGGCCCATGAGATGGCACTTCTGAGTGAAATTTAAGAAAACTATTATCCTGAAGTATCAAATTCCATCTTTTACAAACTAAACGAAGCCTGAATATCATAAATGGGGGAACCCTTGCCAAAATCTCATTCAATAAGTCCTCGGGCAACATCGCCCATATGCTATCTTCCATTTGAACATCAGGATGAACTACCTTACCAAATGTAGCAACTGTTTCCTCATCTAAACCCCGTGGTTTTGTCTTTACCACCTTCTGCCTGGATGGACTAGTGTTCCTCAATCCTACACGACCCGATGGACTTGTATTCCTCGATCCACTGCCCCTAATAGGTGATGCTTGTTTAGGACAAGCTTCCTCGTTACAAAAAGTCTCATCTTTCATCAACTGGGAACTGGATAATCTACACCCAGATTCAGATGATTCCGCAGCAGCAGCAGCAGCAGCCATAGTTATTAATCCTCAACCCTAAGAAAAGATATGTTTCTTTTATTTTAAGGAGAAAAAAAACCTTAACACCTACTCAAAACTTCTAACTTTCAATTTTCCAGCATAAATAACGACTTCAAGTGCCAAGTGGTAAAATCGCTAACATCAAGACCACCCATAGCCATTAATTAATTCACGAAAAAGCTAAGCAACCCAGTATTGTATCTCATCTAAAATCCATGCTGGATGCCCAAATTCAAGTCTTTTCAAACACAAAGATCCAAGCTTTCAGGCTATGAACAAAGAAATCAAATCAAGCACTACACAGAAAATGACGAAATCCCCAAATCATATAATAAATAATAGAACAACTCCAGCTCTTTAGTTCGGATAAAACAAGAGAGATTTTAATCAGATCCAGGAATAATAATCTCATAAACCGAAAACAATATTAAAACAAATGATAGAATCATTGAGTTTAAATTCAATGGAAAAGATTGAATCTTGGAGAATATTTAGATGGGTTACCTTAGATTCAAAGAATTTATCTGACCTTTTCTTTATCTCTCGGCGAGGAGAACCCTTCGTTAAAAGGTCAGGAGAAGTAAATTTCGGGCATAGAAATCAGAGAACTTACCCTTAAAGACTCTCTTACAATTGGTTTTCTGATTTATTTTGAATAAGAAATGGAGATTTAAGTTGAAAATGGGAGGCCCAAATCTGGTGGCCGAGTAAGATGGACCATGTCGTGGAATATCCAAGAAGACATGACATACCAGCAAACTTGGAAGTTGATTGGTCAAAATACTTAAAACTAATTACTCTTTAATCACCTACAAATGGCTGCAAATGATTGCATACACCTTTCATCTGTTATTTTTATCAACTTGGGCATCCACACTCCTTCTATAACGGAATACAAATTTGTTGGCTTTGAAACCCAGCTAGCGGCTCTGGTGTAAAAACTAATGATGTTTATTTTAAGGTATTCGGGTTAGAGCATTTTTATGTGCAAGATATACATTGTTAAAAGGTTAAAAAAATATGAGCTTATACTATCATGTAATTATAATAAGATATTAAAAAATATGTTGGCTTTGATAAAAAAATCAACATATTGGTTGGAATGTTAAAATTGTAGGTGTGTTTGGGTGGTGAATTTTATTATATTTTTGATATTCTTAAAACATTAGTATTTCTTAAATACATTTATTAATTCTAGATAGCCCTCCAGATTCTTTAGGTTTTTTTTACTAATTCAAACCGTCTCACATCACATATTTAACTTGGTGTGTGAGTCTCCCAACGAAAATGTTTTGCATGGACAATGCCTCAAACTCGAGACTTGCTTAAACGATATCAAGTTGCTTACCACTTGAACCAACCACGTTGGTAGAAAATTAATGATATTAAAATAACTAATATAAAAATATGTAATATAGATATCATTACTTTTGTAAAAATATATAAATAATTTTAATAATACAAATACCAATCAATATATACACTAGAGTTAATAAACGTTATTTTAAAGTTCATTTTTTTATTTTATAATGAAACAAGGTGCATTAGATGAAATAAGGATTTGAGCTATCAAAATACACTTTTAAAACCCCCTCTTATTTTTACTCAAACAATGAATTTCATTTGAATTTGAAAACCGAATGAATCTCTTACTCAAAATTCGTCATTCAAACACACTTTAAACGTTTAGAAACGTAGGAAGTGCAAAGGATAAACATGATGTTTAGTTGGAAATTGGAATATATGATTTTAGTTATAGATGTTGTAAATGATGGGTTTATTTTAAAGCAACTTTTTATGATTTGATTAATGTATCTAGTTCATAATTTTAAAAGATAAAATAAAATGCTAAATTTATGTAGACTATGTTAGGAGATATCTATAGGAGATATCTTGGCAATTCATTGGCACAAGCAATGTAGTTTAGTAATTTTAGATGCTTACTTTTTTGAAATTATGGTTTTGGTCCTTATAGTACGCTTAGATTTAAGATTTAACCCATACACTTCAATTTGACATAATTTAATCTTTTATTTTTACAATGTCATTCATTAGTCAATATAGGTAGGATGATTAACTATTCTGGTTAAAATGATAACGTTATTTTCCTTCAAAAACTTTGATACACAGGTTGTGTAAACTTTTATTTATAAAGTTTATACAATCTTTTAGTTTTAGGGGTTAGGGGTTTAATCTAAGTTTAAAGTTTAGGGTTTAGAATTTAAGAATAGGGTTTAAAGTTTAAGGTTTAACTTTTAGGGCTTAGGGTAAGAAATTTAGTATTTGAGTTTTATAAGGTAAATATATAGACTTGTGTAAAATAAATTTTACATAACCTATGTATCAAAATTTTACCCTTATTTTTATATCATTTGTATTCATGTTCTTTCGAGTATTGTAGATTTATATGTAATATTTTATATAAAAGTATTTATTTTATATAGATTTCAACATATTTTATACGTACGTCATATTCATGTCACTTTGCATGTTGTGCCTTGTTAATGTGCATCTCAAGTGAATACAGCATCTTGTTTATAGTCATTTAAGGAGATCTTGATGATTCGTGCATCCAAATCAATCTAGTTGTTGTTTACTATGGGCTATTGAATAATCCAGATACAGTGAAAAAGGTACCGAGTATGAACAAACATGATTTATCATGTTTTAATGTTTAAGAAATTGAAGGAAGCATGGTTTTGATATGTTATCTATGATAGATACTTAATGGTATCTTGGCAAGATCAGGGCCGGTCCTGAGATTTTGGAGGCCTAGGGTGAACCGAAAAATTAGGCCCTAATTTTTTAAAGTGTTAAATTTTAGAGTAGGTCTCTAATAACAAATACTGAAAAATGAATTTTAAGAGTACGCCCTAATAAAAAATATTAAAAAAATAATTTTAAGGGTATGATCCTAATAACAAATATTGGGAAAGAATGAGCATCTAATAACAAGTTTTGAAAAAAAATTGGACCCAAATAACAAGTGTTGAAAAAAAATTGGAACCCTAATAAGAAATATTGAAAAAATGTGTGTTGATTTGCATGTTATTGCAATGTTAGGGACATTTAAAAGATTTAAGGGGTCATGTGAAATTTATTAAAATGGGACCCTTGATTAGGGATGGGAATTGGGTGGGGAATATCCAAAAACTATGGGGATCTGAACCGATGGGGATGAGGAATAATCGAAACCTTCACCCACGGGGACGGGGATAGATGAAGTTTTATCACTGAAGCTCAAATGGGGATGGGGATTGTTATATCCGAACCATGGGGATAATCGATCCATAACTGTATAAATAACTATGGGATCCCCGAGAAATAACCGCAAGGAACCCCAATATTTTACAAATTTTTTAAAATATATGTATAATTATCTCTCATTTACCTATATACCTACCTATCTTATTATTAATATTCTTGTCCATCAAAATATGTGTGTCTTGTATTTAAACCTTATTAAGTTTGGGTGACATCTCCAGTAATTTACCCTTTTTTGTTAATTAAGAGTATATAATCTATTTATCTCCCTATTTTTGTCGTACCCAAAAATCATGTTCCACTTCTATCATTTGTTTAAGTATATTGAATATATGACTTGTAAATTGAAATCGACCATATATTTTGGTTAAAAAACAGTAAATTTTATTTAACTTTTTGAGGATGGGGATTCCCCGAAAAACCGTGGGGATCCGATGGGTATGGGGACGAAAATATCACCGAAGCATGTAATGGGGATTACCCGAAACCGTACCCACAAGTGTTGGGGACGGAGTGGAGAATGCAAAATTGTCCCCTCACTGACCGATTCCCATCCCTACCCTTGATTTGTAATATGAAAGAGCAGTGGCGGATCTAAAAATTCAAGAATGAGGTCCAAAATATATTTTTTAAATGGATATGCAAAATTATTATTCTACATATTAAATTATTTTTTTAAGAAAAAAATATCCTCTAATTTAAATTTATTTGGGGAAAAATAGGAATATTGTTGCTCCCTAAAAAACCAGTTGCATCTGCCCCTGAGGTATAAGGCTTTTTTTTTTTCAAATAAAACTCTTTTAATACAAAAAAAAAAGGATGACAACTATGAGGGGCAAGACGGGTTTTTTGGTCACCTCAACTCAAAACTTAGAAGTCAATACCCGACCTCGCCTTACTCCGATTATTTTTAGTCTTCCACCCGCTTCAAAATCGTCTTGATTTTTTTAGATGAAAACATGATCCCGACCCAATTCAAATCAATCCAATTTCTCATATTTGTTCATATTTTCTCACACAATCTCAAAGCTACCAAACAACTAACAACAAATCTGGAAAAGAGTTAAATTCATAATAAATGTTTGAATAGACAAGTAAAAGCAAATAAGCAAACAACAACAAAATCAACCATGAAAAAAAAAAGAAAAGAAAATATCGAAAACGTTAATGAATATCTAACCCCCCCCCCCCAATAGTCATTAATATTTTTTCAAAATTCATATTAAAAAACCCATTAAAATAGTTCGCATGCAAGAAAAAAAAACCCGAAAATTTTGAGAACAAATAAATAATAAAGATAAAAACTCATGTAATGGAAGATTTGATTCAATGGTAAAAGAAGTATAAAAAATACAAGAACAGACGAAAATAAGAGAAAAAATGAAATAAAATGAATGAAGAATAAAAGAACAAAAAAGAAAAAGGGTAAACTTTACTGGAGGTCCCTTTTGTTTGGATGTATTCTATTTTGGTCACCCATTAAAAAAAGGTTATTTTTATTACTTGCGTTTTCGAGCTGTTTTATTTTGGTCATTGTGCTGTTAACACCCGTTAGTTTGATGACGTGACACGTTAGTCAAAATAGTTAATTTCTAATTTGACCCCTAAACTTTAAACAAAATATTAATTTAACCCCTAAACTCTCTCAACCTCACTTTTACCCTACAATTTCTAATTTGACCCACCACTTTCCATTTAACAATCATTTCACTGTATATGAAGCTTTGAATTTGTACGGGTGAAGAAAATGCTCTCAAAATGTTAACAGAATGTTCAGGCAAGCCCCTTTGTGGTCCCCAAGCTTCTTACTCCATCATCCTCATTTGTTGGAATGCTCTTTTCTGTCTCAAGCTTTGCTCCAACATCTTTAACCTCGGTGTCTCTCCTTTTGTTATGCCGGAGTTTTCAGCTGCATCTTTCTCACCTAGTACGTCACAGCTTTGCTGCAACTGTGCTAAAATCGCATCTTTCAAACACTTGAAATGCCTAGACATTGCCTTCTTAGCAAGTGCAGCATAAGGTACTGCTACACTGAAATCCATCATCAGATCAAATGAGTTCACCACCGTCTGCATTTATTCACAGTAATAGTTGTACCTCTGGTTCACCTATTATATAGAAATTTAACCAACCCTATTAATCATTTTGATATGACTAGGTTAAGGAGTCATTACATGAATTCAAAAGCTTCATATACAGTAAAATGATTGTTAAATGGAAAGTGGTGGGTCAAATGAGAAATTGTGGGATAAAAGTAGAGAATTTACGGGTTATATTAATATTTTGTTTAAAGTTCAAGGGTGAGAAATTAACATTTTTGACTAAAGTGACACGTTATCAAACTAACGGGTGTTAACGGTATAGTGACCAAAATAAAACAGATAAAAAACGTAAGTGACAAGAATAACATTTTTTTAAAATGAGTGACCAAAATAAAACACAGCCCAAACAAAAGAGACCTCTGATGAAGTTTACCCAAAGAAAAAAGGTGAAGAAGAGAGTATCAGAGGCTGGGGCAAAAGGATGAAGAAATGAAAAGGCATAAAAAAATTGACCTAAAAATTATATACACTTAATAGTATTTTCGTAAATATAATATATATAAATTAAAATATATCGAATTGGGTTAGGTCGTATAATTTTTACCTTAAACTCGACTCTAACTTGTATTTGTTCGTGCCTTGAAAGTAAGCAAGCAATTTTCCTTACTCTGTTTTATAAAAATATTGGAAGAGAAAAGAATAATTATGAAGATGCTGTCAAAAAACAACAATCTTAGAAGAAGAAGAAGCCATGCTATTTTGATGAGATTATATAATATATTTGGTGTTAACTTACAAACTTGGGATATTGGTCTGGTGGTTAGGATGATGCCACGTCATCGAAGGGTGTTGATCGTTAGTTGACTGATAGTGAGTTGATCTGCACAGAAAAAAAGAATGAGTTAAAGTGACCAAAAAGTCAAACGTTGAGGGCTATTTTTGATTTTATGCCAAATATAGGGGTCCGAAGGGGTGTGAAATTAAATTGTTAATAGAAAATACAAAAAAATATCTAAATTATAGAAAAATTTAAAATTTTTAGAAGGTGTGACTGTCCCCCTCAGCACCATCCGGTGTCCGTCCCTGAGTGCATCATTTGCGCCTTTTGTCTAGCTTGTACAGAAGCCCTATGAATTCTAATAGATACATTGAGAGTAAAAGTTTCAATGTACTTGGTTAAACTCAAACTATTAGCAATAATCTCGTTAGTACAGTAATTTCAATAGTTCATGATAATACCACAGCTTGTGTTATTAACTTTGAAACCATAGGTAGGAGCAATATTATCAATAATCTAATCATAAAGAACCTGACCTGCTTAACCGAAGGAAGTAGCAACCGAGTAATCCCTCACAACGTGTAAGTTGGTCTCCAGGATATGGCCACAAACTGTGCAGTGCACGTTGTCAATCCTCCTCCGCTTATATCTGCAGTCGTTGCTAAGGATTTTTCCTCGGATCAATAGCCTAAGAAATTGTCCGACTTTTTGAGGTTTCTCGACTCTCTAAATTTAAGTCCAAGAAGAATTCTGCTGGTTAGAAACGACGATTTCTTGAGGAGTTGTAAGGTTTGATGTATGTGAGTGAATTCGTGGTAAAGTATTCATTAATCTATGATCCAACCCACCAAAAATGGAACTTGTCTAGACCAAAGCAACTGCAATCAATCCCACATCGCCGATACATATGAAGTACAAGCTGTTTAAAACGTTAATTTTGGCATTCCATGCTTGCCGAGTCCGTTTGCGTCAGCTTGTAACTCAGGTGGGGCATTAAGTTAGTTTGACTAATTTTTTCATTCTCTTTGAGGCCGGACCATGGTGTTTCCTCTCAGGTGTTCCTGTTCC
Organism: Hibiscus mutabilis; assembly: GCA_019671005.1. Lineage (NCBI taxonomy): Eukaryota > Viridiplantae > Streptophyta > Magnoliopsida > Malvales > Malvaceae > Hibiscus > Hibiscus mutabilis. The sequence continues at coordinate 45,257,089 of CM033726.1, read as the reverse complement.
AATCTAAGACTTGACCAATGGGACTTGTGCAAAGGCCCGAGTCGTCATGGTTCTTACTTGAGAGAGGAAGGCGCAGGCGCACAGCTTGATATCTGATATCATTTCTGGCTCTCTGGGCCAGTCCCTAAATGGACAATCCTCCTTTTCCTTTTGAAGAATGGGCAGACTACAAAGCTGGTTCCATAGGTAAAATCTTTTTTGAGCCTATAATTTGTTAATTCTTTTTCTTATATTCATTTGGAACGTTCTTAAGAAAATTGAAGATAAATGTGTGAACTTTAAAAGTTCCCTCATATTATATGTAGATACGCCACCGGTCATATGTGAGAGTGGTAATGTTTAGAAAGAACATGGCTCAGTGGAGATTTAAGAACATAGGTTTGAAAATGGTCCGTATCTTTTGAAGAAGAAAAGGAAGATTGAAGCAAAAAAGTGTAGAGATTCAAGTGACAATTAAAAAAGGGTAAATTAGTTTTTATTTTAAATGACTAAGTTCCCATGTGGTTGACAAAATCAGTAAAAAAAGTCATGTCATCCTATAGTAATTAAGTAAAGAGAAGAGTACAAAAAAAAATGTATGAAGTTCCGTGAGTAAATTGAGCTTTTAAAACTTCAGTGACCAAAATAGATCTAAGAGTAAAGTTTATTGATTATTTACACAACTTACCATAAATTTAAAGGGATTTTTTTTACCAATGTTATAAATCAAATTCTTGTACTAAATATATGGAGACTCAATGAGTAACCGAAATCTCGTTAAAAGAAAAAAGAAAAACAAAACTAATCACTCATATGCGTCATAATTATTGTGCAATCGAGATAAAACTTCTTCTAAAAAATTGTAGAAAACGTAATTCTCCACCTTATTAGTAATCGATCTCTTGGCTATGCCATCAGTCACTTGACTCCTTTTATGATATACATATACAGAAACTACTTTTTAATCTCTTCGCCTCAAATCTCAAATACGATGAATAATCGATAGCCACAATGGCTCCTTGATTTGTCGTTGGACCAACCGCAAAGCATCTTGATTATCATCAACCTCCACAGCAACATATTGTGCTCCAAATTTCCACGAGACATTGAAATCCTCGTAAACCACCCACATTTTCGTTTTCAGAACAGAACAAATTCACCACACTATGGACCCAAATAAATGTCCCAATCCTCCTCATTCCGCGCAAAATAGAAAGGAATATATGTAGAGATGTAAATTTTTAGTTTTATATGGATTTGGATTATTAGACAAGTTTAAATTAATTCTTGAGAATAAAAATTGTACTGCACTAAAATTTACACGGTTAAAACTAGCAGATTAAATTTCACATGATATAAGTCTAACAAGTAATGGTTGCAAGATATATATATATAATAAGCCTAGCTAAACTAATTATGTCCAAACCATTTATGGTTCGATGCCATGGTTTGTTCATGGCTTAATCAAGGAAGGGTTCTAGATACCTTTCTCTTCTGTATAATAAAAAAACTAATTATGTCCATTTCGTAAGCCAAGTGTTAGAAAGATTGATTCAAGCTTTCCCCTGCCGCCGCTAAATTGCTACTCAACTCGTTCTCCCTCTCGATCATCCTCTTCACTTTTTCTCAAAATTATCAATCTCGTGTCTGGCTGAGACGATTCCTTGTACTTGTCGTAAATATTGATAACGACATGCGAACCCGGAAACAACGATACCTTCCCCTCCTTGGAGATTGCAAGGACGGCGACCCGTGCCGCACATAATGTGGAGAGCTCCTTGGCTTTCTTGAACAAGGTCGCTCTTCGTCTCAAGGCGGCTATTTTACTCGCTTTATGATTCTCTATAGACATTGAAGCAAAGGGAAGAGAGCAAGTAAACAATGTTATTATGTTCCACAAACTTGGTCGAAGAAAACTTAAGTTGAACATGAAGCGTTCAAACTAATAGATCCGAATTTGGGATATATATAGAGGTATGAAATCCTTCCTGAAGTAGGACTTCAATTTTACAAAAACTTTGAAGTGTGTAAAAGAGTTTGCTTGCGGAACAAGGTAAAAGAATAAAAAAGGGACAGTTTTCCTTTTCTACATATTCTAAATATAAAGTTGCTTTAGGTTAATTATTTCAATATATTTCCTAATTTTCGTTGTGATTTTCCATTAAATGCAATTAAAACAGACTCACCTTTCCAAAACCTAATGGACTTCTAATGGAACAAGTAAAGTCGTAAACTATATCCGTTAATATACATGGATGTTTATCCTCCAACTCCCTTTTTATATATAAACTTGAAAAACATAAAACCATAATTTTGTTTTGTTTAAGGTAGCTTCGGCTGTATTAAGAATGGAGGTAGGAAGACCGGGACGAAAAGGGTGCGGTCGGAGAAGGATTGAGATTAAGAAAATAGAGAACCAGATGAAACGAAATGTGGTTTTTTTGAAATGGAAAAACGTTTACTCAGCAAAGCCGACCGGTTGTCAAGGCTGAGTGGGGAAGACATCGAAATTGTCATAATTTCGGAAAATGGCAGGGTTCATACATCTAGGGATGGCAATGGATTGGACTTGGATCGGACTGTATAGAGTTCAAGCCCAAATCCAATTATAATCGGACTCGAACATTTTTTTGGATTTGAATTTGAATTTTTTCAATCGGATTTATTTTTGGATCGGATTTTTTCGGATTAAATTACCATCCCTAGTGTTGACCGAGTCTAAGGGTAAATCCGCGAGTTTTAGTGCCTTTAGGGTATATTGTGTTTCGACCCTCTGATTTTTTATTTTAATGCAAATCAGTCCATAATTTTGTGTAGTTAATTTCTTGCAATTTTAATTAATGTCATTTAATTCTATATTTATTCATTTCGTCCTTTTTTGTTGACTATATTTAAATTTTTGAGTTTATTATTTATGTTTTTAATTTGCTTCCTATTTTAATTCATAATTTTAACCTAATATATCTTAACTTTGTCTTGTAATTTCACGTCATTTACTATTTTATTAATTAATTTCCTTAATTTTTGGTAATTCATTGATGTTTTACATTTATTTGTTTTTCTATTGTATTTATTTTTTATTTGTTTGTCTATGATTTTATCTTACATTTTTTTTCATATTTATGTATATATGCATAATTGTATATGATATACGTAGATATATTATGTTATATTAAGTTTAGTTAATATATATAAATCATAGTAAATATTATTATCATTTAACTTGCATTTTTAATACATTTATACTTTTATTATCACTCTTAATATGGATACGTATGTAAGATAATTTTGTTTTTAACATTATTCTAAGTTAACTAATATATATATATATATATATATATATATATATATATATATATATATATATATATTGATGTTTCTTTTAATGCATTTATGTTAACTTTTTTTTACTTTATATATATTGTCTTATTGTTTTAATGTAATTATTATAAATGATATTTTGTTTTAAATAATTAAAAGTCATAAATGTTTTTATTCGAATATGGACTTGGATCGGATTCGGATCAGATCCTGACAATATCCATATATGATCTGTCTCCTATTAAGACTCCGACTCTTTTTCAGATTTGGATTCGGACTTTTTCCAATCGGATCTTGATCGAATTTTTTTCTTCAATCGGATCGGATTCGAATCAGATTCGGATTAGATTGTCATCCCTACATACATCTGACAATGCCGACGCAATTATTCATTATTATCGGTCTATGGTTAAAGATGATAATATTGTTGGACGAGACAAGGAGAGGCTTGAAACACGATGCCGACAGGGAGCCTCATCCACTACAACAAAATAGGTTTTTACGATGTTTTTTAGCCCTATAGCGGCGTTTTTAAGTGTCGCTAAAAATATTTAAGGCGCTAAATAAAACGCCGCAACGCCGAATCGAGCGCTGCAACAGTTATCGGCGTTTGTGAAGAAAAAATGACGCAAAAAGTTGTGTTCTATAGCGGCATTTGATATATAAAATGCTGGTAAATGTTTTGGGATATAGCGGCGTTTTACGACAAATGCCGGAATTACCATACCTTTAATGGTGTTTCCCCCCAAACGTCGCTATTGCATATATATTGGCATTTTTATTCCAAACGCCTCGATATATTATGATATTTGTGGCGTTTTTACTTGAAAAAACGCCGCAAGAGATTGACTTTTAGTGGCGTTCTATTTCTCAAACGCCGCAGGAGCATAACTTGTTGTGGCACTTTGTTTTTCAAACACCGCTAAACTTGATAAAATTTTAATAAAATACATATTACAATAAAAAATAATTTTTCACTATTTCCATTTCATCAAAAAATGTAAATTACAAAGACAAAATTAAATAAAATATTTATTTCATCCCAAAAATATATTGTCACAATTAACTTAAAATATTTGTTAAACAAAATATTTATTTCAGTACAAAAAGTACATTTTGTCGCAATTTAATCTCCTTTACATATTTCGTTCTTAAGCCTCTCTTCCACGATCCACTACATCTCGGTCACCACTACCGTCAACCACCATCCCGAATCCCTATACCAAAAAAAAAATTAAATGCGAAGCATACAGAAATCTTATTAGCAACAAAAAAACACAAACAAAATATTAGTAATGCTAAAACAAGTTAATAACAGTTTCAGGCAGTTAAAACAACCGATATCCCTTCTATCATAAGCAATGATAATGCTTCCGAAAGATATAAGAAAGGACAATCACAAAAGGGGGCTAATAAAATTGTTTCAAATTTAGCTGCAAAAGAATATTCATAGGGCCAAAAAGAAAAGAAAAGAAAAGAAAATTTGACTTGCAGCAAGTACATGTCATGTGGTTCAGCAGCCCACAAGGCTCTCCATCAGGAGTGTGCACCGGGCAAAGAAATCCCCAAGATCTATAAATCTAAAGAGTGGGTTTTTTAGAAAAAAAAATCATAAAACCTCATGAATTCATCGTAAAGCATTAACTAAGGTTTTTTTGACTACTTGGCATTACTTTCTCAAACTTAGGAACAACTGCATGAAATATATGACCCCTAGAATACACCCTAACATGGATAGGTTCTAAATCATATATTTTTTTTGACATTTTTTACTCATCAGTGGGAAGAATTCATCGTAAAGCATTAACTAAGGTTTTTGAAGTTAAAAGGGACTAAAACAAAATGTCGAAAACTCAATCCCATCAGGAACTAAAACATCATAAATTCATAACTTTCAACTAAATTTGACATAACCACCCATCTAGAATTATAGATTTTAAATGCTATTCACTGTTTAATTTTATAATTTAGTAAGCATTTCCTTTCAAAAAAAAAAAAAAGATCTGAAGTGTGTTTTCTTCGGTCCTTAGTCGCGATTACATAATGTGACATGTTCATAGGATTCTACTCTTTCAATGTATTCAAGAACATGATATGATTCATAGAAGAGCACAAGTAACAGTTTTGTCAGTATATAAACTAATTGCAGATACAACTAAACAAATTAAACTAAAAATAGAGGAAGGCTAAAAGCTAGCCAAGATTCAAAGAATTCAATTACCTGATCTGATTCATAGAAGAAAGAAGCTAGAGCATGAAATTGTTTCCTGCTAACATTGAACTCAAGAAATTCCACCATCTACAGAAACATTGAGCAATATCTAATTAAGTTGCCTCCTTGTATACTGTTATTTCCAAATGGAAAAAAGAAAAAAAAATGCTTTCTAACATTTCATTGAGCAAACCTCGCTTGTCTGTGTATATTTATATGTGTATATGCAGACATCGTCGGCATTGGACATGAATAAGTAACCAAGAAATGAGAGAACAAAACAAAGAAAAGATGTTTATGGTATTATTATTTCAGCATACTTGAATGTATTTATAAATTATAACTCCAGCTGGAGAAGAAACTGCTCTCAACAGCTTATAACTCTTAACTTCCAAATTTATATTTGTTAAAATCGTAAGCCAGTGATAGATTGTTATTCTTATTGCAGACAATGCAACTCGACAAATAGCAAATTACACTATCAAATTTAACAACAAATGAATGACTCGCGATAGGATTTTAAAAAAAAAAAATCAAACATAAGAGAAAATAAGTCAAAATCAGGTCAAAGTTTCAATCCAACTCGAACAAGGTAAGTAATAGACAAAGTCCAGAAACAAACTGTGAAACAAAACGTTCAGATTTTGAATCCTATCACTAAAACGCAGAGAAGTTCATGAAGATAAATTCAGCAGCACCTCACCGTTATTCAATGCATTGCGTTCAACTACAACGCGAAAATCATCGCCACTGGCGGTTTCCTGAGAGTCTCTGCTACTATCCATCTCTTTAGCGTCGATACTTATCACTTGCTCAGTTTTCACCGGAATTTCTACTGAAGAAGAGGAGGCCGAGGCCGAGTTCCAGCGACGACGCCATCACAGATTGCGGAGAACTCCCTCGTTGGGCGCAGAAAACTCCCTCCTCGTTCTCCAGATCTACTCCAATTTGTCGAACAAAAAGTGTTTTCTCTTGCTCTGGTAACCGCTTGAATGTCGACAAAATCTGTCGACAGATGAATGAATCATATGTGTTTCTATAAAAGGGTCGGACTTACAGACTAATTTGGGGGACTAGACCGTACCTTCCTCTAGTGTTTCTATAAATGCACACACAACCTAGCACATTTGCTACTCACCCGACTTAAACCCACTCGAGTCTTAATTGGTTGTGACCCGAGATGATAATGACCCGAACTCGATTGAGTTCGACCTATTGTTTACTGGAACCTGAGTTAGACATGATGATTTTAGATCCGAACCAGAGTTGGACACGACCTAAGAATGACCTGAATTGAACTAAATTATGTGATAACCGAACTCGACATGATATGAATATGAACTCGAAATTAACCTAGTAATGGTTTACATGCACACACAACCTAACACATTTGCTACTCACTAATAGGGTGTAAAAAACTGACACGACCTGAAAGCTTAAATGAAATCAACTCGAGTCTGAACTGGTTGTGACTCGAGGTGATGATAACCTGAACTCAATCGAGTTTGACTTGATGTTGACCCGAATTCGAGTTGTACTTGATGATTTTGGATAAGAACAAGAAATTAACCTGGCAAATATATGATATAACCCGACTTAAAAAGACCTAAAATTCAATTTTTCCCAACCTGTTATCAATCTGACTTGTTGATGTCCGAACTAGGGGTGAGACTCGGTTGTTGTGAGAACGATTTTGCATTCCCCACTCCATCCCCAACACTGTGCAACAGTCATCCTCTTATATCTGCTGTCATTGCTAAGGGTGTAAATGAGCCGAGTCGAGCATTTGAGTCGAGTTCGAGCTTGAGTGTGTTGAGCTCGACTCGGCTCGTTACGACTTGGCTCGTTAGGAACTCGAGCCGAGTTCGAGCTTGAGTCGAGTGTTGACCAAGCTTTGACCGAGTCGGAATCGAGTAGCTCGCGACCTGTCTCGTTTCTTTTGCAACCATATTCATAATAATATATTTTTATTATTGTTGTTGTTGTTATTATTAGTTTTTGATCAAATTGCATGATTTCATTTAGATAGAATCATACAAAAGAAATATTTTCACGTACCTCATTAAAAACCACCAAACCTACATTTAATTTTAAAATTTTTAAAAATAGTATATTATCAGGGACGGAGCTAGGATCAAGCATCGGGAGGGGTAAGAGTCTATTAAGCCTTTAAATCTAAAAATTGAGAGGGACAAAGACCTTATTTGATTAATATTATATGTCTCGTCTCATTTACAGCCCTAGTCGTTACTAAGGATTTTTCCTCGGATCAATAGCCTAAGAAATTGTCGGACTTTTTGAGGTTTCTTGAGTCTTTAAATTAAAGTCCAAGAATAATTCTACTAGTTAGGAACGACGATTTGATGAGGAGTTAATAAGGTTTGATGGCAGTTAATTCGGGGTTGGAAAGCTAGATTAAGGTGAAGTTTTCATTAATCTCTAATCCAACCCACCAACAATTGAACTTGTCTAGACCAAAGCAACTGAAAGCAATCCCACATCGCTGATACGTAAGAAGCACAAGCTGTTTAAATAAAAGATGGAGGCATAGTACGTCAACCATGTCCGCCGAGTTGGGTTACAGCTTGTAACTCAGCTGAGGGCATTAAGTTGGTTGAACTCAGGCTTCACTCCCTTGAGACAGAGTTATGGTCTCCTAACTCTGGCGTGCTCGTTCCTCTTTTAGTGTTGGGCGATGGGGCTTATGCTAATGCCTGTGTCTCATGATTCTTCCTAGAGTGGGAAGGCACAGCTTGAGATTTGATTTCATTTCTGGCTCTATTGGCAGTGTTCCTAGTTGGACAATCCTCTTTTGTCATTTTGAAGGGAAGGGGCTGGTTCTATGTGTAATTTTTTTGAGCCTATAATATGGTGTAATATGTTAATTTTGTTTCTTGTATTCATTTAGAACTTTTCATGACTATATTCTTGTGGGAAAATTTTAGAGCAGGCAACGCACATCGCTAAATACCACTAACGTAATACACTATTGAACACCATTAATTTTTAATAACTTTTAAATAATTATTAAAAATCTCAAAGGATCTACATGCAATTAATCATATTTCAAAATAGAAATAGAAAAAAATATTCCATGAATCACTCTCACAAACTCATCTATGATCCTACACAATTAAATAAACCACCATCATCTTTATTTTCCATATAATATTTTCTTATAAATTAAAATTTACAAATCATCATCTTCTACCTCATACCTCATATATTTATTCTAATATATTAATGAATGAGATTGTGAGGATGGCTCATGGAATATTTTTTTCTAATTTTATTTTGAATCAAGATTAATTGCATGTAGACCCTTTCAGATTTTTAATAATTAATTAAAGTCTATTGTGTTTTGACTCAAATTCTAATTGGTAATTAATATGGGTTTTATTGTAATTCTAGTGGTTGAAGATTACTTGGTAATTAGGATTTATACTTTAATGTGTAAATATCTATTTTAGGTTGAGATCTTATTGAATAAGGTTTCTTGGTGACCAAGTATTTGGGTCTATTAATATAGACTAGGTTTAACCTTTTGAATTATGAGAGAACAAGAGAATGAGAGAGAGAGGGAATTACTTTGGAGAGACGTAACCACTTTTAGGATCTCTACAACTATTGTGCTTACGTTGTAGAGATGGGTATTGTAGGGATGTTGGGAAGAGTGTTTTGGTTCCACCGGGTTATGGGATTTGTACACCGGGTTTTGGGATTACATGGGTTATCATGTATTTGTACTCTTCGGGTTCTCTACGTTATTAGTGGATTGTTCATTTCTCTCGTCCGTGGAGGTAGGCTATGCTGAACCACGCTAAATCTTGTCTCCCGTGCATGTCTTGGTCTATGTCACTATCGCTTTGGTGATTTTGCCGCATACCAAATTCCTAACAAGGTCATTAAAAAATTATTAGTGTTTAGCGGTGTGTTGTGTCAGTGATATTCAGCGATGTGAGGCCCATTCTAGACTCATCCATTCTTTTTATCACACTGTCTCGTATTTCAAGAGGAAGTTTATTACAAATTTTAGTCTTTTGCCATCTGGATCAGTCGTGACGATGTCAAATTCAACCCTGATAAAAATCAAATAAAAACGGTCAAGCGACCAATTAAGAGAAGAAAAGCGTGCTAAAAGGCAGAAGATACGTACCAAAAGGTAGAGCAAAGCGTGTTACAAGGACAAAATTATTAAAATAAAAAAATAAAAAACAAAACAAAAAAAAGATTACAGACATCGACAACCAACACAAAGATTGATGTTGTCGTCGATCACGTAAAGATGAAATAGAAAGAAAAAAGTCGCAAATGCTAGACATAAATAACAACGACTAGGGTAAGGTTTTGAAAATATAATATATTACTACCAGACAATATTAAAAATATCTTAAGTACATAAATTTATTTAGTAGTGAATCATAAATATTTATCTTTAATATATACATTTTATTTTTATCATTTACATCACAAGTGAAGTCTATATCATGAGATATAAATTTCCAAATAGAGCATTAATGAGTTTACTTTTGATTCAAGTATCGCTCCAATTTCAGCCATGACAAGGTAGAGTGTGTTCTTCAAAAAAAAGTAGAGTGTGTCTTATTGATAGTGCTCTTTGTAACACCCTGAACCCGTATATTTGGGACTTAAGCTCAAACCTGTTACCATAAAACTTCTCAATTTGGTTTAGCCCAAACCACATTCATTTTTATAAAATCCATTAAGTTCAAATATTCGACATAGATAAATAGTTAAAAAATATTACAAATGAGCTCCAATTTAATTTAAAATATTTAGACATTCGACTTGATTAATACAATTTCAAAAATAAGAATTACAGACTCTACCATGTAAGGTCCTATGAATACACAACCCCCTAAACACAAGTACCACACTCTGGAAAATCACCACATGCTGGAATCCCGTACTGATAGTGTTCCCCGATCCTACGATCTGACGATCGACCTACACACGGAAACAACGATTCCGAGCGTTGAGCTTATAAAGCTCAATGGTACATATCTACTCTACTGTACTTCATGCTAATCATAAGAATAAGCATGAAAGCTAGTATGAGCAATAAGGAGAGATAAATAAACACATGACGCTACCACAAGTCGCCTAAACACATGCTCTCATCGTAATCATCTCACATGGCACACAAGGCCCAACCATACTCATAACATGGCAAAATAACATCATATAGATATGGCGCTACCTCTAGCCGCCTAATCATATAGCATAGCAATGAAGCATAAGCTTCTCATAGCATATAAGCATTATACCACAATATAAGAGTGAGGCCTGGTCCCACTAAGCATCGGGATCATACACTCTGAGTGAGGCTCAGTTTCACTAAGCTTTAAGATTATACACTCTTTGGGGTGAGGCCCGGTACCACTAAGCATCGGGATACATGCACACATGCTCAAAATCTCTCATTAAGCATCTTCGAATGAGTCTCGGTTCCACTAAGCATCAGGGTCATACATTCGAAAATCTTTAACCATGGTGTTGTAACACACTTTTTCTCTTACTAGGTAACTCAACCATCTTGTCCATATCAGCACATAGCAAGGACACGTCTACCACACAGCACACAACATCACACAATCCACCAATGATACCTATGGTTGCCATTACCATCAAGTTACCCAACGTTTACCAAGTTATTAATTCTTTTGGAGGTGTACATTAATAATCCTCATTAATTATCTATATTAATCCATATTAACTTATTAATATTCCACGTCAATTTCTATCTTTTTATTAGCATTTAGATTATCTCGTTCAGTGGGTACCGATACTTGAACACAAGTATCGATAGGGTACCCCTGGGTACTGGTACTCACACATGTACCGATACTGATATAGCTTACTAGAAATCCTTAATTTCTACAAGTACTTATATGGGTCAACCCGTACCGATATGACCTTTAATCGTGTACTAGTACAGCCGAAGCTCATACCGATACCCTATACACGGGTTCGTACCATATCTTTAAATTACGGTTTTACAACTCTTTATTCGATCCCTAAACTTTATAAAAGTCATTAGGGTTTATTTACTAACGCATTAAATCAATTAATATTAATTACCGGCTTCATGATCATTTATTCAAATATTACCAAGTATCAGTCCATTTAGTATAATCTTCATCGAACATGCCAATTCATATCTCAAGCACTCAAGCAACACAATATGTAAATCAAGCAATTAAATAATTATATGAATATTCAAATGACCCCACACTATCTCTAAAGCTCGTGCGAGTCTCGAAATATTCCCAAACTCCTCATGCATCTTATACATACAAGTTTCATAATATCGGTCTCAACACATGCTTATCTATCATCAACCTATTTTGCAACCACTAACAAGAAAGGCAATTACACTTATGATGCTCATGAAGTATTTCGGAGTTCGAGGTGTACTAACCTCAAGCATTAGATGTAAATCCCCATATAAGCTTCTCAATTACTCCATTTGGTCCGATATCAGATCTCGAAGAATCCTCATATAAAAACAAATACGAAAATACATTAATTTCATGCATCCCTATTTAATTCACAAGGTCAAACGCATAGAAATATCTTACCAGGTTCAAATTTGGCAAAACGGATTGTGCCAACAGACTTCGAACAACGAGAAATTCTCAGGTAGGGTCCCCCGAAAAAAGTCAACGCGGTTCGGCTCAGGGTCTATGCGGCTCGGATCGATGGCTCGGCTTGGATGGCTCAGTTTGGAAGCTTAGATGGCTGTAACTGCCAAGACGAAGCCCACTCGCGGCTGCCAAGGAGTGCGGCGCGTACGGCAAGGACAAGCTCTAGTCTGAAATATTTTTGGCTGGGGAATCTTATGGTGACCTCTATTTTTTATTTTGAACACTCGAACATAGCTAACTCACAAAACCCGAATCTTCTTTTTCTTCACCCCTATAACTACAACTCCGACGGTGATTTCGAGACCACCGGCTAACTCGTCTTGACGAGATGAAAACGATGGTGTAGGAGGTGTCGTAAATGAATGATCGGATTCCGGTAGATCAGAGTCAAAACTCCTCACCCTCACTTTTCTCCCACTTTTCTCTCTCTCAAACAAAATATCCTATCTTTCTTTTTCACCTTTTTTTCCCTTTTTTCTCCTACCTCTCACTATTTAAAATTCAAACCCCTTATCTTCAAATAAAATGGATAAAATAAATAAATGCCTTCCTCCAAATTTTCACTTTAAATTTAAACTTTAAATCCTTATTCAATTAAATCCAAGAATTCATTTACATGAGTTTCCAATTTTAATTCTCCCACTTAAACCTTAAATCTTAAAATATTTAATTTCATATCCATGATCCAAATTACTAACCAGAAATGAGGTTCTTACACTCTTCCCAATAGCTTAGTGAATGAAGGTGAGGACTTGTGCATCAATGGATTTGTCAAGTGCCTACTCGCAAGTCACGATGGTCAGATAATCGTTGCTTGCTATGGTTGTCAAAATGTGGTTTTGCAGAGAATTTGTTGTAGGTGGCGTGCACAAATATGGAGGGACAAGAGAATAAAGACCCAACAGCAAATTCATGTAAAACCAAAGCAAAGCAAAAAAAAAACACCAATTAATTTGATTAGTTTTGTTGATGTCAGTTTTGTACGATACCAAACAATGAGCTAGAGATGATGGCCGAAGACAGGGGCAGGGGCGAAGACTGATAGTTCACCCGTCGTGGGATGAGCTGAGAGCCACAGAGGACCATGGTTGGTCGTTAAGTCAGGTGGTTTACCCATGGTTGACTTGGGGCTGAGAGCCACAAACAGGGTAGAACCGGTGGCCGGAGCCATGGGAGAGGAGAAGGAGGTAGATCGATGTAAAATGGGCTCTACAACCTTGTAAAGAGTTGGAGAATCGTTCTGCTTGCCTTCGGTCTTCTCGTATTTATATCCCCTTGGAACTGTAGATGGATTAATGGTTTGATAAGACCGCGCCAAGCCTAGTGATGGCTATTGATGGGCTGACATGTGATAGTTCGGCTGTCAGGTTGTAAGCTTAGTTGATTTGGATAACTGTCTTATTGCGGCACATTGGCCGATCATGAGAATCTCTAGAGACTAATGGGTCTGGAGGTGTAGGAGTGTCCGAAGAAAGAACTCCGGACTTTGTGATGCAGGGGCGTAGTGCAGGGTGGTCTCTCCGAAGGCAGGATTTTCTAGAGATGTTTGGGGTGGTACAACAAGTGTACTTTAATTTTGTTCTTGTAATTTTATTGTATTTTTTCTTTATTAATAATATTAACCGTTATTTTTTGTAAAAAGACCCAACATTTATCTCTTATTTAAACATTTAGAAACATTATGAATAATTTTTGGTGTTGTATAAAAAATTATCAAAAAATAAAGACGAGTAGATTTTGAAATTGTCAACAAAACCCTTACATGTGGTTATTGTTTTCCCCGCAAATTTCTATGCATTATTTTTTTATAAATATAAATATTATATAATTACTTATTTAGATGTATATTAAATTTTAACTTATATTTATTAAAATAATTATATTGTATGACTCAAAATTTATGATGTCAAAATATGCATTTTTAATATAAAATATATGAGATCTATTAGTTGCTCGAGTGGTCAATGATGCTAATAATTATATTGTACGACTCAAAATTTATGATGTCGAATCTCAAAATTTGTATTGGAAAAATAATATCTCTGTTTAATAAAATATATGAGAACCGAGATAAGCAGGGAAGAATGTTGAATTAATCCAAAAATGTGTGTAGGGGCAAGGCCATTTTCTAACAAAAAGTAGTTTTGTGATTGGAGATAACCGAGTAAAAATGACATATTAATTCATATAACAATAAATTTCAGTAAATTGAGATATGGATTATATTGCAAAGATGTATTATTAGCAGGTTAAAAGCATGGTTTTATTAAAGTGGATCAAGGACGAAGTAGTAGATAAAGTAAAAAGAAGTTGTGTTAGTGGTGGGGGTGATGTGAGGCGTTGATTGGCATTGTAATTTGACTCAAATGAATGTGGGACGTTGGATGTTAAAAGGAATTATAGAGAAGCTTCCGAGTTGCTGTTTATCACCCGATTGAGCTAAGAAAAATATAAAGTGTTGCTCATATTCTCTGTCTGCCAATCACAGAGAGAGAGATGGAAGCATAAGTTGATGGGTAAAGAGATGGGAAGCTGATAAATTTGGATTAGATGCACAAGTTTAAGCTTTAAAAATTATTCTGGTGATTCATGTAACAATGGAACTTGTCTAGACAAAGAGAACCAAAGCAACGGAAAAGAAGAAACAATCCCACATCGCTGATATATATAAACTACAAGCTATTTAAATAAATTATTGAAGCTTAGAATGATTGCCTCATTGGGTAGCCCTTTCTTGTAAGGTGTTAAAACAGGTGTGCGATCAAGATTTGTCGGACAATGAACTGGGGTCCTGTGGGGCAAGATCTGGAGTATTGTCTTCCGCCATGCTTATAGCTCCATGTGGCTTTATCATAGGTTAAAGTGGAATAGAGAAATCATAGATCTGGATAAATTTTACTTCACCATTTTTCAAGCTATGAAGAACGGACATCATTCGTGAGAATGGCGATGGCATTTCATCGAAATTTGCTAATAATCAAAACTCAAATTGAGCCTCACTTGGGCAATGCCTGCAATTTTTAACGCAGTGGAACAATTTTCATTGTTATTTATCATATCTATGGATTTGCAAGATATCTATTTAATAGTGATTATGAAATCTACCATATATTTGAATTTAATAAATCCATGTTTTAGCTATATATTGTATTGAATCATAACGATTTATCTCTAATGTATACATTTATTTTTTTTATCATTTACATCACAAGTGAAATCTATATTATGAAATCTAAGTTCCCAAATAGAGCATTAATGAGTTTGTTGCTGATTCAAGTATCGCCCCAATTTTAGCCGTGACAAAGTACAGTGTATAATTGAGAGTGCGATTCCCAACAACTTAGCGAATGAAGGGGAGGACATGTGCATCAATGGGCTTGTCAAGTGCCTACTGTCAAGTCTCAGCATACCTTGTCATGTACTCGGAACAATTGTTTCTCTTAGGTAATATTGTTCACCACTTTTCTTAGTACTATATTAGGATATTTGTTTTGATATAATAATTGCAAAATAGTTTTGAAATAAATTGAAAATATTTCAAAAATGATTTTAAGTCCAAACAACTTGAAAATATGTTTGTGATGTTTTCAAATGGTTTTGGAAGGCCTTAACAAGTTTTCAAAGAGCTAAACCAGTGATTTCATAAAGCACGTATCGATACCCCCAGAGGCGTACCAATACCCTTTAGGGTTTCAGCTACAATATTTTTTCCAGAACTAAAAATCCGTACTGGTATAGGCTTATGCGTACCAAAACGGAAGAGGTCGTACCAATACACTCTTACGCATACCGTTCCCTTATATTTTCAAACCCCCGACGGCTATTTCCGTGTAGGTGTACCGATACATCGTATCGATACTCCCCAAGATGTTTCGATATGTAAAGGCTGAAATGAGCATAACGGCTCTTTCTATATGAGGATGTATCGATACACAGATCCGCGTACCGATACCTACGAGCCCAAAAGTGGAAATTTAGCATGGAAATATGTTCCCAACGGCTCCAATCCAATCCCAACAGTCTCCAACGGCTAAGAACTCAATTGGAAGAATAAAAAAAACCCTTGAAGCACCAACAACAACTAATGATTAAATTGCCAACATTATTATGATTGTAAAAGAGTCTTAGTGCTTAAAATTCCCACTCTTTCATAGACTACACTTGTGAGCTTCAATTGTAATATTTGCTCAAGTGTATTAGGTTTTAGGTGAATGATTTAGAGTGCAAACATTTGTCCTTGTAAGGATTTTCAAGTTTGTTACTTGTATTTTTTCTTTTGTGAGTGTCCTTAAGATTTTGGGTAGAAAATCTTAAAGGGAATTTGTAAGGTTAGCCATTTGCCCTCAAAAGGAAGAATTCATAGTGAATTGTTGGAAATCCTTAGTGGGGAAGCTAAGGTAGTGGATGTAAGCTTTGGTTAGAAAGTCAAACCACTCTAAATTTTGTGTCCAATTTTTCTATCCATTTGCTTCCACCACCATCACCCAAGAAACCACTTCTCCACCACTTGGCAATAAAATCGGTTGAGGAAATCGAGCCCAACAATTGGTACTAGAGTGAGGCTCAATCAAGAGGCCTAACATCCTATTGAGGTGATCCCTGCAAGCTTGATCAACCAACAAATCAACTGGTGTTCATGGCGCAATCAATCGCAAGCCACCATTCTTTAACGGTGAACATTATGCCTATTGGAAGAATAGGATGATGTACTTCATCAAGGCTATTGACTTATGTCTTTAGGAAATTGTTGAAGAAGGGACGTTCGTGCCACAACGAAGAAGGCAAGATTGGAGTGCAGATGACAAGAAGAAAATGGAGCTAAATGCAAAGGCCTTGCACATAATCTTGTGTTCATTAGGTCCGAATGAATTTGCCAAATTTTCTTCTTGTGAAGATGCCAAGGAAGCTTGGGACAAGCTTGAAGTCACCTATGAAGGAACAAACGAGGTGAAGGAGACAAAGATCGATCCAATCAACCTCAACTACAAAAACTTCAAGTTGAACCCGGAAGAGGCATATGTGGCTACATGGGGTAATGATGAGGACTCCACAAATGAAGAAGCCAACCTATGTCTCATGGCCCTCCAATAGGGTAAGGTAACTTATAACTAATCTAGTTCAAATTCTTATACTTTTGATGAGTTATAAGAAGCCTATGACAAATTGGTTTTTGAGTTCAAGGCTTCATTTTCAAAAAATAAAAAAGATGATTTCAAAATTGAAAACCGAAAATGATTTGCTTTTGAAAACCAATTTGGAGTTTGAAGCAAAAATTAAGGATTTTGACCTTAAAGTTTTGAATTTACAAAATTTACTTCAAAGTTTTGAAAAAGATCATCAAAAAGAAATAGACGATCTTAAAAAAGAAAAATATTTGATTTGTAAGAATTTTGAAAAGAAAAATAATTTTAACAAATCAAATTTTTTAAAAAAAGACAATTCAGTGCCCCTAGATTTTTTTAATGGAAAATGTTTTAAAAGTATTTGGATCCAAAAAGGACTAATTTCTTCAAATAAAAAGGATGAAATTGAAAAATGGATTCCAAAGGGGACTAATGCCTATGGATCCAAAGCAATTTGGATACCAAAATATTTGTGATTGTCTTTTTATAGGCGTGATAGAGCATTGATAAACATGTTGAAAATCCAAGAAAGCTCTATACACACAAGGAAGATCACTTGAAGAAGGAAGACTTCACATCCTACCTTTAGTTCAAGTGGTAAATTAGTTGAATTTATTTGTTCTTTAATTTGATTTATTTATTTATTTTAATTCAACTAGTAAATTATATATTTGTTGGACTAACAATTCTTTGATGCTTTAAGTAAGTGGGGGGCTATTTTTAAACAAAACTTATTTTTGTAAATTTTTTTGAACATGACTTAAAAGTTTCCAAACCAAGTTTGAATCATTTTTTATATAAAAAATGGGGAGAATATTTTGAAATTTTGGATTTTTAATTGAATAAGGGGAGCTTTGGTTATTTCTAAATTTTATTCTCTTATTCAAAATTTATTTTTACAAAGGGGGAGAATCACAAAAATAATTTTTCAAGTTGGTTTTATTATATCACAATGGGGGATTGTTAGGATAATTGTTTTGATATAATAATTGCAAAATAGTTTTGGAATAAATTAAAAATATTTCAAAAATGATTTTAAGTCCAAACAACTTGAAAATATGTTTGTGCTGTTTTCAAATGGTTTTGGAAGGCCTTAACACGTTTTCAAAGAGCTAAACTATTGATTTCATAAGGCACGTATCGATACCCCCAAAGGCGTACCGATACCCTTAGGGTTTCAACTACATTATTTTTTAGAACCAAAAATCTGTACCGGTACAGGCTTATGCGTACTAAAATGAAAGAGGTCGTATCGATACGCTCTTACGCATATCGATCCCTATATTCTCAAACCCCCAACGGCTATTTCCATACAGGTGTAGCGATACATCGTATCGATACGCCTCAAAGAGTTTCGATACGTGAAGGTTGAAGCGAGCATAATAACTCTTTCTATATAAGAAAGCGTATCGATACGCACACCCGCATATGGATATATTTATGTTTGATGTGTGGCTGTTATAGATGATGGCTTATGTACCTGATGGCTGAGTGATCAGGGTACAATATGTATTAACTCAATGGACTGTGTGAGCTTGGGTATGGCAAAGCTTTGTGGAAACATGTAGGACTTCCTGTAAACTTAATGATGTCTTGAGATTGGTGATCTAAGAACTCTAGCTAGTGTAGGTTAGATGATAATTCATAGATAATATAGCCTTATCTATGCTTTCTAAGCTATAATTATCTCGCACTCTTATTTTGTGATAACCACGAATTATGGTAGAGTAGAAATATACCACTGAGCTTTGTTAGCTTAGGGTACGGATGTGTTGTTTTTCTGTGCATAGGTTGACAAGTCACCCTTTGGAGACGCACATCGATGAGGATTTCCCAGCACCGCATTCACTTCGGATTACAATACTTGTTATTTTAGTTTGGGCTAATGTATTTGTAATCACTCATTTTTGTCCAGGTTTTTAGTATTTTTAGTATTGTTGTAATAATATTATTAATCTTAAAAAAACTAAAAAAATAATAATAAAAGTAAAAAAAAATTAATAATAAAAAAGGGGGAGGGGAGCACAAGGCTCCACGTCACCCACCTCACCCCCTTTACATTGCCTATAAATAGACACTCAAAGGAGATGGAAATGGAGAATGAAAATCGGCAGTGGTGGCTAGCCAAATAAGAGAGCAGTGCTCTCAGCTAGCCCAGGGCCAAGGGGCAGTCCCCTCGGTCCTAACCGGTTCGATCGGAGTCCTATTTTGGGTCCGGTCTAGTTAATTTTTTGGAGAGGTCGTGGTAGATCTCGGTGGGGTCCAGTCGGGGTTCGTCATTCGAACTCGTAGTTAGGTATATTTTCTTTCCTTTTTTATTTATGTTGTAATTTTTATGATCTAATGAAGTAGTAGTTAATTTAAAATTGTGTTTTTAGTTCGTATGTTTATTTATGTTTTAGATTAGTATTTATTATGTTTTAAATTTATGTTTTATATTAATATTTTATTTATGTTAGATTTGTTTTTATTTATGAGTTAAATTAATATTTATGTATGTATGTTTTATATTAATATTTTATTTATGTTAGATTTATTTTTATTTATGAGTTAGATTAATATTTATGTATGTATGTTTTAGATTAGTATTTTATTTATGTTAGATTTGTTTTTATTTATGTGTTAAATTAATAGTTATGTATGTATGTTTTAGATTAGTATTTTATTTATGTTATATTAGTATTTTATTATGTTAGTATTTATTTATATTTTTATCGCAATGTATTTATTTATATTTGCCATGTTTTTTAAGTTTGCATAACGAACATATATTTTGTCAATGCGGTGCCCTTTTATTCGAGCGTAAACGGGGCCAGTATCAGGCGTAGTGATAGTGGTTGGGCATTTACTCTCGAATAACGGGGTCTTTAAAATTTACTCGCACATATAACTAGATTTTAATTTAATTGTCACTTTAATCCGGAAAGTCTAATATTAATAAAGCGGTAATTATTAAAGTACCAATTTTGGGCGATGTGGGGGTGCTAATCCTTCTCCATCCGTAACTGACTCCCGAACCCATCAATTTTAAATCTCTGGTTTTTTACGGCGTCCGGCCTACCTAAGTGGCCGGTGGCGACTCCATTTTTAAATAAAATACGTGTTTCTTCTAAAATCTCACGCGGAATAAAATATTTTCAAACAAAAATAAAAACACCTTTTTTTAGCGAGAAAAAACCATCGCTACAGATGGCGACTCCGTTGGGGATATTTTTTTTTTTCAAAAAAATAAGAGAGTCGAGCTTTTTTAAATAATTATCGCTTTACTAATATTGGAAATTCCGAATTAAAGTGACTATTAAAGTAACATTCGGTTATAATTGCGCGTTTGTTTTAACGCATTTAAAATATGGCATATAAACCCATTTTTTTAAGTGGGGGGAAAACGCTAATGCTTTCGTGG
Source organism: Hibiscus mutabilis (assembly GCA_019671005.1). Classification (NCBI taxonomy): domain Eukaryota; kingdom Viridiplantae; phylum Streptophyta; class Magnoliopsida; order Malvales; family Malvaceae; genus Hibiscus; species Hibiscus mutabilis. The sequence goes on along the minus strand of CM033726.1, from coordinate 45,236,383 downwards.
AGATATCGTTCTCCCGTATGGGCCTAGCAAGTACCTTCGGGGCTCGAGTACCTTATACTTTCGTGAGGATATCGTTCCTTCGTATGGGTATAAGCGAATGGGTCCCCCTGAATTGAACCCGGTTGAAAGGAGCCTATAATGGGTGATGATCGGGGGCCTTGCTACTCTTAGTAGAGGATAGCAAGGACACTTCGGGTACCTCTTAGCACCAAAACTGCATATAGTGAGCCGTAGGAGCCAACCCTTTAGAGCCATGTGAAACTCTGTCCGATTAGTGGTCACCCTATTTAGGCTCTGGTGCCTTATTTCTTGTTTATGTACAATTTTTTATTACTCTATTTTTATTTGTTTTATTTAATCGTTTTATTTGGTACTAACTCGTTTCATTTTATTCCCATCGCATTGATTTCACCTGCATCATTGCACAACATCATCACAATCTTAATTTTGCATTGCATCGATTTATGACACATTTTGCATGCATTCATTTTCAGAATAATAAAACTAATCCTCAGGTTTCCCCATTAAATACAACGAAGATGGTCGATCTAGCACCTTACAAAGCCTCTTACAAAAGTTTGGTCTTGGGGCATGTCCAAAAGCACCCCCACATCTTTTACAAACATTATGCCTCTAACAAGGCCTCAGTCCGGGGGCATTCTTTGCCAAGGTCCAGCCTTTATTGTCGAGTCAAACTCTTGCATCTTTGACCACAGTCTGCAAAAATGTACCTAATCCAAAATAATAATAGTAACGAGCTGCTATGAACCAACACAATTTATAAACCCAACCTAGGGGGCAACAGAATCCACACTCAAAGTGTCAAATTCAAGAGCAATTTCAGACGATGGCATAGGAATTAATAAAATGTTGGGGCATGCTCCCAAATGACTGATCGAACCCAAGTTGAGGTTGGGGCACCGTCACATACAAAAAAACCAAGATCCTGACGGGACCAGTGAGGAATCAGGGGCATCCCTTTGAGGATCAAAAAAAATCATGTCACATTCATGCATGTAGTTGCATTCATCTTGCATTAAACCATTTTTGCAAACGTCATACATCTATGTTCAGTGCATACACCGAAGTCACCATGCATTTAGGCATAAAATTCATGCATTTTTGCTTACAAAAAGGTTCAAAAATAGACCGAACATCCTCAGCCGTGGGGGCAACAACATGACAGCCAACCTTAGTTTTAGAGGAGGCCAAACACAAAGAGGATGCTGAAACATCAATAAAAGGTAACAGTGACAAATTTTGTGAACATTTACTGATTAATGTTTTTTTTCAGTTTTAGGTCATACCTCTCCGCCAGTAGAGCAGCAGAAGTAGACTTTTTCAGATCTTGCCTTCGTCATTGTTGATAGGCCAACAATTTCCAGATTCTGCTTTACCGCTGATGGTGCAACAATATAGACATCCTAAAGATCTCGTCTCTCCGTTGATGGTGCAACAGATCCGAACCTTTCCCCAAGTAGATCGAATTTCTATTCAGGTCTTGTTTCTCTGCTGACGATGCAACCAGACCTAGTTTTCTCGAGTCTTACTTCTTTGTATAGTTCAAAGAAAAAAGAAAATTGTCAAAAAAATAGAGTTGAAAAAAATTAGAAAAAATCAGAAAAAAATCAAGTCAAAAAAATCAAAAATTGAAAAAATCAAAAATGAGAAAATTCAAAAGAAAATTTATCAACTTTCATCGCCCGATCTAGTCTCTCCGCTGATGGAGTGGCCGGGTCCTAGCTTTTGTCGTCCTCAGATCCTACTCTTCGCTGATGGTGTAGCCGGTTCCAGGTCGTCATTATCCGAACCAGTCCTCCGCTGATGGAGTGGCCGGGTCCAAGCTGTCGTCGTCCTCAGATCTTGCTTTCCGCTGATGGTGTAGCCGATTATTGGTCGTCATTACCCGATCTAGTCTCTCCGCTGATGGAGTGGCTGGGTCCAAGCTCCCGTCGTCCTCGGATCCTACTCTCCGCTGATGGTGTAGCCGGTTCCAGGTCGTCATTGTCCAATCCGGTCCTCCGCTGATGGAGTGGCCGGGTCCAAGCTCCCGTTGCCCTCAGATCCTGCTCTCCGCTGATGGTGTAGCCGGTTTCAGGTCGTCATTGTCCAATCCAGTCCTCCGCTGATGGAGTGGCCGGGTCCAAGCTCCCGTCGCCCTCAGATCCTGCTCTCCGTTGATGGTGTAGCCGGTTCCAGGTCGTTATTGTCCAATCCAGTCCTTCGCTGATGGGGTGGCCGGGTCCAAGCTCCTGTCGCCCTCAGATCTGGCTCTCCACTGATGGTGTAACCGATTCCAGGTCGTCATTATCCGATCCAGTCCTCCGCTGATGGAGTGGCTAGGTCACAATTGCTGCTGTCCTACTTATCCGCTGATGGTATAGTAAGGTTCCAGTTAATGTTTCTGTTTCTCCGTTGATAGATCCAACTTTACTGATTTTTAAATTTTCTTTATTAATGTTGTAGCTAGAAAAGAAATCAAAAAAAGAAAAATAGAAAAAAAGAAAAAAGAAAAAGAAAATAAAAAACAAAAAATGAAAAAAATGAAAAAAATGAGCTTTCAACCAAATTCTGATCATGCCTCTTTGTCAGAGTCGTAGCTTGATCACAAAAAAGAACAACTATCCGATCCTGCCTCTTCATCGGTGTCGTAGCTGGATCAAATCTTCAGACCTTGCCTCTTCGTCGGTGTTGTAGCTTGGTCAAATCTAACTTTCGGTTCTGCCTCTTCGTCGGTGTTGTAGCTGAACCTAATTCACTAACTTCCGGTCTTGCCTCTTTGTCGGTGTTGTAGCTAGACCAAATTCACTAACTCATAATCCTGCCTCTTCGTCGGTGTTGTAGCTGGATCAACATTACTAACTTTAGACCATGCCTCTTCGTCGGTGTTGTAGCTTGGTCAAAATTCACCAACTTTCAAGTTTTATCAATGTTGTAAGAAAAAATCAAAAAAGAAAAAAAGAGAAAAAAGAGAAAAAGAAAAAATATGAAAAAAAACAAAAGTAGAGAAAAAAGAAACAAAAAAGAGAGAAAAAAGAGAAAAATTGTCAGTTTTCTGATCTTGCCTCTTTGGCAAAGTTGTAGCTGGATCAGACATCAGAACTTTTACCTATCGGTCTTGCCTCCTCGTCAGTGTTGTAGCTGGATCGAATTTTGTAGACCCTGTCTCTTCGTCGGTGTTGCAGCTGGGTCGAACTCTCATTAGGTATTAGCTTATTATCAATAATGTAGCAAGTGGAACTCGGTTTGGCTTCCCCAACAAACAACCCCCCATTTTAAAGGCTTTGCTTCCCTAAAGTGACAAGGTACATCAATCAAGACAAGAAAGAAGACCTACGCCGAAGAGAAAGAAGATCTACCAAAGAAGGAAGACACGCGTCAAAATGAGAGAAATTCAGCCAGATAAGACAAAAATGAGTGCTATTGATCTTTGCTTTGTTCTCGTTCCACAAGAACAAGCAAAGAGGGGCAACTGTAATCACTCATTTTTGTCCGGGTTTTTAGTATTTTTAGTATTGTTGTAATAATATTATTAATCTTAAAAAAACTAAAAAAATAATAAAAAAAGTAAAAAAATAATAATAAAAAAGGGGGGAGGGGAGTGGAGCACAAGGCTCCACGTCACCCACCTCACCCCCTTTACATTGCCTATAAATAGGCACTCAAAGGAGATGGAAATGGAGAATGAAAATCGGCAGTGGTGGCTAGCCAAATAAGAGAGCAGTGTTCTCGGCTAGCCCAGGGCCAAGGGGCAGTCCCCTCGGTCCTAACCGGTTCGATCGGAGTCCTATTTTGGGTCCGGTCTAGTTAATTTTTTGGAGAGGTCGTGGTAGATCTCGGTGGGGTCCAGTCGGGGTTCGTCATTCGAACTCGTAGTTAGGTATATTTTCTTTCCTTTTTTATTTATGTTGTAATTTTTATGATTTAATGAAGTAGTAGTTAATTTAAAATTGTGTTTTTAGTTCGTATGTTTATTTATGTTTTAGATTAGTATTTATTATGTTTTAAATTTATGTTTTATATTAATATTTTATTTATGTTAGATTTGTTTTTATTTATGAGTTAGATTAATATTTATGTATGTATGTTTTATATTAATATTTTATTTATGTTAGATTTATTTTTATTTATGAGTTAGATTAATATTTATGTATGTTTGTTTTAGATTAGTATTTTATTTATGTTAGATTTGTTTTTATTTATGTGTTAAATTAATAGTTATGTATGTATGTTTTAGATTAGTATTTTATTTATGTTATATTAGTATTTTATTATGTTAGTATTTATTTATATTTTTATCGCAATGTATTTATTTATATTTGCCATGTTTTTTAAGTTTGCATAACGAACATATATTTTGTCAATGCAGTGCCCTTTTATTCGAGCGTAAACGGGGCCAGTATCACGCGTAGTGATAGTGGTTGGGCGTTTACTCTTGAATAACGGGGTCTTTAAAATTTACTCGCACATATAACCAGATTTTAATTTAATTGTCACTTTAATCCGGAAAGTCTAATATTAATAAAGCGGTAATTATTAAAGTACCAATTTTGGGCGGTGTGGGGGTGTTAATCCTTCCCCATCCGTAACTGACTCCCGAACCCATCAATTTTAAATCTCTGATTTTTTACGGTGTCCGGCCTACCTAAGTGGCCGGTGGCGACTCCATTTTTAAATAAAATACGGGTTTCTTCTAAAATCCCACGCGGAATAAAATATTTTCAAACAAAAATAAAAACACATCATTTTTAGCGAGAAAAAGACATCGCTACAGTATTCATAGAACCTTACCCCCGTTGAGTCTATAACTCTATTTGAAATATTATTTTGCTGTACGGTGTTTTAAACTTAGAGCTCCTATTTTGAAAAATTATTTAAATACTTATTTAACTACATGAATTTATGGATGATTTGATATTTTAAAAAAGGCTAAACTTGTAGCTTTAAATGAAAATTTTGATAGTTAATTTTAGGTAACCCAAATATAGTACTTTATGTTCAAATTGGGATCGGGGTGTTACATTTAATGGTATCAGAGCTTAGGTTTATCCGGTTCTAGGAAATCTTGGGGTGATATTGAGGTCGTGGTAAGGTGTCTAGTGAATACAAGCCCCTAAATTTAAGTTGTACTCTTTCAAGACTGGGAATCCTGATGTTGTTACCTTGTTTCCTTGTGTTTTTAGAAAGTTCAATGGCAGATGATGCCAAAGGTGACCAGTAGAGTCGTGAGAAGAGCTATGTCTCTCAAGCGAAGGACTTCCGTAAGGAGTATGTCCTAGATGTTAGAGACATGAGTCTTTCAAAAGGTACCAGAAGTGAAGGGGCGAGCCACCTTCATGATCTTACTTCTCATCTCTTGCAAGTGGTGCAAGCTATCTCGAGGTAATTTGAGATGCCTCGTAGAACCCCTTTTTAGAGGATTCACTATTTTGGACCTAAAGATTTCAAAGGTTTGGATAAGGATGACCCAATCAAGGTGGACCAATAGTTAAGAGACACTTAGAGGATTTTAAGACAAATGAGGGAAAGTCTAGAGGATGACCTTGATTGCATTGTCTCCCTTCTTAAGGGCAATGCACAGAGTGGTGGGAGACTATTGAGTTGGGACTACAGCCTGCACTTTTGACATACGATATCTTCTTGGATGAGTTTAGAAAGAAGTATATTAGTGAGGTTCACATGGATGAGATAAGAGATCAGTTCTTGTATCTAGTTCAAGGTGATATGATAGTGTTTGAGTATGAGCAAGATTTTCTATGGTTGAGTCGTTATGCCCAGATATCAAAGAGTTAAGGTGTAAAAGGTTCAGACATAGATTGAACGTTGACCTTTAGATGCACATGTCAGCGGGTCTACTTGGGACATTCTCTAAGCTAGCCAATAGTGCGAAAGCACTTGAAAGACTTTAGAGTTTGATAATGAGTCAGATTGAAGAGTCTAGAAGCTATGTTGTGGGGACCCATGGCGTCATAAGTCCTTATCAAGCTCCGTCTAGGAGGTTCCGTACTCCGAGGGGTTCAAAGTGAGTTGTTTCAGATCAATTACCAGAAGATAGTCAAGGATCTAGATCGAGAGTTCATATGGGCACCTTGATTTCTACTTTCGAGGGGAGTATTGATGGTTTAGCCAGAGATTAACTTCTACCGGTTTGTAAGCATTATGGTCGACATCATCTGAAAGTGTGCTTCTTGTTTTATAGGGTTTTCTATAGGTGCTAGGCACAGGTCATTTAGTGAAATAATGTCCAGTTATAGATGATGGTACACCGGTTAGTCTTAGAGGTTGACTCCTTCTCGGCGTGGTCAAAGTCTTACTAGAGGATGTACTAGGGCATCGTCTAGATATCAGGGTGGATGTACTATGAGATTCACCATTAGAGTTAACGTTCGAGCCGTTGCTAAACAGTTTGCCATTCAGGCTAAAAATGACAGCTTTGCCACTAATTATATGTCAAGTAATTATGTTCTATTTTAGCTTTCAGTTGTTTCATTGATAGAAGTTGATTTCTTGTTCATACAATGGTTTTGGTTCTTGTGGAATAAGTGTTGTGGAAAGATCTAGAGGTTAATGTTGGATAGATTAAGTTGTCAGATTTGTAAGTGCTTGTAGGTAAGGGGATGGTGAGTGAGGATTGAGAGTAACAATCCTCGTGGGCTTGTTAGGTTTACTCTCTTCCTAGTTAGTGGGTGTTACGCTTAGCATAGGTTGAACGTGTGAGCACGATGTATGCTTTGGTTTTTATGCAAGAGCTTCGAAGGTTCGGGGTTCGAAATGAATCAGGTTGTTGGTAATGGACGCAGGGAACCATTACCTCTCTAGCGAGAGTACCGTGTTCATGTGATGTTAGTTCAAAGAGAACCTTGTATGTTGCAAGAAATTCTTAGCCCACGTAGTAGATACGAGGGTTGAGAGTCTGAGGCTTTAGAGTTGCGGACATTTGAGAAGGTGTTGGGTGCTCTTAGAGGAATGAGCAAGCTTACCTCTTGATCATGGATTAGAACCCCACGATAGAGGTAATATCGAGTTTGGTGTTAGTGTCCATCACCTTGTAGTATGATACCGATTGAACTTTCAAAGTGTGGAATCATTTGTAAAGTGAATGAATACGTGAGTCCTCGCCAAGTGGTTCACCTTAGGGCCAAGTGATTCACCTTAGGATGTGTCTATGTTGATATGGCAAAGAGTGGTGGCATTGGAGGTTGTGAGCCAATGTGTAACGTTGAAGGACTGTTACCCGTTTCTCGGGGTTGATGATCTTGTAATTAGTTGAATAGTTTTGAGGTTTCTATATGATCGTTCAAAATTTGAGTATCGTAAGTGAAGGTTAAAAAGATGTTGTGATAAAGATCGTATTTGAAATGATGTTTAGACCTTAAAGACAAGTCGTGAGATGTTTTGGGCTCACGAGTGTGTTGGTATAATTTCGAGTTTAATAATTTGAGTGTTTGCTCTATCGAGTATTGAGATGTGTTGTCTACATGTATGGTAAATAATGTAAAGATTTTTAGAGTAGCGCAACAGAAATATGAGGTTATCGGCTATGGTTATGAGAAACTGAGATTCTTGTGTTACAAAAGATATTGTTGAAGAAATTATTTGAAATCTTTGAAGGCTTGTTAGAGTTTCAGCACAACTGTATGTTGGAATCAAGTGGTTAGCTTGAAAGGGAATGTTCGAACCTTCGAGGGTAGTTGGATGAGTTTTGACCCCTAGTAGAGTTCGTAAGCTGCAATAGTTTTCTTTTAGAAGCAAGTGGCTCGTGGGTTAGCTTTCCTAGAGTCGGGGCGAGTTCAAGTAAAGTGAAATGCTAAGTTTCGTGTCGACTAGCCAAGTTGGGAAAAAAGATTGTTATTTCAAGATAAATTAATGGTAGAATTTGGTTGTTAGAGTTTCGCTTGCTCTTGAAAACATTTGGTCATGGTGTTGATAATAGACAAAGAAGTGTACCTAGTGTATACCTTTGAAAAGGGTGCCGCGTTCCTGACACAAATGAGGTTTAAATTCAAAAGTTTTAAACTGTGGATGATGGTAGAGAGCTTTGTTAATCGGGATAAAATTCATCTGAAGTGAGTTTCTTGAGTTGATGCTTGGATAGTGTCGTTTGGGTCTATCCTATGTAGTTCAGATTTATGGTTCGATATGAGTATTGTTTAGTTATTGGAATGAAGCGTTAGTGATTCATGAGAGAGATGTTAAGAAGTTCAATGAGTTTTGGCTAAAGAAGTTTTGAAAAAGAATTTTAGAATCGAGGAGAACGTATGTGAGTTGGGGAAATGGTTAGATCTGAGATGGTTGCATCTCTTCTCTTCGTTTAAATTTTTATGACAAAATTTCTTTTTAGGAGGAGAGAATTATAACGACTCAAATTTTTGAGTAAACATTAGGCGTTGACCCGGGTTATGGACCATCATGTTGGTTGGAGTAATTGGACCCATTGTGCCAAGTTTGGGCCCTTTTGGTTAAGGAATTGGTTTTATGGGCTTGGGTGGTGACTGTTTTTTAAAAAGGGTAAAGATGAAAGGTTTTATGTTGTAGTATTACCTTTTTTTAAAGTGATGGCTAATTTCCCCTTGGAATTTTGGTAGGTCACGTAGGTTAAGAAAATAGGGGAACAAGATGATCTCATTCATCTTTCTTTCCTCTTTATTCCCTCATACACTCCCATTTTCTCTTTACCCAAACACATTTCTAAAAACTAAAAATCCCACATTTATGCATCATTCCTTCCACCCAAGGTCCAAGATTCAAGTCTATTAATCTTTCCATCAATAGCTTCAAGAAAAACATAATATTGAGGTTAGAAGTTAATGTTTTCAAAAATGGGTTTTTGGAAGATTCAAGATTGGAAAGATTTATAGAGTTATTCCTTTGTTTTAAAGGTTATGTTTTCGTAGTTAATCTTCTCCATCATACTAAACTAAGTCTTGGTTTGAATTTCTTATTGGTATGGAAAATGGAAGGGGTTGGAGGACTTTCACAAGCTTGAGTCAAATAGGGAAGTTCAAGAAAGCTAGAGTAAGAGCTAAATCCGAGATTTTTGCTTAAGGTCAATACATTTTTGAATCCTTTGATTCTTGAGTATCATAAAGTAATTTCCTTGCTTGATTTTGTGGTTAAGATTGCTAGTTTTGATGTTAAGGTAGCTTAAAGCCTTGTTAATGGTAAATCTCGGATTAAATGTTAGTAAAGTGTATAAATGGTAGTAAACCACCCTAAATAACTCCTATAACATGTAGGTTTGAGTTGGAGGGTTAAGGGTTACGTTTTGGGGGCCTGGGAAGTAATTTTTCGAGCCTTGGAAGTAATTTCTAGGTTTTGATATCGGTACACGGTGAGCCCATACCGATACCTATGTTTTTAGCGATGAACACAAGCAAAATTAAAGGGGCGTATCGGTACTCCTCAGGTGGGTATTGGTACCCACTATTCTATTAAAATTTTAGTAGCTAAAATATGTACTGGTATGCTTGGCGCATACCGGTACATGACCTCTGTGTACTGGTATAGAGTGTTGGTAAAACCCTTTTTATGTATGAGCCAGGTATCGTTATGCATAAGGTGGGTATCGATACCCATAGAGGCTTATCGATACTCTCTAGTGGGTACTAGTACCCACTAGGCAATCTGCTTGTAAAAGTTGAGAAGGAGTTCGAATGGATGATAATTCGAGGGCTATGGCCCAAAGGGCTTCTGAGGCAATAAAATAAATACTAAAATTGAGAAACTAAAATTTAACCCTCATAAATGAGCATAATGTATAATAACCCGATAATTGTAAATGGAAGAATTATTATGATAGCAACCTAGAGATGCTTGGTATCATGCCTTGGTGGTCTTTGCTTGATGGCTTGGTGCGGAGCTATTTACCTTTTGGTGATGGGTATGAATGCTCTGTGAGTATATATTGCTTTATGATTGTTGAAAAAGAATCCAAATATCCTAGAGTCGGTATTATGGTACTTATGTAAGGGGATGTGTACTTCGGACTGAGTGATCAAGTATATACGATGTACACACAGGCTGAGTGATCTAGGTGCAATTAAAAACCTATCCGTGGCTACGGTGATCCGAATAAGGTATAAACTTGATAGGCTGAGTAAGCTCGTGTAACCTAATAGACTAAGTGGCCTCAAGTAAAGATTGCTTTGTGGCTAATATGATCCAAGTATATCTAGGACGTATTTGTGGCTACGGTGATCTAGATATGGTCTATTTAACCCGACAACTGTGTGAATACGGGTAACCCGATGACTGTGTGAGCACGAGTAAAATAGCGCTTTGTTGTCTATTATATAGATAATGTTTGGATGTATTTATGTATGATGTGTGGATGTTATATATGATGGCTTATGTACCCGATGGTTGAGTAATCAGGGTACAATATGTATTAACTCGATGGGCTATGTGAGCTCGAGTATCTCGATAGGCTATGTGACCTCGATTATGGCAAAGCTTTGTGGAAACATATAAGGCTTGTTGTAGACTTAATGATGCCTTGAGATAGGTGATCCAAGAACTCTAGCTAGTGTAGGCTAGATGATAACTCATAGATAATAGAGCCTTATCTATGCTTTCTAAGCTATAATTATCTCACATGCTTATTTTATGATAATCACGAATTATGGTAGAGTAGAAATCCACTAAGCTTTGTTAGCTCAACGTGCAGATGTATTGTTTTTCCATGCGTAGGTTGACAAGTCACCTTTTGGAGGAGCACATCGAATAGGATTTCCCAGCACTGCGTTCACTTCAGAGTACAGTACTTATTATATTAGTTTGGGCTGATGTATTCATAGAACCTTACAACTGTTGAGTCTGTAACTCTATTTGAAATATTATTTTGGTGTACGGTGTTTTAAACTTGGAGCTCATGTTTTGTAGCCTTATTTAAATGCTTCTTTAACTACATTAATTTATAGATGATTTGATATTTTAAAAAGGGCTAAACTTGTGGCTTTAAATGGCAATTTTGATGAGTCGATTTTGGGTGATCTGAATGTAGTACTTTAGATTCGGATTGGGATTAGAGTGTTACATAAACAAGGAAGGCAAATGCGCATCATCCATGTAGTTCGGATCTTCTAAGGTTTCATCTGAGGTACCAGAAGATACACATTTATTGAGAATCAAGGCCAATGATCCTAGAGTTGAGAGCTCGATAAAGTATCTAATCCTCTATCTGCTTTATCGGCGTCTCCCAAGCTGACTTTGAGTAAAGTTGACTCTCATCTTAATGAATTTTGTCTTTCTCATAAAGATAAAGACTGTGAGCTGGACTTTATTGAGGTTGGGCCTTTTTCTTTGCTTGCTCTTACTAATGTTAGTATCCCTCATAAGGGCCTAACTTTTCCCACAAGCTCATCTTCTGATACAATAGAGATTAGTCTTCCTTTTGGCCCACCATCGGAGCCAAACAATGATGATAATCTGAACCTAAGCTTCTCCTATATGAAGGTTTTGACCCCCCCAAAAGAAGAAGAGATATTGAAGAGGACCCTGACCATCATCCATTCAAAAAGAGGGATATTGTTAAATATTTTTGATGGAATTCATGAATCTGAGCTAGGAGTGTGGAACATTTAGGGTTTCAGCATTGTAGCAAATGATCATTTTCTTAAGCTTGCGTTTGCTTTTGGCACTCCTGACGAATCGTTTCTCATTGATAATATGGTTAGGAGGATGAAATGTACTCTATCAAGAAAAATAAGACTTAGTCATATCAGGGAAGTTGCTTGAAATAAAAACTTTATGGAATGTTGTTGTGTTTCTAATAAAGAGACCTTACGATTAGAATTCAACAAAGATCACTTTGGTAATTTTCTTCTCTCAAATCTTGTCTTTGAAACTTCCCATGTTATTAAATGTAACGCATCGTTTTAGTTAGCCACTAAAATAATGTCGTTTTACTGTATTTAGTTATTTTATAGTACTTAAACGTTGTCATTTTATTGTATGGGGTTAAAAACCCTGAAACGAATGTAAATAAATTAGTGAATGAATTGGAATGAATTTCGTCTTTCTCCTAAAACTTCTGCTTCTGCGTCTCCCTCTGCTCTGTCTGATCTCTTCCTTTTAAAAATTCTTCTTTGGTTTTGTACTCTTACAAAGGCATCAGAACCAGACTTATCCTCTGATTTTTGTGGAAATTTTAGAATCAATCAGCAGCAACATCCATGACGAATCAAGCCCAGAGGACATCGGTTCCAGCCATGGTTAACGATCTCCAATCGTCTTGGTCTGAACTCTGTGAGGAATTTAAACTTTTGGTAGAAAAATTGACGAGTCGAATTCTCTTGGTAACTGTTAGTCGTCTGTTGTATCCGATCACTATAGACATTTTATATCAAGTGTTCTCACAACATGGGTTAGTGGAAAAGATTGTTCCGCTTCAGCATTCGGTTCACTTTCAAGCATTGATCCATTATCAAGAACGTCATGAGGCTATTTTCTCCAGAAATTCTCTCCATCAACGTTATATATACGATGGGTGTTGTCAGTTGGACATTCAATTTTATAGAGACGCGTCGATTTCAGATTATGCCGAGTTGAAATAGGAATCACAATTAAATGTCAGTAATATAAGCAACATGTTTGATGAAATGTTTGTGCAAAGTGCTGAAGTTAAAGATAGCAATGTGCTTGATGAAGTGCTTGAACAAAAGGTCGAAGTTAAAGCTAGTGGAAATATTGATATCAATTCAGATAGTTCGAATATGGAATTTGAGGTTAATCAAGAGAAGGTTGAAGTGATGATGGAGGATGAATCAATGGACATTGTTGAAGGTTCGCATGGGGCTGATGCAGTGTCTCATGTACTCCTTCCTCTTTCAGTAGCTCCATTGGAAGTGGCACATCCCACGTCATTGCTGTCTTCACCGATTATAGTGGAAGCAATGATGAAAAAGTATTTCGATAAACCTGTTCAAGATTTATTTGGGCTGTCGAGGGCTACAACTCAAAATGATATGGAAAATGGTGACTTGAATCAGGTATTTTTTTATGTTTACCCGAATAGGACAACTATGGATGTTGACATGAATATGGATATTTCAGAGCTAAATTTTGTTGTTTATTCGACTAGTGAAGCTCTTAAGTTTGACTCGAGTATGGGAACATTAAATGTGGGTAGTAGTATGATTAGGAGAATTTTGAATGTGACTAGTACTGTTATTAGTAAACTTTGTGGTTATTTTATCTTACAGGACCAATTAAAAAAGCTGTGCTCGAATATGAGCAACTTAAGGAGCTTGAACGAGCTTGCCGACAAGGATTATTAATACTAATGTGTTTGTTGAACTGGATGACCCCTATAGATTTCGACTATTAGTGATGGGGAAAAACAATGTTGTAGTTAATGGACTGATATTTGTAAGAAAGGGAAGAAATAACACTGAGTATGCCGAAAGAATTATTTCTTCTGAAGGTAAGGGGATTGAGATGTGTGGTAATGGGGTGTCATACCTTACTTGGTACATTGATGAGCATGAGAAGTGTACTGCTCAAGTTTTCCATTTTAGTGTAGAGCAATATTGCAAATAGCTGAGCTGCAATAAGTTTAGATTACAGCTAATGATGAAATGCAGCAAAGTAAGAGATGCATCTTCTAGCAAGGTGGTAGTACAACTGAGGCTTCTAGATAAAGAATATGTAAAATCAAGTATCTATACAGAGAAATTGACAAAGAAGTATGTAAGCTCAATGAAAAATGTGACCCAGTTGTTAGTAAAAGAATGGTCAAATGGAAGGATAGGTTCTACCAGTATCATTGCTGAAAGTTTCTGTTCACATAGTGTTTTTACAGGTGTTGCTGAGTGTTGGCGTAAGGGGGTGACTGATGGTGATTTACCTACTAAGGAATTCATGGAAAAAGAGCATGTGCCTCTATTTTTTACTACACGATGGGAATATGATCACAAAGTTGTTCTGTTGGTTGCACTGGGAGATGAAGATGCCATTCGATGAAAAGTTTTAGAGTTAATAAAGACAGATAAGATTAAGGATACATAACAACTCTTGCTCATCGGCCGAAGAATTGGTCAGGAAACACTGATAGAAGAAAGACTCATTGATGATGACATCGAGAATGAATTTGCTCCTATTGTTATTCAATTAGCTTTTTTTCATCAACTCCTTGTGGTAATGAACAATCTTATTGTGGTGAAGTGTCCACAAGATATATCTGATAGCTTAAGGAAACCCGATCAGCTTAAAGAGAAAGACTCGCAGAAGTTTGAGCTTGCGCATGTAATTGTCTAGAAGCTTTCACCGAAATAGGAAACAATATATGCAAATCGTGCTATACTTCTTCATGCAAATAAGAAGGATCAGGCTCGAAAACTTGTCTCTGTTTTGCTGGAAATGTTTCCCGACTGTGAGATGCTAATACTGTTTCAAGTTGTTGTTTTGGTAAGAGAAAACGAGGTAGGGGAAACTGAAGAAAGGTTGGGTCAATTTGCTGAGATACTTCCTGAAAATGTTGCAAAATTGTTAGCCAGGGAAGCAAGGATGCAAGAACTTAAAACAAATATGGTAGTTTGGGGAAAAAAGCTGATGAAGGAGAAATGACTTATCATTTGAAAGTGAGAACCATTGTTCATAAGATTGAAGAGGATGCACAATTAATTCTTAAGTTTTCATTACATCGTGAAAGTTCAATTGATCTAGCGGATTTAAATGGAAGCATTACTACTGGTTTATTCGTTGTGGCTATGAGGAAAAGAGCAATGGAAAATGTTTTGTACTTAAATGCTGTCGTTTTATTGTATGGGGTTAAAAAACCTAAAACAAATGTGAATGAATTAGTGAATGAATTGGAATGAATTCTGTCTTTCTCCCAAAACTTCTGCTTCTGTGTCTCCCCTTGCTCTGTCTGATCTCTCCCTTTTAAAAATTCTTCTTCTTTAGTTTTGTACTCTTACATGAAACTCAATGAGAGTCCCTAAAGAGAATCAAGAGAAATGTTCGTTATTTGCGGATAACATCGTGAAATGTTATCCACATTTCAAATGATCCTGTTGTGGCCGACCATTTCCGAGTTTGGGAAGCTTAGAGTAGCGGCAGTGTCTTCTGATCTCCTTATTCTCGATTTTATGATTTCTTGTTTCTCGGCCTATCCCCCCTCAATGATGTTGTTAGGATGTCTTTCCCTTCAAAGGTTATCATCCCTTCAAGATCGACCCTTTTTCCTTCAGCCCTAGATTCGTTTTATGTTGGCTGTTGGTTTCCTTGTGAACATCTTGATCCTCCTATGTTTTCCCTTGATCGTTGTTCTTTTTAGACTTCCGATCGGGTTCTCAGACCTCACTTTCACCTTATGCTTGTTCTATTTGTCTTCGAAACGCTTATGACTAGGTCCTTTTAGGTCGCCAATAGATAGGCCTTTATTTGACCTTAGAGCTCTCTAGGATGTCTTTAGATGGTGAAAGATTGCTCAAGTTACTTGGCTAAAGCTAATTCTGAATGTTGCTCCGCCCACTTTTGTTTTTTTTTTTGCCTTTTCTGCTATGTTTTGTTGTTGTGTTTGTTTCAGTTGGCTTTTGTGCCTCTCGGTTTAGTTGGGACATGCTTTGGCCATCAGTTTGTGCTTTGTTGTGCCCGGTCTCTTTTCAGTGGCAGAGTCAGGATTATCATATAATGAGGTTAGAATAGACTTTGGGGTACGAGGATTCCTATACCTCTACAATATAAATATTGACCCCATACCCAAACAAATTAAGTAGGGTCAATTCTAATATTTTTATGAAAAATAATACACTAACTCCTTGAAAAATCTATTTAACTCTTTGAAAATCTTATACCACAACAAATTAAGTATGGTCAATTGAACCCTCTAAACTACACGTGGCTTCACCACTGTCTCTTTTGCTTTGGTTTTCTTGGAGGGTTTTCTTGGAGGGATGAATGTTGATGAACTCGTCCTCTTCTGTTTCCTTTTATGTTGTATTTTGCTTGCTCTTTAATTGATTATGTTTCTTTTGGGCAAAAAACTTTTCTTGTCCAATCAAATAAATCTCTTGGTGCAAGGAAGACGCGTGAATTTATAGAATGATGATGGGCTCATAGATCTCTTCAATTTATCCAAAGAAAAAGTTGACACTTCTAATACTATAGTGTCGGAAGGAGAAAGCTCGGCAAGTCCGAGGTTTGATAAATTGATGTCTAAAGTGAATCCTTCTTTGGAGGAGCCGACGGATATGCAATTGAGTAAGATCTCTGTTGATTTGACTGTTTCAATTCCTTATCCTTTCCCCTATACCCAGGATATTTTCATGAACGATTATGTGTAAGTATGCTTTCCAAGAGCCCAAGACGACCCTTTGCTTCTTATGGATATCAAGTCTTTATCTTTGAGCCCAGAACCAGTGAAGGGTCAGGCTTCGAACTCACCTATGGACTAGACATGTAACACCCCAAAAATCGGTTCAGTAAGATATTTTATATTTAAAAATTGAGTTATATTTTGATACACAAGTTATATAAAAAATTTACACAATCCTTTTATAAAATTTAAAACATAAATCACCAACCCTAACACCTTAAAACCTAAACCCTATACTCTAAATTCTAACCATAAACCTTAAATTCTACACCCTACACACTAAACCCCTAAACCCTATCCTAAAACCTTAAACTCTTAGTTTACACAAACTTGTGTATCAATTTTTTTAAATATCGGTTAAGTTTAGTTTGATTGACTTAGTTGTTTTCGATAATATACACAAACTATATGAAAGCGAACATGCTTAAACACTCAATATTCTTCAATTTATGGGTGATAAAGTATTTTAGTAGTATAAAAATATATCAAATTGTATAGTAAAAAATATTTTGTATTTATAATATGGGTTTTCATGGTTAATCATTATACTGCAACGATTAACCTGTAAGTTTTGTTCTTAGAACAATTAGATGGTAATATCTAAAAATAATGTGTTCATCTCATTATGATTAATCAAAATACTATAACGGTTAATCATGAACACTCCTAATTTATATATTTTGAACCAGAGTAATTTTAAAATCAATTTTGCAAAACAATTTTGGTGAAAACATAAAAATAACTCTCTTTTTTTACTTCTAATTTTACCTATTTTCATTTTCCAAGAATTATTTTTAAAATTTTAAGCTAAACATTTTATTTTATGTTTTTTATTTTGTAAGAAAATAAAAATAGCATTTTTTTCATAAATCCAAACATAATCAAATTGTTACATTTTGAATTTTGAGAAACTATTTTAGTTGTAAATGAACAAATTAGTTCTTGTACATTCTGAATAGAGTAAAATGATCCCTGTTAAAAATCACATCTATTTTACTATCAATTGTTGATATGATAATTATAAAACATAATAAAATAATTTTTTAGTCGTCTTCGTTTAGAAGTTTTTGTCAAATTAGCCCTTAATTATTAAAAATACATAGAAAATTAAAACAAATCTTTAAATTATTAAAAAAATGGTTTTTGAAGTGTCATCTTAGAGTTTGTTGCTCAACATTTTATTTGAGGCTTCTACTAATTCATCTTTTCAAATTTCAGCCTCTATGGTATGAAACCATAAAATTTGTTAGCATTTCCACGAAAACTTCTAAATATATGTTGGATAGTTTTTGGATTCAAATGTGTTATACCTATTATATCTTCTGTCATAATGTCCTCCGAATAAAATATCTGTCTGCTGAGTCTTCTGCAACATTCTTTCCATTTGGCACTTATCCAATTTCATCTTATCCACTCCCATCTTGCTAGACACAAGATTCTAGGGGGACTTTAGAGTCCCTAGACTACATCATTATCAAGGAAGCAATTATGTCCGATTGGATAATTAATAAATATACCTAGCCCACCAAGCCAACCATATTAATTGACAGCTATAACTACGCGCACTTATCATGTCCTACAAAGTACATATTTAACAAGTCTATCAGACCTCCCCAATATAACCTTGAAAAAAATCATCGCCTTCCCAGGGTGAGATCTAACTAATTAGAAATAGAATGTCACGACTCTATGCCCTACGTTCTCCATGTCCACCATTGTTCATGACTATCGGCCTAAATCAAAAGGGGTAAATCTTCTAAAGAACCGACGACCACCATCATCTTATTTTTCCCATCAACAACTAGTGTGGTGAGCATAGATAATTTTTTTGTAAAAAAAGAATCTATGATGATAAAATCTCAAGAAAAATATCCCCTTTCATCGACTTCATCTGGTTTCCTTGATCAACAATGGCTCAACGTTCGACGATTCATTAGTCAGACGGCCTGGAGCTCCCCAGATGGAACAACCATGACAACAGAAGACTCATCACCTAGAATAGATTTATGTTATAAAAGATATTAATATGCGCACAATGTATATAAATCTTAAGAATTTTTGCATCTTCAAGATTCCCTATGTAAAAATATTGTAATAAAAAAGATAAAAACCCTCAACTAAGCCAGTCCGGAAACCCCATCGAAGCCTCCACCATGAAGTGGATTACGTTGAACTACAGGTGATGATAGACCACGGCACAAACAACAAGCCCCATGAAAACAACTCACCAGAACGCTACTTAGGTAGATGGATGCGAAGACACATTCGTAAGAGTGCTACCTAGGTAGTGTAAGAACATAGCCTTTAGGAGAAATTACTACAACTACTACAAACAAAGACGTCGATACATCTTCGCCCCACTCCTAGCATAGAAATACACCCGCCCTATAGCTAAAATTTCTAAAAATAATCTTGTGACTATGCCAGCTTGTGACTACTACTTTAGGTTTCACTTAGATAATTTTGTAATGCATTTTTTAAAAAAAGGCGTCGAGACACCCCTATCTCATGCTAATAAACTACTATATTTGTACATGATTACTAGAAAACTGTTGAAGCCTTCTGCCTTGAAAAGGACATTGAGCCGAACATTGACATAACTAAACAAAACAAATTATTTCTACGAAAGACGTTGAAATAAACTAGATTGTGAACTATACTCTTAAGAGGTATCGAAGTAATTAGAGTAAAGTTTTGCACTTCATTTCAATAAACTACGTTATGATTCTACCAAGGCATCGAAAATTTTCTGCCTCATGCCAATAAACTGCTATTTCTCGCATATATTGTTAATAATCATTTTGGGGTCCTCCGTTCTAATGAAGTACGTTGAGTTGAACACATAAAACCTTATATTTCTTGAAGATTAAGTTTTTGTTACATGAGCGTCGAGATTCTCTGTCCTATTTTTGGTGTCGAGATGCCTCCGCTCCACGACAAAAAGCAATCATACAAAAATTTTCTACAAAGTTGTTTCTACAAGAGCGTCGAGATGTCTTCAAATGAATGATTCTACAAAATCAATCCACGAAGAACGTTGAGATCCTCCACCTATGATTCTACAAAATCAATCCACGAAGAACGTTGAGATCCTCCACCTTATTTCCGACTTTGAGATACTTCTGCTATTGTACCATGCAATGTCATCATCTTAGTTAAAACTTAACTGCCGATGACCAAAATGAAAAAAATATGTAATGTTAGTGATGGTTTTGTCAAAATAATAAGTTCAATGATCAAAATAGAAAAGAAAAAATAGTTTGGTGACTATTAGTATAGTTTAGCCACAAGTTAATCACTTTTTATTGTTATAAAAAAATTAATGAAAATCATTTTTTATTGGAAAGAGGTGTAAGCCGTATAACTAAGACAATACATCAGTTACAAGTGGAGAACTAGGTCTTCCATGGGCGACCGAAAAATGAAGCTCGATCGGGATGACATAATAGATGAATTTTTAAGGAAAAATCATTTTACTCTTTAAAATATATAAATGCTAATTTAATCTAAATGCAGTTTGATATATTATACAAAAGACTGTTACGATAGTTTTAGTGGTGTAATTATCTTATATATAGGGCCGAAGTTTTGAAAGCGGACAAATCGATTAACTTTGAAATGTCTTAAAAAATAATAGATCTTAAAAAGTAATTAAACAAAAAAAATTAAAGGAGTTTAGGTTTAATTTTATAAATTTTAAAATCAAAAGATATTAAAAAGTAATTAAACAAAAAAAATGAAGAGTCAAAGTTTAATTTTATTAATTTTAAATGACATGGTCCTAAAAAATAACAAAAAAGACAGATTTAATTATAATGATTTCAAAATTATTATGACCTAAAATACAATTAACTCATTAAGTTTTGACGGAATAGCCCCATGAGGGGACAAAAATCCTCTCTTTCTATGTCTCAATATTAAAACAAATCAAATTCTAAGTCCTTACCCTAAATCCTAAAAAATACACCATACCCCAAAGTTCTTAAACTTAAAACCTAAACCATAACCTTAAACCTAAATTTAAAATTTTAATATGGGACATCAATAAAAATACCCAAGACTTTTGCATGGCAACTCATAGGTATAAATTTATAATCCCTAAATCTTATTTGGTCCGTTCCTATATGCATGGCAACTCATAGGTATAAATTTATAATCCAAAATTATTGTTTTGGACCCAAGACTTTTAGACCCTTAGGAATTGGAGTTGGGCTTTTCCTTTTAGGCAAAAACTTGGGTTTGTTTCACTAACTCCGTTTCCCTTTGCATATCAAGGATCCCAAAATTCTTGAATTACAATACCGTCCCCTTCATTTCACTGGCACAGCCTACACAGACACAGGGCAACTGAAGCAAAAACAAAGCTACAGACACAACACAACACAACACAACACAACATTAAAATCACACAAAGGTTTTAAGGAGGGTTTAAGGCGGCTACCGCCATCCTTCCTCTATGAGTTCATTCTTCTCTTCTTCAAACACTCCTTTTCCAAACCTATTTTCTGTTGTCTCAACACCTTCTCAATCCGAATCCCACTTCACTTCCAGTGTCACCGTTTCTTTCTTAATCATTTGATGTCCATCTCCAAAACCCCATTAATTTCTTCTAATCTTTTAGACAAGTTCGATCACTCCTGCCCCCTTCATTACAATAAACCCACAACTCTTTACCAGAACCCTCCAAGGATTTCCACAATTATGTGGAGAAACACAGCTAAGCACGCCGTTTCAAGAACCAGTTGTTTTCAATCGTTTTCTAAAAGTTATAGCTTTCTGGGTGCTGCACAAGATTCGGTTTTGCCGGAGAAATCAAAGTTTGGATCTTTTTGCTCTAACTCAGGGTTTCTTAGAAGAGTAGGTGGGGTTTTAGGTAACGAGGAGTACATGGGGAAGCCAAGTTTTGGGCTTTTGAGGAATGGTATTGGGTGCAGACTCAGAGGATTATGCCCGAATGGATATGCTAGTGTTGCGGAGGCGGTTTCGTCGACTGATGTTGAAGAGGACGTATCTACCGTGGATGAAGTCAAGGAGTTGTTGGATGAAATGAAGAAAGAACATAGAAAAGAGAATTTAAACAGGCGTAGGATTCGCCACATAATGGAGACGGGGATGGGGGAAAACAAGTACCGAATGTTAAAAAGCAGGCAAGTGAAGATCGAGACCGAGGCGTGGGAGCAAGCTGCAAATGAGTATAGGGAACTTTTGAGTGATATGTGTGAGCAAAAATTGGCACCCAATTTGCCATATATGAAGTCTTTGTTTCTTGGTTGGTTTGAGCCTTTTCGTGATGCTATTATTAAGGAGCAAGAGTTGTATAGGTCAGGGAAACTTAGGGCGGGATATGCTGCTTACTTGGACCAGTTGCCGGCTGATATGACGGCAGTCATCACAATGCATAAGTTGATGGGGTTGCTGATGACTGGAGGAGAACATGGCTGTGCTCGGGTCGTGCAGGCTGCTTGCCTGATAGGTGATGCCATTGAGCAGGAGGTGGGTGAGATGGATTGCTGCTTTTCTCTCTATTTGTTTTCATATGTTATGGTATTTGTTTTTTTTTTTGAAAACTGCATGCTTGATTGGAAGCCTATTATTTATTTTATCAGGAGATGTTTAGCCAGATGTTTAGTTGAACAAATTCATGTGTTGTTATAGTTATTTCACGTTAACTCTTAGAGGTATTGACAGTAAAAAGTAAACTCTTATAGACATGATAGACACTGAGAGGAAAAAATAGTATCTGAACTTTTCTTTTTTAAATGAACCATGAGTTGTTAGAATGACAAACGTAAAGCTGAAAGAATGCTGACGACTTGGGTGGTAGTTCAATTAAAGTTGTGAAAGAAACTCATATATTGTGGTGTTATTGTGTTTGCTTAAATTTGAATGTTTTGGCATGGTTTTAGATGTTGGGTTATTTTGAATTTAAAGTTTACTGATTCTCTCTTCTGATGTTTGCTGACAATTTGTTTTGTAATTTGAGATGGCCTAAGGTTTTGGAGGTTATTCAACATTTTTTAAAACCTGGGCAAGTAACTGAAGCATAATAAAACAATGACCATTTTCTATCCGTCAAATACGCCATCAACTTTTTTTTCTCTTTTAATTTCTTTTATTGGTCATTATCTTGATAAGATGATTAGACATACCAAACTAGGATCTTGCAGTTCTTCTAAAGTAAAATGGACATTATGTGTCAATACATCGTACCTTTGCTCGTGACTTTCAATTCATTGCACCATTTGTTTTCCTTATCAGACACGATTCCATTTCTTCTCCCCTCTCTTTTCGTTTTTAACGTTTGAACCCATATATTGCATTATTTCTTGGTTACCACAAGTTTTATGTGGCTTGAACTCCAACACTGCATTTTTCTCTGGCTTTTTTCTTTTCTTTTCTTTGTTTCATCTTTTACTCGTGTGACACTAGATGATGCCGTATTCCTTGAACCTGCTTCACTTAGTCGAAACCAACCCCTTGTTTTTTCCTTGAAGTATAGCATTAATTCATAAGCCTTTCTGTAAGGTTAGGTTAGAATACATAATTTCTTGGAGAAAACAAAGAAAAAAAGGGCCGATAAAGAGGATGAAGATGAAGGAAAAGAATCCGGTGCTGCAATTAAGGAACAAGAGAGGTTAAGGAAAAAGGTGACCAATTTGATAAAGAAGCAAAAGCTACCAGCAGTGAGGCAGATAGTGAAGGGGCAGGACGACACAAAACCTTGGGGCCAGGATGCTAAGGCTAAGGTCCATCTAATTTCATGTAATCTCTGATGAAACATCACTTGTCCTTAATCACATGATTTTTAAAATTGTGATCTCTGCTCTTTTTCCCAGGTTGGATGCCATCTTATCGAGTTATTGATGCGAACTGCTTATATACAGCCTCCAGCTGATCAGTTAGCTGATACTCCACCAGATATCCGTCCTGCATTTGTGCATTCTTTCAAAACTTTAGTAAAAGAAAACAAGTAAGGATTAATTTCTATATTTTGATTGGTTAACTCTCTTTGTGGTAACTTCAGATTGATGTTTCGGGCATTTCTTCCTGCAGGAAAACTGGCAGAAGATATGGTGTTATTGAATGTGACCCGCTAGTTCGCAAAGGGCTTGAGAGAACTGTAAGTATATGGGTTATAATCCTTTCTATGGATGATTTATTGCAGTTTGTTATTTAAGTTGTTCGCGTTATTGAATGTGACCCGCTAGTTCGCTAAGGGCTTGAGAGAACTGTAAGTATATGGGTTATAATCCTTTCTATGGATGGTTTATTACAGTTTGTTATTCTTTTGTTATTAAAGTTGTTAGATCCATGTAAAATTTCCTAGGATGACTTGTAAACCAGCATCTAGAATATAAACTTAAGTAAGGGTTAATAGTTTCCGACCCTTTTTTCTCTTTTTTATTGTTGTCTGTGTTATTGACCGAGTATAGTAGCTACCTTGATGAACTAGTTTGTTTTTCAAATATCTCACAGAAGAAAGTGTGAACCTATTCTTTTATTCTTTCTTACACAGGCAAGGCACATGGTGATTCCTTATATGCCAATGTTGGTACCCCCAGTCAAGTGGACAGGGTATGTTGTTTTCAGTTTCATGTCAAGACTCAAGATTGTTGTTTGATTTTCCCTTGGTTTTAGGTTTTTGATGATTTTCATTAAAGCTAGCTGTCAAGTTCTGAGAAAACACAGCGACATATCTAAAATATAGATGGTTCTGATACATGAGGTTGCTTCTCAGTTTCCTGGTTATGTAGAGCCTTATTTACTTTAGTCAATGCTTTGGTGGTTATGCAATTGGAACTCTTATAAATATTAAAAATTAGAGGTAGTTAATGAGGTCAAATAAGCTTGGTTCTGGTAACCTGGATTATACAGGCTTAGGATGCTGAACTAGAATAATCAGAGCTGACAGTTCTTGCTGGTGGATATTATCAGTTTTTTTTTGAGACTAGAAAATTAGAGTATAAATCATTTGTGTTCCAGTTAAAGTAAAATGTATGAAATATATAGTCAGAGAATTTTTAAATTACAAAGTTAATTTTTCCATGAGAGACTGATTCCACAACATGCTTCACTAGATTAAACTGGGTGCATCTCTAGCATTTTGAAAAACTAGCTTTTCTTTTTTCTATTAAGTAGTTTGCGATTATTTATTTATGCTAATATTACTATGTGGGTAACCACTATCTTTTTTCCCTTTTGTAGCTTCGACAGAGGAGCGTACTTGTTCTTACCTTCCTACATTATGCGCACACATGGATCTAAACAGCAACGAGAAGCTGTGAAGAGAACCCCTAGGGACCAGCTAGAACAAGTCTTTGAGGTTGAACTTTTTAATTTTTTTTTAAATCTTAACCTCATGGTATTTTTCCATGGGATGCCAGGCCTGACTACTTGCTCAATTGGTGGCACTTACATATTTCATTTGCTTAGCTTGTGTTTTTTGCGAAGAACTTGATTTATGTAATTAACATGCTAGGCTCTGGATACGCTTGGATATACAAAATGGAGGATAAATAAGCGGGTTCTTAGTGTTGTAGATAGAATATGGACTAGTGGAGGCCGTCTTGCCGATATGGTTGACCGCAATGATGTGAGCTACTTTATCTTTTTTTTATATATATGTATTTTCACCTCCTTTTCTGAACACTTGCACTTTTTGGTTACTTAATGCACTTTATATTTTATGGTCAGTGAGGATGATGTTAAATTCAGTGTGGTTTTGTTTCCAGTTATATTTATTTCCTGAGATTGTGGAAATTGTAATCCTCAAACATTGCAGGTTCCCTTACCAGAAAAGCCGGATACTGAGGATGAAGCATTGCTTAGGAAATGGAAATGGAAAGTCAAATCTGTGAAAAAGGAAAACAGAGAGAGGCATTCACAGCATTGTGATATAGAGCTTAAACTTGCTGTATGTTCTCTTGGCCTTTATATGCTGCGAGTAGGTTTGTGTATTGCAAAATCAGACTTACCAACTCTTTAAAACTGTGAGTAGGTATCTAGGAAAATGAAAGATGAAGAAGGATTCTACTACCCACACAATCTAGATTTTCGAGGACGTGCATATCCCATGCACCCCTATTTGAATCATCTTGGCTCAGATCTTTGTCGGGGTATTTTGGAGTTTGCCGAGGGTCGCCCTCTTGGAAGATCTGGCTTACACTGGCTGAAAATACATCTTGCAAATTTATATGCTGGTGGGGTGGATAAACTGTCTCTTGAGGGTCGATTGGCTTTCACTGAGAATCATCTGGATGATATATATGATTCTGCGGACAAACCTCTTGAAGGAAGACGCTGGTGGTTAAAAGCAGAAGATCCATTTCAGTGCTTAGCTGTGTGCATTGATCTCACTGAAGCTTTAAGATGCCCCTTCCGTGAGACATTTGTTTCACATATACCTGTGCATCAGGTTCCTTCTTTTATCCCCGCACCCCCTAATGCCCCAATATCCTGTCATCATAATTATTAGAGAAGATCATTCATTAGAGGAACTAGATGAATTGAGTAGTTCATCTGTAGGTTGTCAGTATATATATATGCCATTTAGATATACGTACTTTGTTGATAGCCATACTAACATATGCAAATGCAGAGACTTGAATAAACAGAAAAGAACAAACCATATATAATTGAGGTTCATGATGGAATATCAAACTGTTCCATTCATATGCCTATCGAAATGCACCTGCGATTTTCTTTATTTTTCGGGTTCTATAGCCTAAGCTCTGTGGAACTTTTTTGGTTCTTTTCTACTACGCTGTTTAGTGACTTGCTAAAAGTGTTCTCTTTTTGATTAATTTTTTTAAAAAAATTCTTTGAATGAGGAATATTTTTAGTTCATGTTTAATTTTATGGATAATATATCCTATCTCCTTTTTTATATGCAACGACAATTCTTCTTTCCTCTCAACTTTCACCAACTTCTTGCTCTTTTAGCCTATAAGTTGATTCCGTAACTGGTTCTTTTTTATTGCCTTCCTGTAGGATGGTTCCTGCAATGGTCTACAACACTATGCTGCACTTGGAAGAGACAAGGTATTCTTTTTATAGGTCAGAAATCTTGGCTGAAGTTTTATATCTTTTGTTTCTGCTTATGATTTTGGTTTTGAAACTTACAGTTGGGAGCAGCTGCAGTCAATCTGATTGCAGGTGAAAAACCCGCGGATGTTTACTCAGGAATAGCTGCTAGGTAAGCCATTTTTATGTTGGTTCTAGAAAAACCTTTTAATGATTGATTGATCCTAATCCTCGGGTTTGAGTTCTCCTTGACTGCAATCCCTGTGTCCTTTGGGAGAAAATCTTTTGAAATGATTGTTCTTATGCAACTTTTAGTCATGATACTTTTGAGAAGGGAGATAACAGAGTTTTGCATCAACTAATAGATGAAAAGTTGAACTTTCTTGGTAGATTTCAGCTTGCCATAAGAGAACAACTGTATTTAGTTTTGTTCTGCTTAAAAGATTTGGTACTCAATTGCATTTTTACCACTTAAAATGAAGAACTGGTGACAAAAGTTAATATCGAATGCTGTAATACTCATTTATTGGTGGATTTCCGGCAGGATGATTATGCTATACTTTTCATTTCATGCATATTCTTTGTTTAGTTTAATGTAACAATATAATAACAAAAGAACTCATTCTAAATGTAGAGTTCTTGATATCATGCGGATTGATGCACAGAAGGATCCTGCAGTTTTTCCAGATGCATCGATTGCAAAAATATTGGTTAACCAGGTATGGGTTCCTTGTATGATATTTGCAAAAATATTATAATTTGCCAAAATAAATGTGCAACTCTGTTTCTTTCTTGTGTACTATAATCATTCATAAGGCAAGTATGGCATTGGGAACTTTCTGAATTCATGTTCATCTTGACTGGATGCTAGTTTACATGGTAGTTGATTCTGATGCCCAAATAATTTATTAACTAGGTGGATAGGAAATTGGTGAAGCAGACAGTGATGACCTCAGTCTATGGTGTAACTTATATCGGGGCACGAGATCAAATCAAGAGGAGGTTGAAGGAACGTGGTGTAATTATCGACGACAAAGAGCTCTTTATTGCTTCTTGTTATGCTGCTAAGGTAAGGAATGCTGGACTTCTACTTCAGCTTCAATTAGAAATGAAATTATACTTCACCTGCATTCAATTTAATGATAAAATCTTTTTTTCCGAATAGACAACGTTAACTGCCTTAGGTGAGATGTTTCAAGCTGCACGTGCTATCATGAGCTGGCTTGGTGAATGTGCAAAGGTATGTTTCTAACCCTCATGTCACTTTCTCCCTGCCTGTATTTCTCCAATTTTATAATTTGCTATACACTTAAAAATTTAGTGGATGGCTTTTAGCTTCAAGTGTGGAATATAAACAGATTATTGCATCTGAAAATCAGCCGGTGAGCTGGACAACTCCACTTGGACTCCCTGTTGTACAACCATACCGAGAGTTAGGAAGGCATCTTGTGAGTATTTGAACTGAATGTTATTTTTTGTGAAAACTTAGAATCTGCTGAGATCTTCATATTACCAAAACAGAGATGACTTTGATGATAACTATTAAATTTAAGAACACTAATACTCATTTTAGCTTCTTTCTGTGGAATTGGCAGATAAAGACTTCCCTTCAGGTTTTAACTCTGCAATGTGAAACTGAAAAGGTACATTAACCTATCTCAATTTATGGTTTATTCTTCTGTATATTTTAGATAGTACTTGCTGAAGTCTGAGCTTTGGTAAATCACTGAACACGGCACAAATGAAGATTATAAGACAACCCGGTTTGATGACTAAAAGGATTAATACCAGAATCACTGGATTTTTAATAAAAAACAAAACAAGTTACCTTCTTATTTTAGATGTAAGTCGGGGTGATGCAGGAGCTTATATTATTATAATATTTATTTATTTTAGTTTTAGTAAATATTCGAGATATTTTGGATGGCTAGGATTACAAGTTTCCGTTATGTTTTAAATCTAGGGCTAGTATTAAGTTATCTTTGCAACCCTAGTATAAATAAGCTGTAAAAATATTACAGCACAATTGATCATATTATTATTTTCTTTGAATTAAAAGAAAACTAGAGGCTTCCTTTAACCCGAAGTTTTTTCTTGAGTTTCATCTTTTTTCCTACTCGTTTGTTCAGCCTTATTTCTTTTGATTTCTGTTGCTTTTCTTCTTATCCATATCACAGAGCTTTACCACTGGTTTATTATCATTTATGAGCCACCTTTTCTTATTGCAATGGGGCTAACTGTATCATTTGTTCTTGGTAGTGGCGAGAGAGGAATTTATGCTTAATAGGTCAACTGTTATGATACTGATTCTTAGAATAGGGACAGACAGGATAGCTTGCTGTTGTGAAATTTAGATTTAGATTTCGAGTGAGATTGAGACTTATTGTATTGTTGACCTTATAACCCTGTATCTTTTTGCCTAAAATTTGATCTAGAATTTAACTTGAACTAATAAATTTAAATTTTAGATTGTGTTGTATGAATTCCTCTTATCTTGATTTCTGAAATTGATTGAATTGCTTTGCCAATGTTCAGCTGTTTAAATTCCATAACATGATGCCCTTATTCGCGTCACCCTAATTAATTTAACATTGTACACTCACTTCATGTTGTATGAAGTTTGGCTAATCGTTTGCCAAATTTTCTGTAATAGATAATGGTCAAACGACAGAGGACAGCTTTCCCACCAAATTTTGTTCATTCCCTGGATGGCTCTCATATGATGATGACTGCAGTTGCCTGTAAAAAGGCAGGCTTAACCTTTGCAGGTACTGTAGTTCTTTTCATGGTATTTTGGTATCCCATATTCTCATTCTTATGGTCAAATTTCAAGATACTATACTGCTATATATCTGTTTACAGGAGTTCATGATTCATACTGGACACATGCAAGTGATGTGGATAAAATGAACAGGATACTAAGAGAAAAATTTGTTGAACTCTACGAAAAACCAATACTGGAGAATGTAAGTGTCCTCATTTTTTTACTTCCTGATTTTCATTAGTGCATTGTAATTTGACTTAAATTTTCACTTTATATTTTACGTCTACAAATCTCTTCCATAACTAGATTAAAACCATCCAAGGATGAGCTTTTAAACTTGTATTTCGTGGGTGGCATGACTACAAGCCTCCTCCATTACTTATTTATCCATTACTATCCAATACAAGTTCAATCACCATACATATGATCGATTTACATATTCACAAATGGGTTCTATGCATATGAATAGTAATGATTCATGCATTGAAAAGTAATGGATGGGATCTTTACCCGTGCAATGGGATGCTTTGATCCCCTTCCCTTTTCACCAGACTGGTCGGCAACGTCCGTCAAAATAGACACTAGTTGATATTATTCGAAAATTTCAAACTTCTTTTGCCCTGTGACATTGAATTTATATAAATTAAGTTTCTGCAGAATAGTGTTGTTTCCTCACCTCATTATTTATAATTGTTATTATTTTGGCAATTTTTTTCAGTTGTTGGAAAGCTTTCAGGAGTCGTTCCCTACATTGTGTTTTCCTCCCCTACCTGAAAGGGGAGATTTTGATCTAAGAGACGTGTTAGACTCACCCTATTTCTTCAACTAATCTCGTATCTCGGCCACATCTTCATCCGAGCCTAGACCTTAGAGCAACACCATGCTTTGTGCAACCTCTGGTGGTTCTCTGTTTCCGAGTGTATTATTGGCAGAAGAGCTGAATTCTATCACCAAAAAAAAAAAAAAATTCCGGTAAGGAAATGCTGCTCGACACTATAATATTGTGAAAGATGTTGATGGGATGTAAGGCTTCAATACTTCTGCAAATTTCTGTGTAACTTTGGAGGATTGGTTACAGTTGTACAGTTAACATGTTAGTTTCCTACCTCCACTCAAACCCCATTATTTTAGTAGGTAATGTCATGTAATTAGTACAAGCTCAAGATAATGTATATGAGAATAAGTAAAGCATTCAATTAAAAGATAAACTTTAAGAGAAGCCATTTCAAGGATGGTAATTTTCTCTTTTAGTTGCAAATGATTTTCTGGAAAACTGCTAATTCGAAGAATATAACGAGATTTAATGATTCAATTGAATGTTAATGTATCCGACAAATCTCTGTAATCAATAAATAAAATAAACTTGCTGGACAAATCTCTCAACAAGAGGATTACGCTATATTTGCAATTTTACAACTTGATTTAATGTATCCGACAGGATGCACATTGGAAGAAGTCCATCCATGATCATCTTATCAAACATCCTTTGAAAACCCAGATTTTCAAACTACGCCTCGAATGATGCCATATATCAGGTAATCTTCAAGGAAAACACGACCATCTCTCCTCTCCAAACAAATCACTCCCTGGGTCCTGTTCCCGAATTCTTCTCAAACAGGGCAAGGGCATCGCTATACACGGCAACCATGTTTGAGAATACAACAAGCACGATCATGAAAAGAGCCAAGATCTTGTCCTTCTTTGTTGCTATGGAGTGGCGATCCCTGAAATGCCAATCGAAAATGGTTTAATGTAACTCTATGTTTAGTATCGAAATAGAAATCAACAGACGAAAGCCAGCTTACAACAAGTCTATTGAAAACAAGCAACTCAAATAAGAACTTAAACCAAACAAAGATAAACCAAAACAGGGGCACGAGCAAAGAACAACTCGAAAAGGTGCCTTTTCTTCATGCTCTATCAGCAATACCAATAATGAGAATTGAGAAAGCCTAGCCAGTGGTAACATCTCAATATTTCGGATAATTGACAGAAATATCGGTTTTTTCGAGACATTGGGCATTAACAACAGCAGTTTAAATGCAAATCGAGTACTTTATGCAGTTACTCTTATTTTCTCATAACATTTCTGAGGCACTATGGCCCCAATGTTTCAATTTTAGTATTTCATTCCCAAATGTACGAGCCACTACGTCTTCTGTAATGCATCAGAGAGATGGTCATCAACGTGAATGAAGGGGAAGTAAACTGTCGCGGATATCTAATCTGATTTAAAGGCCAGGAGCTCACCTGAGAGTAACAGCTGCAGGAAAAATGAAACCAAGGCAAACTGTGTCAGTTGCTCCAGTGAATTGGAATGCATCCCAGATGCTGGGGATGAAATTTGCACCCAAGAAGATAACTGTGATGAGTCAGGCAGTAGTAAAAGCAAACCTCGTATTAGACACAGCTAACGGCCTTGCGGACGGGAATAGGAGCCCATCCATGTTGAGTCGAAGCGGAAAGAAGACAATGGGAAATACAAGCATGAGGTGAGCAGCATAGCTAACACGGACAGCGTCATTAAGGAGAGAGCTATAGGGAATGCCAAGGTCACTATCAAAGTTGGAAAGCACATCGTCCAATGTAGCATCACCGAATAGAAGGAAGCCAAATAAGCTTGTCATAATGTAAACAATCGAGCATAAAGAAAGCGCTGTTTGCACAACAGGTTTTATCTGGGTAGAGTCCTCCCGTTCATTATCTATGCTGTGAACTAGGGGGTGCATTATTCAGTTTTAACCGAATTAACCAACCGAACCAAATTTTTTTCGGTTAATTCGGTCGGTTAATTTTAAGTAGGTTCGGTTAACGGTTAATTTTTTTGAGAAATTCGGTTCAAAACTGGTTAATTAACCGAAATTATTATATATTAAATATTATATATATTACATATATTTATTTTTGGTCATTGTACTTTTAAAAATTATGAAATGATCATTAATTTTTTTGATATATTATAAAATGGTCATTAATCTTTTATCAAATTAGCATAAAATTAAAGTTCAGTGACTAAAAGATCATTTTAGCATAATTTAGTGACCAATTTTGTAATTTACCCAAAATTTTATAACAAATTTCGGTTAATTCGAAAACCAACCGAATTAACTGAATTTTTTTTGGTTCGGTTAAAAAATTTCGAAAAAATTTTGGTTAGATTAACGGTTAAAATGAAAAAAAAAATCGGTTAATAAATTTCAGGTAGTTCGGTTGGTTAACCGAATTATTCGAATGCACACCCTACTGTGAACTGCAAATTTAGGCATGCAAGAAATTCAGCCGATCTTATTACGTCCAACAACGTAAATGATTAAAAAAATTGCTAAATCAAGAATCAAATTGGTCGCATAACGTTGTAGTGGCAGATATATGCAGTGACTAAAACGGGGACTACAGTGAATAGCTCCAAGAATGAGGTCAAGTCAGTGACATCAGGCAGCAATCTTTGCATCCGTATCGTTCCACCAAATAACTTGACAATTGCTATTCCAACAGTGATGACAAGAAACACAACTGCCAGAGCAACTGATAAGGCAGATGTAAATCTTAAGGAATCTGCAAGAAAAAGAAGACATGCCGATAATAAATATGCTAAACTAAACAATAAGCATGCAATACAAACTATCCAACTTAGATTTATACCAGTAAAAGTTAAAAGTATGCGGTTCCGAGAGTTCAAATGCTATAATAGTGTGAAAAATATGAGCAAAACTTAGCTCTAGATTCTTAAAGAACAACCAAGACACTAACCGATCCGCTTGAAACATGCCAAAGGAGAGCAGATGCCCAGTGTAGTAACAAGAAGCACAAAAGTTCACCCGTTCCGCCAGTGTTCTCCAAACCACCCTTCAAGGACACCAGCATGGTGAACACCACTAGATGATGTTCCAGAAAGCACATCACCTTCAAGAACCAATAAACCATCATAAGCTCATAAGCAAATTTACACATTTCCGTTAAGATCAGGCAAGGGAAATCTAGGAATCAAATGATTCAACATGAAAGGTGACCAGACCTCATATTCAAAACACAATTGGAAGTCAAAGAATCGATGAAACGGAAGTCATACCGATAATAATCATGTAAACAATGAGAACACCGATGTTGTTGACTAAAACGCAGATTTGCAGAAAGATTCTTCCATACTTTCCAAATGCATCCCCCATAAGGCTTCCATAAGAAGTTGCTCTTCCAGCCCTACTAAACCTAAGCAAGAACTAAATCGAGGCATTAGTTAAGAATGCCATAAAGATGATCATACCAATCCCAAGAATCAGGCCCAGAACTTTCATTGTAGCAGGCAAGGCCATGATCCCAGCACCAACAATTGTCGTTGACAAGTTGAACACCGCCCCGGTAAAAGAAGCTCCATTAAATTCATCATAACCAGCATCTTCATCTTGTAGTTTAGGCAACAAGGGAGCTGTCTCATCAACATGTTTACCCCTCCTTGACTTCCTTTCCTTCTTTGGTGTTATATCCCCACTGTCATCTTTTAAACAACCCAAACCTCTCAAAGATTCAACTTTATACAGAAAACTTAAACAACCTTTCAGGCTAAACCGAGCTCGAGCACACTTCAAGAAATCTGTCCAATTAGAAAGTGAAAATTTTTGTTAAATTCCTTCATAACATAATCCAAAAGAACAAGAAAGAAAGAATTTTGATAGTTCTAACCTGCAACAAAAGCACAAACTTTGCACCCTTTTGAAGTCGAAAAAGAGAGGATTTACCAAATCTGCTACAACAAAAGGTAGATCTTTTCCAGAAAGAACACCAGAATAATCAATGAATCAACTAAATAAACAGGGAGGTTTTGCAATCAACAGAAACTCATATAATCTATAACTAAGAAAGCAACCCAAATTTCCAACCGACAGAACCTTAGAAGCCAACTTTGTATTTCCTTGACTTGAATCCAATATGAACCCCAAAGAAGGAATTGAAGCCTAACCCAGAAAAGAATATTCAATTCTTGACCAAACCCAGAAGAGAGATAATCAAAATATATAGGAGCTTTGAAATCAAGAATTGAGGGAGACCCAACAACCAATGTAAGAAATAGTGTTCATTTAAGTCCACCCTTTTTTTAATAGAATATCCTCCGAAGAAACGGCCGTACATTCCTTTTATGAACACAAGGCAAGTTGTACGGCTATGATAGACAAATAGTTAAACAAATTGGAAATTCCAATAGTTTACTTTGCTGCAGAATCACTTGTTAAATTGGGGGTGAGAGCTTGATAATTCTGAGTCTATTTTTATTTTGTTTAATTTTCTAAATAGATAATAAAAATGAAAGTTTAATTCAATTTTTAGTTAGTAATTACTTTTCTTTACTAATCCTATTATAAAGTTTTCTATACAAGTCGTAGACACTTATCTTAATTATAGGAATAAAAGTAGTACTTCTTTTGAATACAGGAATAAAAGTAATACTTCTAAAATTATATAAAAAATTAATATTTCATTAAAAGTTAAAACTTTTTAATGACTACTATTATAAGAAATACTCGTAATTACTAATCTTAAATATAAATTATAAAATAAGTTTATAGTTTATATATATATATATAGTATTAAAAATAAAAATTTAGTATATTTTTATATGTATAGTAAAACTTTATGGTAAGACACAGTGGCGGAGTCATGATTTTTATATAGTGGGTTACAGTAGACTTTGAGGTACGAGGAATTCTATACTACTACAATATAAATATTGTTGATCTCATACCCAAACAAATCAAATGAGTTAATTCTAATATTTTCATGAAAAATTTTATATTAACTCTTTAAAAATTTTACACCACTATAAATCAAATAGGATCAATTGATCCCTAAATATATGTGGCTCCGCCACCTGCAAGACACTTGGAAATTTTCAGTGAATTTATTACACCGTTTTTAAAAGGAAATGACAGTTTGGCTAAATTATTCTATTGGTCGCTAAATTAGAAGATTTCTATTTTGATTAGTAATTTTTTTTATCAAATAGGTTATCAAACTTTTAATTTATTTCCAATCAAACAACTGCCTATTAATTGTTAATGGAATTGTTAACGTGTTAATTAAGTAAATTTATATAATACTAACACATTTGATCATCGTGCACATTCTATTTGATTTTAATTAATCCTCCAATAAGATGGTACTACATATCATCACCTTTTTTTATTTAATAGGCTAAATTATAAAATAAGTGCTCAAACTCTCTTTTTTGTAATAAGTGCCTAAAGTATTTTTTGTTTGAAATATGTGCCTAAACTTTCATTTTGGCCGAAATAGGTGCCTAAACTATTTTTTGGCTGAAATAAGTGCCTAAACTTTCATTTTTGACTTGTTTTAAAGTCAATTTTGACACTTTCTTGGACACCTATTTCAACCAAAAATAAAAGTTTAGGCACATATTTCAGTCAAAAAATACTTTAACCACCTATTGCAAAAAAGAGGCATTAAATAGGCTTAACTACAAAATAAGTGCTCAAACTTTGTCACTTTTTTGCAATAAGTGTAAAGTATTTTTTGGCTGAAATATGTGCCTAAATTTTCACTTTTGACCGTTTTAAAGTTAATCAGTCAAAAAAATTTCGTCACCCAATTATAGCTTGACACATGGCTTTTATTTTTTTTTCTTTTCAAAATCAAATTAAAAATAAAATAAATTAAAAAATATCCCATTTTTTTTTATAAAAATTACAAAACAATCTCAAATCCCTAAAACCTCAAACCCCCAATCCCTAAATTTATGTCATTGTCACCACCGATATCCTTGTCGGACCCCCCATCGCCGTCACTGGAGTTCCCGCCCATTTTCTCCAACCACCCATCGCCGGTAACTGGCGGGAGGCGCGTCAATCGAACGTTGAAAGGGAAAGACTCCAATCGTTCGACGTCCGATTGGCACGCCTCTCGCTGGTTACTAGCGATGGGTGGTTGGGGAAAATGGGAGGGGACTCCGACGAAACCGGTGGTGAGGTCTAGCGAGGCTATCGACGGCAACAATGACGCCAATTTTTAAATTTGGTGGTTTGAGGGTTTAGGGATTTGTGACTGTTTTGAAAATTTTGAAAAGTTTTAGATTTTTTTTAAAAAAAATATGTTCTTTTAATTTTTTTGAAAAAAAATAAAATAAAAAATATGTGCCAAATTCTGAATGGGTGATGAATTTTTTTAATGGTGTTACCTTGAACCAGTAACGGAATAAAATTTTAGGCCCTATTTCAAACAAAAAAGAAACGTTAGGCTCTTATTTCAACAAAAAATACTTTAAACATCTATTACAAAAAAATAATTTGGGTACCTATTTTATAGTTAAGCCTTAAAATAAGGGAAACACGGAAGAGAAATGAGTAAACCATGTCCAGAGACACTTAACTGCTATAACAAGCCAAGCTATTGTTACATGTTTGGCGAAGGAATTTGAACCTGGGATTTGAAATATGAGCGAAACTTAACTACTGAACCAAATCAAACCATTGTTACACAGTTAACAAATTAACATTTAGGTTAAATTGTGATTGATACAAGATTTTTATATTTTTAAATTAAATTCAATATTTTCACAACTTTTTTATTTTCATAAATTAGTTATATATAATCATTAAATGAAGTGATATTGTATTTTTAAAATCTAACAGAGAAGATGACATGACAATTAACAAAAGAATTATATAATTACACTTTTGGTCTCTCATATCACAAGTGACATGTGTCACTGTCTCATTAAATGACAAATTTTATAGCCAGAGAATGATTGCAAGAGATTTTGAAACAGGGACATATCAATATTGTAATACGCGAATTTTGACCGGGTTTAATAATTAAATAAATAAATAATAATAAATAAATTCAAGAGTCCAAATAATAAATAAAAGTCCAAATTTATAAATGCAGTCCATATACCTAGCTTAAATGTTCAAAACCCAAATTACAAATATACAAGGCCCATTTTTGACCTATTTACATCCTTAGAATCCAAAATTCCAGCCCAAATTCGATAAAAGCCCAAACTAGCACACTTGTGCTTCTATTTCCCACATAAATGGACATGTGGCATTCTGCCATTGGCCCGTTTAGAGTTTACTCGAATTAAAGCTTCTTCTCAGACAACTGTCAACAGCCTATTAGCCCTGATGTCATCATGGTCAGCGGCTATAAATACCCTGGAAAGAGAAAACAATTAATAAGTGAATAGTGCAATACTTACTCAATCATTACATGAGTAATTGAGGAGAGAGGGAAAGCTGAAGAGTTACCTAAAAGTGAGGAGTCGTTGGAGAAGACAAACAGTTGTCGAAGCTGCGCCGTCAACGGATATACACCGTCCACACCAGAAGGTAGATTTCTCCCCGACTTTTTATTTTCCTGCAACAAAGTAAGAAAAATATTAGATCTAGGTTTTTTAAAATTAAACAAAAGAGAAAAAATAAAAGTTATTCGAAACTCATCTTAGAGTTACCGGATTTGTGTTTCGAACGGTCATCGAAGAGCATTTTAGGATTCGACGGAGTTGAAAATGATAGGAATGTCTTGGTTTTTGGGTAGATCTAGGGGGAAGTTGGGAGATCCAATCGGATCGGGTAGTTTAGGGCAAATCAGAGTGAAAATGGATTTTTGGGGCATTTCAGGGTTCCAGCACGGTGGCCAAAAATTGCCTTACGACGAAAGACGGTGGCTGGAGCTAGGTTAACGATGGTCGGAAGTAGGTTAGGGGTGATCGGAGTTTCAGAAGTGGTCGGAATAGGTAGGGGATGACCGAAGACGATGACCAGAGGTAGTCAGCATTGCCTCTGACAGCCGGCGAACATGCCGAAAAGGTTTAGGGCGGCAGACCTAGATCTAGAAGTGGTGGCTAAGGTGGAGTTAGGCTAGAGTTTTAGGGTTTTGTTAAGTTTAGGGAAGAACAGTTAAGAATGCAAGTGAAAATTTGGGTTTTTGATCTTGGGAAACCGATTTGAGAAGGTGATTTTGTGTTTTTAAAGATCAAATGGGGAAATTGTGAAGAACGAGGGTTGAATTTTGAGTGGATATGAGGTTTGATCGGAAATAAACATGAAATAAATGGTTTGGGGTGTTTGTAGTGAATCAAAGTGAGGTTTTTGGTTGAATGTGGGATGAACAATAGATGAACAACGGGTTTTAATTGAAATGAAGAGTGTTTTCTGGGTTTTTAGTGTTGAAGTTGAGAGAATCTGGTGGGGAGATAGAGAGAAGAGAAATAGAGGGTTTGAGGATTATGGTCGGGTTGACTCATTTCAGGCCTTTTATAGGCCGAACCGAACGGTGCCGTTTTGGGCACCGGGTCAAAAGGATCTGCACGTCTGTATCTGGGTCGACCCAGGATCCGCGCATTTTCATTTGGGTCCCCTTTGGTTTTGGCCCAAAACTTTGTTTTTCCCTCAATTTAGTCCTTTTTTCTCTCTTA
This sequence comes from Hibiscus mutabilis, assembly GCA_019671005.1. Lineage (NCBI taxonomy): Eukaryota > Viridiplantae > Streptophyta > Magnoliopsida > Malvales > Malvaceae > Hibiscus > Hibiscus mutabilis. Next base: position 45,197,854 of record CM033726.1, on the reverse strand, counting down.
ATTTGTTCCCTGGGTTTTGTAGTTCATTCAATTTAGTCCTATGTGCCTTGTAATTGAGCCCCAGGGTTTGCAATTTGAACAATTGGTTCACGTGGGCTTTGTGATTGGGCTTAGGGTTTTGTATTTGTTTAAATTTGGTCATTATAATAATAAATTGTTCCTTTTATTTCACTTTGTTTTCAATTTGGTCATATTTATTTGTTTTATTTAATCAAATGCAATTAATTCATATATTTGAGTGTATACTTTTAAAATTAACCATATAGTATATTTGTTAGATAACTTAATCACTTAGTCTTAAGTTAATTATTAGAGCCTTTAGTTTAGGTTCTCTAATTAGGATTCAATAATTAAATAGGATAGACAATTGTAGTAATTAAATGTATATTAAATATAACTTTAAAATCCAAATTTGGATGATGATCCATTGTTTACAATGGGGTGTTATCACAACATGAATTTTAATAAATTATATTTAATATATATATATATATATTACACTTATAATTGAATATTAACTTAGTTCTTTAATTGAAATTAGATAATTAAGTAGGATACATTGCAGTTAATTAAATTTATATTAAATAGAATCTTTGAGGCTCAAATTTGGATGGTGTTCTATTGTTTACAATGGGGTATTATTGTTGCGCGTATTGAGTGCTACGCAAACAATGCAAGTATACACGTCGCAAGTAATAAAGTGATATGATAAGTATCGAGTATCGTCTCCACAGGGATTGGTTTGGGCCACTTTGCTTTAGTTATCGCACTGTAAAAGTAAAAACACAATTGATAATTGTAGGAGTTCTATCTAACGAATAAAATAAAAGAGCAAGTAAATAAAATAAAGATGTAATCAAAAGAGAGAGAATAGGCCAGGTTATCGTGAGTTGATGAGTGATAGCCAATTGGATCATCTTGGTAAAAGAGTGCAAGGGCAACTCAGTTGCCGTGGCAACTTGCACAGCTGGGTTGCCTTGGCAACTAATCGACGGTTGCTTGGGCAACTGTTTGGGCGGCTGGGCAATAACTTCAAGGTTCGGCAGAGCGTTCTTCAATGGTTTCTTCTTATTCCTAAGTTGAAACTCTAGCTAGTTGTGCATGCCTTGATAATATATCCCTGTGTGAATCAAGGGTGAACAACAACCAATCTTGCGCTCCTCTTAGCCGTTGAAATCCTTAACTTATTCCTAAGCCGAATTAATCTTCACCATCGATAGATTGAATAAAGACCATACTCATTCGTTTCTTGAATCTAACTCTCCTGATATTAGATAAATAGATAGAATTACGAGATCCTCTCCCAATTCACTCGCAAACAAGAATAAAAACCAAGAATGAGTAAACCTTGAATTTAAAGTGCAAACTCTTATTGCCTAAACAAAATCCAATTGTTTCTCACAACCAAAAAACACAATAACCCAAGTCAATTCACATCAATTCATGGTCGGGTTTCGAAAGATATACAAAGAATAATCCCCAAACATGAATTGAATAGAATAAAGAAGAAGATGAAGAAATCGATCAGCCCCCTTGAATTCTCTCCCAATCGAACTCTCTCCCCCTAAACTTGTTAAAATAGGCAGCTATGGGTTCTTTATATAGGAGATGGTTAGGTCAAAGTCTTTCTTGAGGAAGAAGTTAAGTTAGAGTTAAATACTTTAAAAGAATATAATTCTTTATTATATTTAAATTCCTTCTAGATCTTCTCCTATCTTCTTTGGGATTTAATCTCTCTTTGAATCTCCAATTCTTCTAGGATTTATCTTCTTCCACATCATATTGGGCTTTATCTAGTCATCAATTCGAGTGCCACATCATCTTTTTCCATTATCGAAAATTGCCCTGGCAACTAGCTCGGCATAACCTTCATGCACTGCCCTGGTAACTACGTCGGCATCTCCTTCTTGTATTGCCCTGGCTACTAGTTCCAGCCTTGCTTTGGCAACTGATTCTGCACATATAAAAATACACCAAATCAGTATCTTTTTCTACAAAAATCACCAAGTTATGTAATCAAGCTCAACGGTGGAAAGAAACATGAATTAATGCATGAATGACTAATTATGCAACTAATATGAGCCTAAGTCTAACAATAATATGAGTAAAAGGGGTAATAAAAATAGTACTTTTGAACACTTAACAGTTATCTTAACATTGGTTTTAAAGATGTATATTTAATATACATTTCCACTTATAATATTGATTAAATTAATTGTTAGAGCCTTAATTAGGACTAGAACTTTAATTAACTAGAAGGATTAATTAATTAGGAATATGATTAATTTAAGGGCTTTAAATATATGGAAGGTGTTCAAACAATTGGCATTTTCTCATAAAAGCCATTAAATTAATTAATATTCATAGTATAAATAATTAATTAATTAGAACCTTTTTAGGTTAGTACTTAAAATGAAAAAAACGATAAAAGGTCATTCATTTTAAAACCTTTTATGTTGGAAATTCATTTTTAAATATGAATAGGGGTGCCACTGAACGGGGTGCTTTTAATCTCATATTCGAACAAAATGAATTTCCTTATAAAAGGATATCTGCATTTGGAATGTAAAATTCATTTAATAATTATGGGATAAATTAAATCCAAATAATTATTTGAAATGCCAAAATGTCACGTAAAATTAAGGTACCAATAACGAACATTTGTGGGGGTGCTAATCCTTCCCCACACATAACTGACTCCCGAACCTAATTTTAAAGTAAAGAATCTCTAGTTTGTTTTTACAGTGTCTGGTCTACCTCGAAGTGATCGGTGGCGACTCTAAAATGTTTTTCAATGGTAAATAAAGGAAAATATGATTTAATATGAAAAACCTTAAATTTTCAAAATTAAATTTAAAATGGCCAAAAAACCTAATTTTACAAAAACAAGATCGTCGGGCTATTTTCATACCCGATTTCAAAAATGGCCGCGACAGCTTGGTGACTCCGCTAGGGACTTTAAAAATCGAAAGTCGGGCCTAGTTAATTTTACATGGCATTTTAGGACAATAATTTAAATTTAATTTTTCCATAATTATTGGATGAATTTTCAGGAAAAATGCAGATAGCTTTTTTCTTGTGTGGTATAAACTGTCATTCATGCATAAGCCTTCCACCGGGCTTTTCACCCTTAAGTGGGAGTGAGGCATGATCTTATATGAGTTATTTAGCTTCGTGATCGAGATTTTGTCCTCTTTCCGGTATACTAACCTTATACACCGTAAGGTTACGCCTCCTCTATAAGGGGTCGTATACTCCCGAATCGATGTCTTGCTAGAGTCTAGTAGCGATAGTTCGGGTACCCAAAGTCTAGATCGAAACCCACATGCTGTAATAGAAACCTACCCCATTAGAGCCAAACAAGGACCTAGGACAGGGTGTTGCTGATTTAAATACATTTTCTCTGGTTATTCTGTGTGCACAATATAAAATGTTCTCTGGTTATTTTTACGCAATATAAATTGTTTTTATAGTAATTATTCTTGTTTACAAGTATATTTTCACCATATTGACAGTTTCTTTTGTTTTGTTTTCTCTGTGTTTTTTATATGTATTTTGCATCATGATTGTATTCATATGGGTATTAAGTTCGAAGTCAATCGAATAGTTAATGTCTCATACAACTGAAGGGTCTGATAGACAGGGAGAGGATAATACCACAGTCTGGTCATGGTCTGAGGAAACTCAGTTCGTCAAGGGAGACAATATTAGGGGAGACTATGTATCACGAACCAAGGAAATTGCGAGAATAAATTCAGGGAAGAATAGATGTTTATTGAAACTCAAAACAATGTGGGAACAATGGAACGAAACTATGAAGAAGGCTTTTCAGTTAGAGTTCAAGGATATAGTAATATTACTAGACGTCCTAGTGGATCGAGAATTAATTAGTGCTATGACGCAGTATTAGAACCCGGCATATAATTGCTTCATATTCGGAGAAGTAGATATGATACCTACACTGAAAGAATATGAGGCTTTGTTACATTGCCCGAGATTTGAAAAAGACAATATTTACACGAGGCCCCCTAATAACTCAACCTTTAGAAGAACGTTGAAGATGGTTACCAGGAAAAATGAAGTTTGGTTTAATGGGAAATTAAAGCAAAAAAGGAACGATGAAATAACCGAGGATAATGAACGCATAATGTTGCGCGTAATAAGTGCTACGCAATTGTGCAAGTTATAGTATAAAAGATATCGTCTCCACAGGGATTGGTGCCACTTCAAGAATCTAGTCTCTTGCACTGTAAAAAGTAAAAAAAACACAAGTAGAAGATTATAGGAGTTTTAACTAATAACTAATCTAGAAAGCAAATAAGTAAAATGCGATGTAATTAAATGAGAAAGATAGGCCAGGTTATCGTGAGTAGAGGTGTGATAGACAATTGGATCGTCTTGGTAAAAGAGTGCACGGGCAACTCAGTTGCTGTGGCAACCTGCACAACGGGGTTGCCTTGGCAACTAATCGATGGTTGCTTGGGCAACTAGTTGGGCAACTACTTGGGCGCCTGGGCAACAACCTTCAAGGTTCGGCAGAGCGTTCTTCAATGGTTTCTTCTTATCCCTAAGTCAAAACTCTAGCTACTTGTGCATGCCTTGATAATACATCCCTGCATAAATCAAGGGTGAACAACAACCAATCTTGCACTCCTCTTAGCCGTTGAAATCCTTAACTTATTCCTAAGCCGGATTAATCTTCACCATCAATAGATTGAATAAAGATCATATTCATTCGTTTCTTGAATCTAACTCTCCCGATATTAGATAAATAGATGAAGTTACGAGATCCTCTCCTAATTCACTCGCAAACAAGAATAAGAACCAAGAATGAATAAACCTTGAATAGAAAAGTGCAAACTCTTATTACCTAAACAAAATCCAATAGTTTCTCACAACCACAAGACACAATAACCTTAGCCGAATAGATTTAGTTCATGTCTAGGTTCCAAAAAAACACAAGATAAAGAATCCCTAGCATGAACCTAATTGAACAAGAAAGAAAAAGATGAAGGATGAAGCTTGTCGAAATCCTCCTTGCCCTTGATGCTTGTCGAAAATTCTCTCCTCTCCCTCCCTTTGGAGTTGACGGCATGGCCTCTAATTTATAGGGCCAGGTCAAAGTCCTTCTTTGAGGAAAAAGTTAAGTTGGAATTAAATTATCTTTAAAGAATATAATTCTTTATTATAATTATATTCCTTCTAAAACTTCTCCTATCTTCTTGGAATTTAATTATTCTTTAATCTCTTCATGGAAATAAAACTCCTTTGGGATTTAGCTTTGCTCCACATCATCTTGGGCTTGTCTAGTCATCAATTTCGACTACCATATCACCTTATTCTTTGTCGACAATTGCCCTGGCAACTGGCTCGGCGTCACCTTCATACATTGCCCTGACAACTAGCTCGGCATCTCCTTCATGCATTGCCCTGGCAACTAGCTCTAGCCTTGCTTTGGCAAGTGATCCTGCACATACACACAAAACACACCAAAGCAGCATCTTTTCCCACAAAAACTACCAAGTTATGTAATCAAGCTCAATGATGAAAGGAAACATGGATTAATGCATGAATAGCTAATTATGCAACTAATATGAGCCTAAGTCTAGCAATAATATGAGTAAAAAAGGTAAGAAAATAGTACTTTTGAACACTTATCACACCCCCAAACTTGAACTATTGCTTGTTCTCAAGCAATGCAAACTAATAATTACCTTCCAAGACTTCAATTTTCACAAACTTATCTTTGAACTTGATTTTAATTCTCAGAGCCGGGGCACAAAGTATGATTGGCTTTTCACTTTTCGGAAAACTGAGAAGTTACTCGGAATCAAACTATAATGCTTGTGAGTGTGTGCAAGTTGATTTTTCGGATTCTATGCAAACAAGAGGTTTTCAAATTACTTCATTGGGTTCTTTTTAACATGTTTTAACTAGAGCCAGTTTTGGGCACCTCTAGTGTTTTGTTTTTAGTTTTCTTAAGTTAATTAATTTGTTCGACTAGAGTCAGTTTCGGGCACCTCTAGCAATCAAAATTTTTTTAGCACATACTAGAGCCGGTTTCGGGCAACTCTAGCAATCAATTTTTTTAGCACATGCTAGAGCCAATTTTGGGTACCTCTAGCGATCAATTTTTTAGCACATGCTAGAGCCAATTTCGAGCACCTCTAGCATTCATCCAATTTTTATTCTAATTCCCCAATTTGTTTAATTATCAACCTAAGTTCACTAGAATTCCTTAAATCAATCAAACCACAACAGCGTTTCATCAAATTTAGCATCATAGTAAAATTCTAAGTTTTTCCATGGTTATCCTAGAATAAAAATTCTATCAATTAAGTGCATTGGCAAAGTCATCATCGGATATTCATCAAATCTAGGCAATTCTTGTTCCAACTAAAGGCATGGCAAGCAATTTATGTATCCTAAATGTAATACTTAAGATGAATGTAACTAAACATGGTAACTACTAATAACAATCCCCCCCAAACTCAAGTGAGGCATTGTCCTCAATACATGTATTAAATAAAAGTAACGAAAAATAAAATGTAAACGAGGACTTACTCCGAGAGTTCGTCGTCGTGGATGATTAGTTTCCTTTTGGTCGGTGTCTTGATTCTCTTGCTTGAACGTGATGGTTGTTTTCTTGTTGCCGGTGGTGGAATCGATCCTCGTACGGGGTTGTCCTCATCGTCCTCTTCATCAATGTCATTGGCTTTTCGCTTGGAGGATTCAATTGGTGCGGTCTTTGTTGGTGCAATGGAGGACTCGTCCGAATCTAAAAAATCAGACAATGATTCCGTAAGAGTTTATTCAGGCATAGGTGCTTTACCTTTGGCTTTTGCAGTGGTTGCCGTGATGTCTTTAGCTTTGGTTGCCGTGACATCTTTAGGGTTGGTTGTCGTGGCATCTGCTTTTGCAGGCACGATGTAGGTTGCCGCGGCATCATCTGTTACGGTTGCCGTAGAGACTGCTTCATTGGTTGCCAGGGCAAGGATCTTGGCAGGAAAAATTGGGAACAACACGTGGCTGTCTGGGTACTTTTCTAGGATGACTTGGGTGATGGCATTGTTGTGCTCCTTCATGTACCGCATGAACATTAGTTGTCGGTCTTCAATTTACCTTAGATGGCTCGCCAATGGTTGCAAGAGTGCTTCAAATTGTTCTGGGGTTGATGGCCGTGTTGCCCGGGCGTTAGGTGCTTGGGCATTAGGGATTGCCGGGGCGGAAGGAGTTGCTGCGGCAATTGGAGGCCTTGAGGATTTTTCCGGTGCCTCTCCCATTAGCTTTCGGATTTGTGCTTGATTCCAACCGGACTTTGGTAGGGCATTTTCATCGGTTGACTCACTTGGAACATGCATCTCCTTGCAAAGATTAGAAATTAAGCAAGGGAAGAAAAGAGAACCCTTATCTTTTGAGCTACATACAAAAATCTCATCACAAATAATTTTTCCAATGTTAATGATGCGATTATGCAAAATAGAATGTATGAGCAAAAGACGTGGTATATCAACGATAGTATTGTGTGTGGTGGGCATTAAACAAGTTTTAACAAACTTATTCCATAGTTTTGTGTCGGGTTTAAGCCGAAGGCGATTTACCATGCCCTTGTATTTACCGTCGTTCCAATGAGTTCCTGGTTGAGTGAGTTCTTGAAGCACCTTGTCGAGTTGCTTGGGGGTGATTTGATCAACAAAGGCTTGATGCTCGTCATTCTCAATGTAGAGCCGTAAAAGGTATTGACGTTTTTGGGGCTTATGAGTATGGCCTTGTCACGAACAAAAACATAAGGATTATCCGGGTTAGGTGAGTGAGCATAGAATTCTCTTACCCATGAGATGTTACACGGTTCCGATTGATGGCAAAAGATTTGCCACTTTTGATGTGCAATCCTCTCGAAGATGAATGGTTCAAGGCCGAAATCTTGATGAGAGTTGGAGTATTCAAAGCCTTGTTCTTCTAAAATCTTTCGGCTTTCAAACTTGGAGTGAAATCTTTCTTGAACCACCGGTGTAGCAAACTTCTTGTATCTTGGTTCTTTGGAGGAACTTGGATGAACTAAAAATTTAATTTTGGATGCCATAGATGATCTTGGTTGTGAGTTTTGTAAAAACAAATAAAAGAAACTAAAGAGTTGCAAGATGAAAAGTAGGAATAGGTTAAGGGTGATGGGTTTTATAAAAAAAGATAGGTAGTAGATATGGTTGGTGGGATTAATTTTTGGAAAGACGAAAAGAGGGTTTCGATTTAGGGGAAGGGTGACGACAAGGGGGTTTAATTAGGGTAAGTTGGAGGCTTTATATAAGCCTTAGATTCAGTCCATTAAATTCCTTGTTGAAGATGTTTTCCTTCTTGGATCAAAATTCCTCTTTATCTTGAACTCTTTTCCTACAATTCAAAGACAAATCAAATAAGGATTAAAATTAAAGATAAACTAATAAAAGAAAATAAATAAAGATGTGTAAAGGGATTCTTAAACTTAAAAAGATAAAAAAAGAAAATCTATCCTAAAAAATATAATAATAAAAAAATTAGTTCGAAAAAAATAATAAAATAAAAAATAATCGTAAATAATAAAAATAAAAATAAAAAATTGAAAGGAGAGCATGCTCATGCATCTCCTAAGTTGACCACTTCTTTGTTACGTTCCATATGGGCACCATTGTAGTTCTTTAATCTTTTTCCATTAACTTTGAATTCATGTTTGTCAGTGATGGACTTGATTATCACGACACCATGGGAGAATGGTTTGACAACTTCGAATGGTCCCGACCATCTTGATTTCAGTTTTCCCGGGAAAAGTTTTAGCCGAGAATTGAATAAGAGAACTAGTTGCCCTGGCATGAATTGTTACGGCAATAGTTTCTTGTCATGCCATTGCTTTGTTTTCTCCTTGTAGATTCGTGCATTGTTATAGGCGAGTGCACATAATTCTTCTATCTCGTTGAGGTCCAACAAACGCTTTTGTCCGGCACTTTCCCAATCCATATTCACTATCTTGATTTCCCAATATGCCTTGTGTTCGATTTCCACCGGTAGATGGCATGTTTTGCCATAGACAAGTCAGAAGGGGGACATACCTAAGGGTGTTTTGAATGCAGTGCGATATGCCCAAAGTGCGTCATCTAGTCTTAATGACCAATCATTCCTAGAGGGATTTACAACTTTCTCGAGTATACCCTTCAATTCTCGGTTGGAAATTTATGTTTGCCCGTTGGTTTGTGGGTGATATGCCGAAGCGTTGCAACATCTTGGTAATAAGTCTGTTGTCAAAATGCTTACCTTCGCCACTGATAATTGCTCTCGGCATCCCAAACCGTGTAAATATGTTTTTCTGTAAGAATCGTTGCACGGTCTTGGAATCGTTGTTGGGAACTGCAGCTGCCTCAACCCATTTAGTAACGTAGTCGACGACAAGTAGAATGTAGAGGTTGCCGAATGAAGATGGGAAAGGTCCCATAAAATCGATCCCTCATACATCGAACAATTCCACCTCGATGATGTTCTAGAGCGGCATCTCATGTCATCTAGAGATATTGCCCGTCCTCTGGCAACGATCACATTGCTTGTAAAAGTTTTGGGCATCTTTGTACAATGTTGGCCAATACATCCCGGATTGCAAAACTTTGGCCGCGGTACGAGTTCCTCCAAAATTTCCTCCATAGGGTGAAGAATGGCATTGCCGGAGGACATTCTGTTGCTCTTCTTTAAGGACACATCGGTTTATAACCTGATCTGTATATTGTTTAAACAAAAGAGGCTCGTCCCAAAAGTAATGCTTAGCATCATGGCAGAACTGCTTCTTCCCTTGGTGAGTAAGGCCATAAGGTAAAATACCACAAACAAGAAAATTAACTAAATCCGCGTAGCAAGGTATTGCCGAGGCATATGCTGCCGTGGCGACTGCTCCCAAAATTGTCGAGGCGTGCACGTCAAGGGCTGCTACGGCGTCGAGAGTTACCGAGGCGTCGAGGGCTGCTGAGGCATGTGCGTCCATGGTTGCCGAGACAACTAAAAGTTGTTCATATGGGAATGCATCGCATATCTCTAGATCCGCGTCCTCCTCCCTATTGCGTTCTAAACGTGATAAGTGATCGGCCACTTGATTTTCTGTTCCTTTCTTGTCCTTAATTTCAATATCAAATTCTTGTAAAAGTAATATCCAACGAATCAAACGAGGTTTGACATCCTTTTTAGCAAATAGATATTTGATTTCCGAATGATCCGTATGAACAATTACCTTTGTACCAATCAAATAGGATCGAAACTTGTCAAATGCGAAAACTACAACTAGTAACTCTTTCTCCGTTGTTGTGTAATTCACTTGAGCACTATTAAGAGTTTTACTAGCATAGTATATCACATGGAAGGTCTTACCTGTGCGTTGGCCTAGGACTGCTCCTATCGCGAAATCACTTGCATCACACATGAGCTCAAAAGATAGCGTCCAATATGGTGGAACGACAATGGGTGCCGAGTCAAGCTTTTCCTTCAGGGTTTCGAATGCTTGGGTGCAAGAATTATCAAAATCGAAGACTTTATCCTGTTCAAGCAAATTGCACAAGGGTTTAGTGATTTTAGAAAAATTATGAATGAACCTCCTATAAAAACCTGCATGTCCAAGAAAGCTTCAAATTCCTTTAACCAAACTTGGTGGGGGTAATCTCTCGATCGCATCCACCTTGGCTTTGTCTACTTCAATTCCATTGGATGAAATCTTGTGGCCGAGCACTATTCCTTCATCTACCATAAAATGGCACTTCTCCCAATTGAGGACTAAATCAGTTTCTTCACATCTTGCCAACACATTCTCTAAATTTTCGAGACAGCTGTCGAAGTCATTACCAAAAATAGAAAAATCACCCATGAAGATCTCAAGGAAGTCTTCGACCATGTCTGAAAAGAGTGCCATCATGCATCTTTGGAAGGTTGTCGGGGCGTTACATAATCCGAACGGCATCATTCGAAAAGCATAAGTACCGTATGGGCATGTGAAGGTTGTTTTTTCTTGATCTTCTGGTGCTATGGCAATTTGATTGTAACCTGAATAACCATCAAGAAAACAATAAAAGGGTTTACCTGCAAGATGGTAACGCATTTGATCAATAAAGGGTAATGGGAAGTGATCTTTCCTAGTGGCTTTGTTTAGCTTTCGATAATCCATACAAACCCTCCAACCGGTCACATTCCTGGTTGGAATAAGTTCATTGTTTTCATTACTTACCACCGTTATACCTCCCTTTTTCGGTACACATTGTACCGGACTTACCCATGTACTATCAGAGATAGGGTATATAATGCCGACGTCAAGCCACTTGATGATTTCTTTCATTACAACCCCTTTCATGGCATGATTCAGTCTCCTCTGGGCCTTAATTGAAGGTTTGTGATCATCTTCCAACAAAATCTTATGCATGCACACTACCGGGCTAATTCCCTTCAAGTCGGTAATTGTCCATCCTATTGCCTTTTTTGTGTAGCTTCAACATTTTGATCAGCTTCTTTTCCTGCTCAGGCTGTAACTTAGAAGAAATAATTACAGGCAATGTATTATCGGTTCCTAAGTATGCATATTTTAGTTGCTCTGGCAATTGTTTCAACTCGAGAATCGGTGGTTGTTCAATAGAGGGCTTTTCGAGCTTACCTTCCTTGCCTGAGTAATCCAGTGGTTCAAAGTATATACATGGTCGATTGACTAGCCAATTTGCCTCTTCTTGTTGTTCCTCATCGACCGGTTCTTCATACTCCTCAGGTTCCTCTTGATCGGCGATGTAGTTGTCGAGGCAACTAAATTCCTCGTCGAAGTTAAACTCTGTCGTGGCATGAAGAAGTTGGCATTCTTCTGGATCATCGGCATGCCTTAGTGTTTGGAACACATTTAGTTTAACTTGCTGGTCATTCACCCTCATTGTGAGTTCTCCTTTTTCAACATCGATCAAGCTTCTCCCTGTTGCTAGGAATGGTCTCCCGAAAATGATAGGTGCATGCTCATCTGCTTCACAATCCAAAACAATAAAGTCAGCGGGAAAAATAAATTTATCAACTTTTACCAGTATGTCTTCGATTTTCCCTCTGGATGCACATAGGATCTGTCGGCTAGCTGTAGCATAACTTTTGTAGGTCTTGCCTTCCCGATTCCTAGTTTCTGGAAAATCGATTTAGGCATTAAATTTATGCTAGCCCCAAGGTCGCATAATGCTTTCCCGACATAGTGGTTTCCAATAGAACAGGGTATTGTGAAACTTCTGGGATCATTCAACTTAGGTGGCATACGATTGTGCAACATGGCCATGCATCCCTCTGTTGCGGAAACTGTTTCAAACTCTCCTAGCCTTGTTCTCTTGGACACAATGTCTTTAAGAAACTTGGCATAGTACGGCATTTGTTCAATTGCTTCCACCAATGGCAAGTTGATGTGGACTTACTTTAGGATATCAAGAAACATCTTGAATTGATATTTTTGCTTTTGTCGCTTCAACCTTTGTGGGAATGGTGGTGGAAGTCGGATATCTTCGATCCTTTCATTGGTTTGGAACCTGATTGACGGCATTGCCGGGAGAACTGGAGTTGCCGAGGCATTATCAACTGGGGTTGCCGAGGCATGCTTATCACAAGTTGCCGAAGCATCCTTATCGTCGGTTGCCGAGGCATGCTTATTGCCGGTTGCCACGGCAATTCCTGGTTCAGCATCTGAGGCTTTGCCGCTAGGTTCGTCTTGATCTTTTTGTGGAGTTTTTTTTGATGAGCGGGCTTGAGCCTCTTTAAGTTGTTGGCCACTTCTAGTGGTGATCGCCTTACATTGCTCATGGCCAGTTCCTCTTGCGACTTCAGTATCGCTAGGTAAACCTCCTTGCGGTCTAGTATTCAGGTTTTGAGCAAACTGTCCGACTTGGTTTTCTAATGATTTGATTGTCGCCTCTTGGTTTTGCAATCTCATTTCGGTCCTGTTAATAAAAGCATCATTTCTTTTTATGAAGTTACTATTCTCAGCCATATAAGATTCAGTTTTCATCATAAAAACATTTAGAGAATTTTCCAAAGAACTAGATGTTATCGGTTATTGCTGCGGCAACTGTTGCCGTGGCATATTCTGCTGAAATCCCGATACTTGTGCATTCTGATTGTTCTGGTTTAGAGCATTGTTGGGATTACTTCATAAAAAATTTGGGTGCTTCTTCCAAGCTGGATTGTATGTATTGGACATCACATTGTTGTTCCGATTGTAATTCCCCACATAGAAGCTGGATTTCAGATTCTGCATACATTCAAAAGAATCATGGTTATCACCACATAACTCACAAAAAGAATCCATTACCTTGACCTCATGTGTGTTGTTTGGTTTTTGCATGTTTTGGATCATCTTGGTTAAAGTGGCCAATTGTGCCGAAATTGAATCTGATGATCCTAGTTCATGTATTGTGGCTTGGCGTCTAACTCATCCTCTTCTAGTAGAGGGGAATTGATAATCATTCTTGGCCAGCCTGTTTAGAATTTGCATTGCTTCCTCCGGCGACTTATCTAGGAGTATGTCGTTTACCGAGGCATCTAGCATCGTCCTTGTTGGTGTATTCACGGCGTTGTAAAACATTGTTACTTGAGTCCACACCGGGAATCCGTGTAGGGGGCATTTGTGTAGAAGTTCTCTATATCGCTCCCAAGCCTCATACATGGATTCATCATCTGCCTGCCGAAAAGAAGTAATGTCGTTACGAAGCTTATCAGTCAAATTTGTAGGATTAAACCGAGCAAGGAAATCATGACAAAGATCGGTCCAAGATCCTATTGATCCGGCAGGAATGCTATTCAACCATGCTTTCACCCTATCCCTCAGTGAATAGGGGAATAATCTTAATCGTAAAACATCGGGGGTGACTCCGTGTATTTTGAACGAGTTGCAAATCTCGAGGAAATATTTAAGATGTTGTCGTGCATCTTTAGTTGCTGAGCCGCCAAATTGACCAATTGTGTTGATCATATTAAACATTACCGGTTTCAACTCAAAGTGGTCGGCTTCAATTTCAGGTGCGACAACTCCTGGATTAAGTCCATCAAGATCTTCTTCAAGATAGTCTCAAATAGTTCTGTTTCGTGCAAGAATCACTCCTCCTCCCGTTGGAACATCTTGATTCATATTGCTGTCTTGATTAGCCATTGCTACTCTTATCCTTCGTCTAAGTCTTTGTAAGGTTCGTTCGATTTCTGGATCAAAGGGATATTCTGGTGTAATCGGTCTCGCCCTGGTCATATACCAATGCAAAACCAAAGTTTGTTAGCCCTTTGAATCTTAAACAAGAAAAGTAAAAAGAAAGTGCAAGAAAATAAAAACAAAGTCGCTATTGCCAATCTCCGGCAACGGTGCCAAAAACTTGTTGCGCGTAATAAGTGCTACGCAATTGTGCAAGTATACACGTTGCAAGTTATAGTATAAAAGATATCGTCTCCACAGGGATTGGTGCCACTTCAAGAATATAGTCTTTTGCACTGTAAAAAGTAAAAGAAAACACAAGTAGAAGATTATAGGAGTTTTAACTAATAACTAATCTAGAAAGCAAATAAGTAAAAGGTGATGTAATTAAATGAGAGAGATAGGTCAGGTTATCGTCAGTAGAGGTGTGATAGCCGATTGGATCGTCTTTGTAAAAGAGTGCACGGGCAACTCAGTTGCCGTGGCAACTTGCACAACGGGGTTGCCTTGGCAACTAATCGATGGTTGCCTGGGCGACTAGTTGGGCAACTACTTGGGCGTCTGGGCAGCAACCTTTAAGGTTCGGCAAAGCGTTCTTCAATGGTTTCTTATTATCCCTAAGTCGAAACTCTAGCTACTTGTGCATGCCTTGATAATACATCATTGCTTGAATCAAGGGTGAACAACAACCAATCTTGTGCTCCTCTTAGCCGTTGAAATCCTTAACTTATTCCTAAGCCGGATTAATCTTCACCATCAATAGATTGAATAAAGATCATATTCATTCGTTTCTTGAATCTAACTCTCCCGATATTAGATAAATAGATGAAGTTACGAGATCCTCTCCCAATTCACTCGCAAACAAGAATAAGAACCAAGAATGAATAAACCTTGAATAGAAAAGTGCAAACTCTTATTACCTAAACAAAATCCAATAGTTTCTCACAACCACAAGACACAATAAGCTTAGCCAAATAGATTTAGTTCATGGCTAGGTTCTAAAGAAACACAAGATAAATAATCCCTAGCATGAACCTAATTGAACAAGAAAAAAAAGATGAAGGATGAAGCTTGTCGAAATCCTCCTTGCTCTTAATGCTTGTTAAAAATTCTCTCCTCTCTCTCCCTTTGGAGTTGACGGTATGGCCTCTAATTTATAAGGCTAGGTTAAAGTCCTTCTTTGAGGAGGAAGTTAAGTTGGAATTAAATTATCTTTAAAGAATATAATTCTTTATTATAATTATATTCATTCTAGAACTTTTCATATCTTCTTGGAATTTAATTCTTCTTTAATCTCTTCATGGAAATCAAACTCCTTTGGGATTTAGCTTTGCTCCACATCATCCTGGGCTTGTCTAGTCATCAATTTCAACTACCATATCACCTTATTCTTTGTCGACAATTGCCCTGGAAACTGGCTCGACGTCTCCTTCATACATTGCCCTGGAAACTAGCTCGGCATCTCCTTCATGCATTGCCGGACAACTAGCTCTAGCCTTGCTTTGGCAAGTGATCCTGCACATACACACAAAACACACCAAAGTAGCATCTTTTCTCACAAAAACTACCAAGTTATGTAATCAAGCTCAATGATGGAAAGAAACATGGATTAATGCATGAATGGCTAATTATGCAACTAATATGAGCCTAAGTCTAACAATAATATGAGTAAAAAGGGTAAGAAAAATAGTACTTTTGAACACTTATCACATACACTAGAAGGTAATTCAAGAATTGATTCTAACGAGTGATGAGCCATAGAGGAAAAGAAGTCTGTACGCCATGTGTATCTACGGATTAGTGTTATTTTCAAGGACCCCAGATTATATTGATCCATGAACTCTCGGGTTGTTCAAGGGCTTAAAGAACAAAGTAAATCCGATGCCAGCTATTTTGGCAGAAACCTATAGAACATTGACCGCTTGCAGAAGAACAGGTGAAGGAAGATTCTAGGGTTGTGCTTAACTATCGAAGATTTGGTTTCGAAGCCATAGATGGGTTGCACCCTATAGGGCTCATAGGTTTTGTACTGATTATTCACCACTAGAGGAACATCTTGTAGCTTGTCTGATTGAGAAAATGATGGAAGAATAGTAGAAAAAATATTTTTTGAATATGAAAGACTCAGAAATTGTTTGGAAACCCCCTTGGCTGAATTTAGTTAGTTACCTGTACCGATGTGGGAAATTCGATTGTGTTTCACTATTGGGAATTTAGGGAAGAACAACCTATAACTATTAGTGTCCCGACAACTCAGATTAAGACAGATCATTCCTGCTACTGTTGGCATGGAGGAATTCGAGTACATGCATAAGACGGAAGGCTACAAGACAAAAATAAAGGATGTCATAACAGCGTGGGAAACACCAAGGAGAGTAAAGCTTCAGGACTTATTAGACGTCATGCAAAATTATGCGCAGTGGAAGGCTCGAAGGGTTAACGACTGTATTCAACAAAAAAGTGTTGGTAATACTAGTCTAATCAATAAACGTGTGAGAGATGCGCCCTCGGTAATGGAGAAGTTGAAACATAACCACGAGAAAGAGTTGAAAAGGCATGAGAAGCGAATTGAAGAGCTGAAGTAGAAGCTATCCATGGCGCCGTTAGAGGTAGATGTACAAAAAGGTAAGAGAAATGAGCTCCATGAACAAAATAAAAGAATCAATCAAGAATTGAAGGATTTAAAAGAAACTCATTCAGAGTGTAAAAAAACACAAAAAGAAAGCATAAGCAGGATGATCAATGATTTGTCTGAGCAGTTAGATATGGTCGCAAAAGAGAAGAATGATTACAAGAAAATGTACTAGGACAATGTGAAGTTATCCAAAAAAAGATACAAGACCTAAAAGAATCATATGACCGTACCAAAAAGAAGCTAGAAGGAAAAGAGACATAAAATTTAGAGTTGTTGACTCAGAATTCGAAGCTGGAAGAACATAATGAAGAACTAGGGTTTTAGATATCGCAAATGGAACAAGTTCTCACAGGAATTACAACAAAGGAATGGATACTGCGAATGAAGAGTTGAGGAAAAAAGTGGCTGAGTTAGAAAAATACAGTTCAAGACTTAAAATAAAAGCTTGCAAACTTTAAAAGTGCGTTGTATCAAGAAAGTGGAGCGCGGAAACAAACGTACGATCCATGATCAGAATAATAAACTTGTCATCTTCAAGGGACGAGTAAGGGGCATTGCTCAATATGTTCAGATACTGTCAGAAGATGCTACTAAACTGCTACAACGCCCTGACATTGATTTGGAGCTTGAAGAAATGGTCGTCCTCCTGCTGAACGAGATAGTTAACCTAGGAGTTAAAGCTAGTAGTTTTCTGTAATTGAAATTGTTCATTTCCTGTATTCGAATTTTCCTAGTTAAATGGATGTTTTCTGAAGTTTTGTCTTTGAGCTTAATACCCCTAATGCATTCATTTATACAACAACATATGATATTATTTTCTTATTAATAAAGGTTTTAATAAAGAAAGGTTCTATGGCTGTTTGTTTTTGAACCACAATCATTCTGCATTCATACAAAACGCGCTTACGCTCCAGGATCATAGATGTTGAGGATGGAATTGCTAGTCTTGAGAATGATCGTGTCGAGGTACAGAACAAATTTGATAGGATTGAACAATCTATGATGGACCAATTTGCTCAGACACAGAGGGATATTATCAGTCACCTGACTGCTTTATTAGGACCAAAGGAATCTAGAAAGGGCAAAGTGCAGGAGGGTACTGCAAACAACGTGAATGAACATGTGGACACTACATCTCAAATTAAGAAACAGCCTGAAGGACCACCTCATGTGAAGAAGGTCCAAATTAATCTAGCTGGAGCAACTACTAGCCACCCAGTCCATATTGGAGCAAATTTTGGAAGTGGCGATGAAGTCCCAGATCTGAACATGGTCAATGAAGTCGAGAGGATTCATGCTGAGATCGAGAGAAAGTATGAGGAACGCTGCAAGGCTCTGGAGGATAGATTGTTAGAGATCCAGAAAATGAACAATCAGGGGTTTAGTGCTGCTGATCTGAGTTTGGTTGCTGATTTGATCCTTCCACCCAAATTCAAGGCACCTAATTTTGAAAAGTATGATAGAACGAACTACCCGAAGGCACGTCTCACTATGTACTGTAGCAAAATGGCTGCTTATTTGAAGGATGAAAAATTGTTGATTCATTACTTTCAAGATAGTTTGACAGGCTCAGCAGCGCGATGGTATGCACAATTAAACCAGGTTAACAATAGATCATGGAAAGACCTTTCTGGTGCTTTCGATGAGCAGTATAAGCATGTATTTGAAATGGTTCCTAGTCAAGTCATGTTGCAAGCTATAGAACAGAAACCTACCGAGGGTTTCCGCCAGTATGCACAGAGGTGGAGCGAACTGGCAGTACAGGTACAACCGGTATTGTTGGAAAATAAGGTCAACCACATGTTTGTAAATACTCTAAGGGGACCACTCTTCGAGCATTTGATAGGTAATGCTACTCATAACTTTGCTGACATGGTGATGATTGGTGATTTGATTGAAGTAGCAATTAAGAGTGAAAGATTAGAAAGTGGAGAGAGTTCTCGTAAGACTTCTAAAAGGAAAGAGAATGAAGTTAACAATACAAGTGCTCATGAGGCCTAGAAGAATGTTACAATTTCATCGGTTAATGCATCAAAAAGTTCACAGAATTCGAATAGGAAAGATTCTTGTGGCCCGAGAAATGATAGGATGAGCTTCACACCTCTGCCAATATCATATACAGAGCTGTATCCACGGTTGTTTGATGCGGATTTGGTAAGACCCTATTATCTGACGCCACTTCAACCTCTATATCCTCTGTGGTATGATCTGAAGGCACATTGCGAGTATCATGCTGGAATCCTGGGCATACAATTGAAAATCACACAGCGTTTAAAAAGGTAGTACAGAATATGGTGAATACTGGTGTGTTAAAGTTTGATGAGCCTAATATAGCGGCTAATCCTTTGCCAAATCATGGAGGGCGAAGAGTGAATGCAATAGAGGATGATGATGAGGCCAAACGGCTGAAGACTAACGTGTCTGAAATCAGATCTTATTTGAAATGGGTATTTGAATAGTTATACACTGCTGGAATGATACATATAGGTATGAAGGTTGAAAAAGAAGTGGAGTCGAGCATTTACTGTGAATATCATCAAGAGGATGGTCATGAGATCCAACATTGTGATGAATTCAGATGTTTGATCCAGAAAATGATGAATAACAAGGGGATCGAGTTCTTTGAGAAGATGGGTAAGAGGAAAGAAGTAGATGTGTGTACTTCTGAAAGTTCTAGAGGTAAATATGGAGTAAACAAACCGTTGAGCATTTTTGCTAGACCAAAAGTGGGAAGTATGTCCAGTAATGTAAAATTGGTAGCAACTCCTAAGGTTTTGATTTCTCCTCCGACACCATTTGCATTCAAAGACACTCGAAGGGTCCCGTGGAATTATACTACTAATGTGTCAGTACCTGAAAAGTCAAAGTCTCAAGAGGAGGTAAAATCTTTAGAAAAGAAAGAAGTGTAAAAGTCTAGTGAAGAGACGGTGAATGAAGTTGGGCATTTCACTAGGAGTGGGAGATGTTATTCTTCATACGTTTCTAAAGAGTCAGAAAAAGAGAAAGCAAAGGCCCAGTGGTACTAGAGAGAATATTTGGGAAGGAACTAGCTCCAAAAGTAAATGAGCCCGTCATCGAGGAGCAAGCTCAAGAGTTCTTGAAGTTCCTAAAACACAGTGAGTATAGCATTGTTGAACAGTTAAAGAGACAACAAGCTAGGATTTATATCCTTGAATTATTGTTGAGTTCGGAAGGGCACTACAATGCTTTGATTAAGGTGCTCAATCAGACTTTTGTTTCGAATGATATATCGGTACATAAGCTGGACAAGATTGTGAATCACATAGTTGCTGATAACTACATCACCTTTAGTGATGATGAGATCCCAGAAGGACGAATGTGGTCTGTCAAAGCTCTAAATATCACAACCCATTGTAAGGGGCATGTTCTTCTAAGAGTATTGGTTGATAACGGGTCAGCATTGAATGTCTTACCGAAGATGACTTTGTAAAGGTTGCCAATTGACGATTCCCATATAAAGACCTACAAGAATATAGTGAGGGCTTTTGATGGAACAACCCGAGAAGCTTTGGGAAAGATCGAGGTGCTATTTTTAATTGGGTCCGTGCTTTACAATGTTGATTTTGTGGTCATGGGTATAAAGTCGACATACAATTGCTTGTTGGGAAGGCCTTGGATTCATTTTGCTGGCGTAGTGCCATCTTCTTTGCACCAGAAGTTGAGTTCGTGTTTGAGGGAAAGCTAGTGAGTATTGGAGCTGAAGAGGACATTATTGCTTATGTGACAACTGAAGCTCCATATATTAAGACTGATGAAAGTTCTTTAGAATGGTTGTTTTGACCTTCTAAATTTATAAACGCAACCTTTGTTGCTGAAGGGAAGTCGATGCCTTGCCCGAGGCTATCCAACTGTACCAAGATGACGCTTCGTGAGATACTTGGCAGAGGGGCAAGGATTAGAAAAGGACTTGAGAAAGATTTACAGGGTTGCCTGCATCTTAAGCCTGTCATAATAAAGAAAGATCGCTTTGGACTTGGTTTCAAGTTTAACCTTCAACAGAGGAAACATGATCTGAAGAAGAATGAGGATCGAAGGAGTGCTCGTTTCTTAAGAATTGAGACAACTTGGGAGCCCATTATCTTTCCAGACTTGACAAGCATCTTCAAGTCGCTAGGGTTCCTTAACATAGAGAAACAACTGGAGAAAGACAACCAAGAGACGCTGAGGCTCTAAGAAGAGGGGATCTTCGGTGAAAGCATGGGAAAGCTGTGCATCAATGGAGTATTTGAGGGATCCCAGCCTGGCAAGTTCCTGGAGGGAATACATCCATACTTTCCTGGTGAAATCCTGAACAACTGGACATCTGAAGATCTCCCCTTGGTCTTTAAGAATAAAATAGAGTAAATGTCAATAACCACCTCATACTTTTGCCCGCGAATATGAGGGATTATCTGTAAAGGGCTATTATGCAAGTTTACTTTCAATAAAGATGCTTTCATTGTGATTCTCAAATGGCAAGCATATTTCTTGTTTTTTAGCATCCTTTCCAAACATAAATTATTAATTTTCTTGTAGGTCTTCAACTATTAATTATATGGATGATTTTGAACCCGATCCCAAATTAGATTTTGAGCGGCCAGAATGTTCAATAACAGTTAATGAGGTCGAGGATGAGACATAATGTGAAATCCCTGAAGAATTACTGAGGTTGGTGGAAAAAGAAGATAAACAGATCTTACCTTACAAAGAAAAGATAAAAGTTCTGAATCTGGGCACAAAGAAAGTTAAAAAAGAGGTAAAGATCGTGCTACTTTATCGCCAGAAGTAAAACAAAAGTTGGTTGATTTGTTGCGAGAATTCAAAGATGTTTTTGCCTGGTCCTACCAAGATATGTCAGGATTGGATACAGATATTGTGCTACACAAATTGTCGATAAGGCCAGAATGCAAGTTGTTTCAGCAAAAACTTAAAAGACTGAGGCCGAAAATGGTGTTGAAAATCAAGGAAGAGGTACAGAAGCAGATTGATGTTGGTTTCCTGAAAGTGTCACGATATCCAGAATGAGTGGCTAATATAGTCCTAGTACCAAAGAAATATAGAAAAGTACACATGTGCGTTGACTACAAAGACTTGAATAGAGCAAGTCTAAAAGATAATTTCCCTCTATCTCACATAGATATTCTTATGGACAATACATCAGGACATTCATGGTTCTCCTTTATGGATGGCTTTTTCGAATATAATCAGATAAAGATGGATCTAGAAGACATGGACAAAATCACATTTATAACCTTGTGGAGAGCATATTGTTATAAAGTAATGCCTTTTGGATTAAAGAATGTTGGGGAAACATACCAGCGAGCTATGGTGACTCTTTTTCACGACATGATGTACAAGGAAATTGAAGTGTACGTGGACGACATAATTGCTAAGTCCCAGACTGAAGAGGAACATATTCAGAATTTGAAGAAATTATTTTAAAGATTGAGGAAGTACCAGTTGAAGCTCAATCCGAATAAATGTACTTTTGGAGTTACATCTAGCAAGCTCCTAGGCTTTGTGGTTAGAAAAAGAGGAATTGAAATTGATCCAGACAAAGTGAAAGCGATTCAGAATCTGCTGCCTCCTTGTTCGCTAAAAGAAGTTCGAGGCTTCCTAGAAAGATTGAATTATATTTCTCGATTCATTTCTCAATTGAACGATAAATGTGATCTAATTTTCAAGTTGCTTCGAAAGAATAATCTAGGTGAATGGGATGAAAAGTGTCAGGAAACATTTGACAAGATAAAGGAATATCTGGTAAATACTCCAATACTGGTAGCACCGGTACCAGATAAACCATTGATTCTCTACCTGACTGTTCATGAAAATTCGATGGGATGTGTGCTGGGGCAACATGATGATATAGGAAGGAAAGAAAAAGCCATCTATTACTTGAGCAAGAAGTTCACAAAGTGTGAAGTACGGTACCCAACAATTTAAAAGTTATGTTGTACTTTGGTTTGGGTAACTCATAGACTTAGATAATACATGTTATACCACACTACTTGGTTGGTATCCCATCTTGATCCACTGAAGTTCTTGATGGAAGCACCAGCTTTGACTGGAAGATTGGCTTGATGGCAAATGTTGTTATCAAAATTTGATATTGTGTATGTAAACCAGAAAGCAAGAAAATGAAGTGCAATAGCAGATTTCTTGGCTAGTCGCACTTTTGAAGATTATGAGTCCCTGAATTTTAACTTTTCAGATGAGGATGTGATGAACATCTCTACAAAAGAAAATAGAGGTACAGAGAAGGACGTCTGGAAATTATACTTTGACGAAACAGCTAATGCCCTCGGACGTGGGATTGGAGCAATGTTGATCTCCCAGATAATACACATTATCTTTTCACAAGTAAACTGGAATTTCTGTGCACTAACAGCATAGCAGAATATGAAGCATGTGTTATGGGTTTGTGAGCTGTTATTAAAAGGAAAATAGAGATTTTGAAGGTATATGGAGACTCTACATTGGTGATTTACCAACTTCGTAGAGAATATGAAACAAAGGATGCAAAGTTAATTGAATATAAAAAATTGATCATTGAGTTGATGAAAGAATTCAAAGAAATCACTTTCATTTATCTTCCCAGAGAAGACAATCAAATGGCAGTTGCCCAGGCTACACTAGCTTCGGTATTTCTAGCAAACAAACTAGAGGATATGGTGCCTATTCAGATGCAGAGTTACGAGACCTATGCTCACTATTATAGCATAGAAAAAGAGACAAATGGAAACCCATGGTATTATGATATTCTGCAGTATATCAAATCCCAGACTTATCCTAGAGAGGCGAATGATACTGATAAGAGGACAATTAGGAGAATGGCTGCAGGATACATGCTTGATAGTGAAATCATGTATAAAAGAAGCAAAGATCAGATATTGCTAAGACGTGTTAATGCTCGAGAAGCTAGAAGCATCTTGGCAGAAGTGCATGATGGAATATGTGGGACACATGCCAATGGTTTTGCAATAGCTCAAAAAATTATGAGATATAGGTATTATTGGTCGACCATGGAAGGAGACTGCATCGATTAGACCAAGAAATGTCACAAGTTCTAGATATATGCAGATAAAATCAATTCTGCTCCAGTACATCTTCACACAATGAATTCATCGTGGCCTTTTTTAGTCTGGGTATGGATGTAATTGGTCAGATTTATCCCAAGGCTTCTAATGGACATCACTTTATCCTCGTGGCTATTGATTATTTTACCAAGTGGGTAGAAGTAGCCTCCTATGCCAATATCACCAGATCAACAATTTGTAAGTTCTTGAAGAAAAAGATTATTTGTCGTTATGGACTACCTAAAAGAGTTATTACCGATAACGCCACTAATTTCAACAACAGGGTAGTGGCAGAAGCATGTGAGCAGTTCAAAGTTATGCATCATAATTCTGTAACTTACTGTCCAAAGATGAATGGTGCAGTGGAGGCAGCAAATAAAAATATTAATAAAATCATAGCGAAAACGACAGATACTTACAAAGATTGGCATGAGAAGTTGCCATTTGCCTTATTTGCATATCGAACTTAGTGCGAACTTCTACTAGGGCAACACCATATTCTTTAGTCTATGGAATAGAGGCAGTACTACCGATTGAGGTTAAAATTTCGTCTCTTCGAGTTTTGTCTGAGGTGAAATTGGATAAAGCAGAATGGGTACAGGTTTGACATGATCAATTAAACCTTATCGAAGAAAAGAGGTTGAAAGCCATTTGTCACAGTCAAATGTACCAAAAGAGAATGATGTGGGCCTATGATAAGAAAGTTCAGCCCAAAGAGTTCTGAGAGGGTCATCCGTGGAAAATAGATGCCTAATTGGGAATGACATTATATTGTCAAAAAGGCCTTCTCTAGAGGAGCGTTGATCTTAACTGAAATTGATGGTGAAGAGTTGCATAAGCCAGTGAACTCTAATTCAGTTAAGAAATATTTCGTTTGAAGAATAAAAAAAGAAAAAAAAAGCATAGTGAACACCCAAAAAGGGCGCTTCGCAAAATAAAAGTCTAAGGTGAAAACCCAAAAGGGCACCGAAGATTAAAAAAAGAAGAAAAAGGAAAAAATAGAAAAAAAGGGGTTCAAGATGAAAACTCGCAAAGAATGTCTTGAAGCCAAAGGAGGATCTGAGTTGAAAACCCAAAAAGGGCAGCTCAGATGTGTTGTGATTAGGCAGCCGACAATTGAAACCTCTCAGACGCCCGATATTTTGAAAGAGATTTCACATCTGTAAACATCTCGACAACGTTGAAGTCTGCTGGATAAGGGCTCAAGTTCAAAGCTACATCTGGTTGAAGGGGTTGCCGAATCTTTCACACTATGGATGCCAGAAGATTTGACTTTGTTTCTTGTTTTTGTTGTTTTGGCTTGCCACGACTCTTTTAAAATCTATTGTATTCATATTGATAAGCCTCAATAAAATTCATGAATTCTCTTTCGAGCTTTTTTGTTATTATTTCTGAAGCATCATGAAAGTAGATTAGCATAATTCATGAAAAGTAAATGATTTATTGGTATTACTTTGTTTTGAAGAATGCAGGTGAATCTTTGCACCCCAGACTATTGAAGATGAGTGTATAAAGAGAAGATTAAGTAGAATGTTGTGCCAGCAGAAATGAAGATGAAGAAAATAAATAGAGGCTTGAATCAAGTAGTATCCGAACACGTTCGAGTGACAGAGAAATGAGCAAAAAGAGAAAACGTGAAAGTAAGGTGAAAACCCAAAAGGGCACCAAAAAAATAAAATAAAATAAAAAGGAAAGAAAAATAAGGTAAAAACCCGAAAGGGCGCTTAAAAGGAAAAAAATACCAAAGTAAAAACTCGAAAGGGCGCTTTGAGAAAAGCAACCTAAAGTGAAAACCTGAAATGATGCTTTAGAGCACATAACTAGAAACGTAGAAATTGGTTTTGAAGGCTAGTCTGGAATATGAGATGAAGTGTCAGCACAGGTCGAGAATTAGTGAAGAAGCATAATTAAGTGGAGTCAAATTGGTTAC
Organism: Hibiscus mutabilis; assembly: GCA_019671005.1. Lineage (NCBI taxonomy): Eukaryota > Viridiplantae > Streptophyta > Magnoliopsida > Malvales > Malvaceae > Hibiscus > Hibiscus mutabilis. The sequence goes on along the minus strand of CM033726.1, from coordinate 45,172,028 downwards.
CCAGAAAGTGGAAGCTGCTTTTTGATTCCTAATGGATCATTGTCCATGCATCATACGTAGAAATTAGAGTCATACTAACCCTCATCAAAGCATTTTAATCTGTTTTGTCAGGAAATTGTCAAGAATGAAAAGGTCCTAATGAGAAGAGTTCGCTCCAGAATTCTTAATGAGAAGAATTCGCCCAACAAAGAATGAAGAGCTCTTAATGAGAAGAGTTCGCTCTAGAATTCCTAATAAGAAGAATTCGCCCAACAAAGAATGAAGAGCTCCTAATTAGAAGAGTTCGTTCCAGAGTTCCTAATGAGAATAACTCATTTAGTGAAGAAGGGATGGCTCCTAATGAGAAGAGTTTATCCTTTTGAAGAATGAGAAAGTTCCTAATGAGAAGAACTTGCTTATTCAGTGCCTTGCAGAAAGATGGATCAGTAAAGGAATGAGGAATGAAGAATTTCATAATGAGAAGAACAACTTCAAACCTCAGAAAGTGAAGGATTTCAAAGAGCAATGCCAGATTTTTAGAAGATGAAGAATTTCATAATAAGAATAACAACTTCAGATTCTATGGTTTGGCAGAAGATTGAAGAATTTCATAATCAGAAGAACAACTTCAAACTTCAGTTGTTAAGAAGATAGTTTGTGGATTCAAATAAAATTCATGTATTTTCAGTTTTTACCCTAGTCATGTTCCATAGCAATAGGAAAAGAGGGGCAACTATAATACCCGAATTTTGACCGGGTTTAATAAATAACTAAATAAATAAATCCAATAGTCCAAATAATACATAAAAGTCCAAAGTTATAAATACAGTCCATATAAATAGCTTAAATGTTCAAAACCCAAATTACAAATATACAATGCCCATTTTTTGACCCATTTACATCCTTAGAATCCAAAATTCCCACCTAAATTCGGTAAAAGCCCAAACTAGTACACTTGTGCTTATATTTTCTACCTAAATAGACACGTGGCATTCTAGCATTGGCCCGTTTAGGGTTCACTCAAATTAAAGCTTCTTCTCAGACAGCTATCAATTGCCTATTAGCCCTAACGTCATCATGGTTAGCAACTATAAATTCCTTGGAGAGAGAAAACAATTAATAAGTGAATAGTGCAATAATTACTCAATCATTACTTGAGTAATTGAGGAGAAGGGGAAAGCCGAAGGGTTACTTGAAAGTGAGGAGTTGCCGGAGAAGACAAATAGTCACCGAAGCTGTGCCGTCACCGAATCTACACCGTCCACACCAAAAGTTAGATTTTTCCTCGACTTTTTATTTTCCTACAACAAAGTAAGAAAAAGATTAGATCTAGGTTTTTAAAATTAAAAATAGTAGAGAAAAATAAAAATTATTCGAAACTCATCTCAGAGTTGCCGGATTTCTATTTCGAACGGTCATTGGAGAGCATTTTAGGATTCGACGGAGTTGAAAATGATAGGAATGGCTCGATTTTTAGGTAGATCTAGGGGAAGTCGAGAGATCCAGTCGGATTGGGTAGTTTTGGCCAAATCGGAGTGAAAATAGGTTTTTAGGCTATTTTAGGGTTCTGGCACGGTGGTCGAAAATTGCCTCACGGTGAAAGACGGTGGTCGGAGCTAGGTTAACGGTGGTCGAAAGTAGTTTAGAGGTGATTGGAGTTTCAAAGGTGGTCAAAAGTAGGTAGGGGATGACCAAAGACTATGACCGAAGGTGGCCGGCATCGCCTTCGACGGCCGATGAACATGTAGAAAGGTTTAGGGCGGCAGACCTAGATCTAGGGATGGTGGCTAAGGTGGAGCTAGGCTGGAGTTCTAGGATTTTGTTAAGTTTGGGGAAGAACAATTAAGAATGCAAGTGGAAAGTTGGGTTTTTGATCTTGGAAAACCGATTTGAGAAGGTGATTTTGTGTTTTTAAAGATCAAATGGGGAAATTGTGAAGAACATGGGTTGAATTTTGAGTGGATATAAGGTTTGCTGAAAAGAAACATGAAATAAATGGTTTTGGCTGTTCGTAGTGAATCAAAGTGAGGTTTTTGGTTGAATGTCGGATGAACAACAGGTTTTAATCGAAATGAAGGGTGTTTTTTGAGTTTTCTGTGTTTAAGTTGAGAGAATCTGGTGGGAAGAGAGAGACAGAAGAGAGAGAGGGTTTGAGGATTATGGCCGGGTTGGGCACCGGGTCAAAAGGATCTGTGCGTCTGTATCCGGGTTGACCCAGGATCCGCGCATTTTCATTTGGATCCCCTTTGGTTTTGGCCCAAAACTTTGTTTTCCCTCAGTTTAGTCCTTTTTCTCTCCCATTTTGTTCTCTGGGTTTTGTAGTTCATTCAATTTAGTCCCATGTGCCTTGTAATTGAGCCCTATAGTTTGCAATTTAAACAATTGGGTCACGTGGGCTTTGTGATTGGGCTTAGGGTTTTGTATTTGTTTAAATTTGGGCCTTATAATAATAAATTGTCCCTTTTATTTCACTTTGTTTTCAATTTGGTCATATTTATTTGTTTTATTTAATTAAATTCAATTAATTCATATATTTGAGTTTATACTTTTAAAATTAAGCATATAGTATATTTGTTAGATGACTTAATCACTTAGTCTTAAGTTAATTATTAGAGCCTTTTTAGTTTAGGTTCTCTAATTAGAATTCAATAATTAAATAGGATAGACAATTGTAGTAATTAAATGTATATTAAATATAACTTTAAAATCCAAATTTGGATGATGTTCCATTGTTTACAATGGGGTGTTATCACAACATGGATTTTAATAAATTATATTTAATATATATATATATATATATATTACACTTATAATTGAATATTAACTTAGTTCTTTAATTGAAATTAGAAAATTAATTAGGATACATTGTAGTTAATTAAATGTATATTAAATAGAATCTTTGAGGCTCAAATTTTGATGGTGTTCCATTGTTTATAATGAGTTTTATCTCAACATTGGTATTAAAGATGTATATTTAATATACATTTCCACTTATAATATTGATTAAATTAATTGTTAGAACCATAATTAGGACTAGAACTTTAGTTAATTAAAAGGATTAATTAATTAGGAATATGATTAATTTAAGGGCTTTAAATATATGGAAGGTGTTCAAGGAATTGGCATTTTCTCATAAAAGCCATTAAATTAATTAATATTCATAGTATAAATAATTAATTCGAACCTTTTTAGGTTAGTACTTAAAATGAACAAGACGATAAAAAGTCATTCATTTTAAAACCTTTTATGTTGAAAATTTATTTTTAAATATGAATAGGGGTGCCACTTAACGGGGTGCTTTTAATCTCATATTCGAACAAAATGAATTTTATTATAAAAGGATATCTTCATTTGGAATGTAAAATTCATTTAATAATTATGTGATAAATTAAATTCAAATAATTATTCGAAATGCCAAAATGCCACGTAAAATTAAGGTACCGATAACGGGCGTTTGTGGGGTGCTAATCCTTCCTCACACGTAACCGACTCCCAAACCCAATTTTAAAGTAAAGAATCTCTGGTTTTTTTACGGTGACTGGTCTACCTCGAAATGATCGGTGGCGGCTCCAAAATGTTTTTCAAGGGTAAATAAAGGAAAATTTGATTTAATATGAAAAACCTTAAATTTTCAAAATTAAATTAAAAATGGCAAAAAAACCCTAATTTTACAAAAACAAGATCGTCAGGCTATTTTCACACCCGATTTCAAAAATGGTCGCGACAAATATATTGCAACAACTTCAACTATTGAGCCAGGCTCATTTCTTTGTTTAAATTTTACAACATAATTTATTCAAAATTTGTGGTATTGTTTGTGTTCCTACTTACCATTAAATGGTTTGTGCTGGTTTCTAGATTGCAAGATGAAAGGGATCTTAGAGCGGCCCTTGAAGTTCGATTGAGCATGTGAACTGGACAATTTTCTAGTTCCCATGGAACAAATCCCAAGGTTGGTACTGATGTCAAGAGAACCATTATTCTTTAACTTGAAAACCAACATATAATTTTAGCCCAGGATCAAGGTCTTTTGAAGTTCTTTTGCTATTAAAGTGAATTCAAGCACTTGAGAGGATTATATTAGATGTATGAAGAAACAACAAAAGAAATATATTCACAACTGTATGAGCTTGTTGTGCTGCTATTGTCCAGAAAATTCTAAAACCATCTCTTTCAACAAGTAAAGAAGTTCACTGATTTAGCAATTAAACTTATTTTTACAACTTGACAAAGAAAAGGCTTTTGTTCAATGATTGTTGTTGCTGCAATATAACTACACGTCTTGGGTTCAAAACCTCTTGGAATCATCCCTTTAGTTAATAAATTTTTTATCCAATCAGACAGTGTCACAGTTTGATTGGACAAAATATTTGTATCAACCATAATTTCAACTAAATATTATTGTTTGGCTTGGTTCAGTGATCAAGCATGGCTTACATTCTGGGTCCTAAGTTTGTATCCCCTCAAACTCAATGTATTTTTCATTAAAAATCATGTATCAACCACAATTTATCTTAACTATTATTTGCATCAAACAATGTCTCATTCCTAGGTTTAGGTTTGAATCCCATATTCTATATTTTCCTTGTTTTTAAACCAATTTGATTATGACATGTATAACTATCTTATTAGAGGGTTAAAATTAAGATTAAATTGATAAAATGTGTAAGTAATAAGAACAAAATATATCAATGACTTTATAGAAACCAAATTGAAAGTTTAATAAACTAATTTGACCAAAAAATTGTTCTTAGATCAAAATAAAATGTATCTCATAGTTTAGTGACCGATAGGGTAGTTTACACTAATAGTTTTAAGGGTAAACTACCTCCAATCAAACCACTAAACTATAGGATTGATTCTATTTTGGCTATTAAACTATGAATTTTGTCAATAAAACCACTAAACTATTAAAATGGTTCGAATTAAGCAACTGTTGGTTTGGTAAAATTGTTCGGGGCTCGTACGATATGTAACGAGGAGGAAATTATCAAAGATATCGTGAAATTATTGGATTGACCGGATCACATACAATAGCATATTGCGATATGGGGTTAGCATAACTTGCAGGTCCTCTAGGCAAGATGGATTCTAATGAGACAGAGCTTCGTGATCTAGCATATGTTATAGAAATGTTGGTTGACTCGGGTTGGAAAACAACGTCTTTGTTTATAATTGTATCGGATTCAATGGTAGCGGTGGTATGGATTTTACATTATGAAAGGCGAACTTGGAAATTATAGCTATGGTTCTGAAAATTTGATGAGACATGTATTTTATTGTCGTGTGTATTTTAGTAATGTCTTCCGAGGGCTAAGGGGTTCGCGGATGTGTTGACAAATGGGGGTGTGCATCGTATATCATGGACTCGTGTCATCATTTGAGTTGGCATAGTGGTGGGAGGTTCGGTTCGAAACTAGACCCGCTTGAGTTTGCGATTTGTTGTTGGGATGTATTATTTTGGATTTTGCTCTACTCTATTTGGGGCGTGGTATATTGGTGATGGACAGAGTGCATCGTTAAGCTTGGGGAGATGTTTGCCCCATGGTCATTGGAGACGATTTGTTAAGTGGGGTTTGTTGCAGTATGTTTACCGTTGCGGATTGAGTTTGAGGTGCTCCTGATCCTAGTTGGTTAGATATCGAATTAGCGGTGTTTATTTTTTTAATTTGATTTTGAGTGTTCGTTCTCAAATGTTATCATGTTGTACTCTTTGAATCTATTCCTCCAACTAGGAATGGTAACGGGCCGGATCTGGACTGGATTCAGCTGGACCCAGATTCAGACCCATTTTCACATCCTGGATCCAGACCCACCCCAGATCCGCGAGTCTAGAAAATTGGGACCCAGATCCAACGGATCTCACAGATCCGAGTCCAAATTAACGGGTCTATTAAAAAAGCGACCATTTGACCTATTTTTTAACTTAATAAAACTGTCATTGACTAATTTCACATCACATCTCCAATAGAGGAAAGATTAATTTCAATACACCTAATAACAAAATAAAAAAGATAAACTAAAGTCTCAAAAAAACTTCAACACAATTACACAAATGTCTTTTGAATAACACAAACATTAAAATATGTAGATCATGAAACATTTCATTGTCGCAAGCCGAGTACCGCACTTCTACCTCCTTAGAGTGCTAGTCTTTGTCGCTACTTAAATCATCAACACCCTAAAAAAACAAGAAACAACCAACGAAAGAGAAAATTTTGTTTAATGAAAATAATATTTGTGAAATTTAAATAGTAATATTAAGGTTATGTAATATAATAACTTTCTAATATACCATGCCAATGATATCCACCACTTCCGCATCATCATCACAATCTTCATTAATAGTTGAACAAGCATGTGTTCCTTCAAAAGTGTCTTTGTCATAAATAAATAAAAATTGCATTAGAAAATAATGTAAAATATAAAATTAAAGCAAAGGAAGGGAAATAATATAACTACTAATAAGTACAAAATTACCTTTGACATCTTCAACCATCCAATTTTGCAAGCACATTAAAGCCTCCACAGTTTGAGAATGAAGCCTAGAACGGTGAGCACTAACCACTCTACCACCCATGCTAAATGCACTTTTCGAAGCAACCGAAGAACCGGAATTGCAAGAATGTCCTTGGCAATTTTTCGCAAAGTAGGGTAATTTCGGTCTCTTTTCCACCAAGAACATTAAATTCATTATCCTTGGGCAAAGTAGGACTCTCCAAGTATTGATCAACCTCACCCCTCACCGGCATCGTTCTAGTTTTTTGTCTCTTTGATCTAGCAAAATCATCCTCGTCACTATACCCATCAAACCCCCTCTTTAATGGTAACTTTTCATTCTCTCAAAATAATTGCAATTCGAAAAGACGGTGGGTATAAAAATTAACCCTATAAGAACTCACTTTTTGTGGTGTCTCCCTCAATTAAATATTTATATATATTTTAAAACCTACTATGTCATTTTTATATATTTTAAAATCAAAGGTGGATTTTTCTATGAATGGGTAAACGGGTTCAGGTCCGGATCTTAATGTCAGATCCGGACCCGGATTCGTACTTTAATAAGAGGATCCAAATCCGACTCGGATATGTCGGGTTCAAAATTTTAGGATCCACACCCTATAAAACGGATCTGAATCTACGGATTCGAGTCAGGTCCAGGATCCATTGCCATGCCTACCTCCAACATAAGTTTAAGAAAGTTTTAAATAAGGTATATGATAGCATTTTCATTATATAATTTTTATCTCAATAAAATCATACGTACTGATAAAAATTAAAAAAATTAAACCTTGACTCTCAATTTTAAAATTTTTGACTTGTTATGCCTTGAACTATTTTTATCATTATTTATATTTATCCTCTTGTCTCCGTTGTTGTCCACAAGTAAACACAAAAAAATTAGAAAATATTTTGGCCTATAAATGGACCTTTCTGATCTTACAGTTAACAAACAAACAAGCAAGCAAGCAGAGACCGAAAGCAATTAAATACATGAGGTTACACAGTTTAACTACCAACAACTTCTCTCTTCGTGACAAGTAAAAGAAAAAAAATGAACTTTCACAAATTAGTGAATCAATTCCAAAAAGATATATCAAAAAATAAAATTAAAATTAAAATATTTTGGCAACATCTTTCATTAGGCCACGATTTTCATCTGCGAAAGCAAGGTACTCCTCATGGGAAATATAGCCGTCACCATCGGTATCGATCTCGTTCATCATCCTCGTAACTTCTTCCGGCGTGACTGATCCGAGTGTCTTCAACGCTTCCCCAAGCTCGGCCGACGAGATCTTGTCATCCCCATTGGTGTCGAAACGCTTGAAAAGGCGTTCTAGATCGGCTTTCTCTGCATCATCCATGTCCTTTTTTCTCAACTGTTGTATATGTTGATGGGGGTTGTTCTCTTTTTTTTGTCTTTGATTTTTGGTTTTCCAATGAGATTGAGAGAGGACAGTAAAGTTGTGGATTTTAAGGACATGTTATATTAAGGCATTGAGGCTGTCCATTGAAACATGGAATTTGGCATTAAGAACGGATCATGTGTAAAATGCGGGCTACTTCCTAACTGTTTTAATGAAATTAAGGTTAAAAAGGAACACATGCTAAGTGTAATTATTTGAGAAATGACCAAAATTTGAATTTTTAATCAAGAGAATAAGATACAATTTTTTTTCTTCTTTCTAATATTAGATATCCGACGCTATTTGGTTTAATTTTTGTAGGTTTTTTATATTATTTAGATTTATTATTTAAATAGATTTGAATATCATATATCCATATTTACTTTAATTTTGGTTTGAATAGTATCACGAACGAATCTATGTGGAGGGTGGGAGGGGGCATGCCCTCCGCCCACCATTTTTTACCTTTATTTAATATATATTTTAAAAATAGGTTAATTATAAATTTATCTACTATTTTTCAGACTTTATGTTTTGTCCCCAACTCTTTAGTCTGACTCTGTTCCTAAATAGTACCATTAGGGATGACAAACGGGCGGGGCGGGTGCAGATACCCCCTCCCCAATACCCATACTCACCTAAAACTTTCATATTCACCAACTACCCACCACCAACAGCAGTACAAATTTCAAATCTACACCCACCCACGCGGGTATATTCTCAAATCTATCCCCATACCCACTACTCAACTGGACATCCACCATCCATCTCGTACCTGCTTGTCCCCACCTGTACCTGCCTACAAACAACCACTAATATCGAATTATGTAAAAAAAACATACACTTTTGTAAAGAAGAGTAAAACTTCACCATACTTTATTGCTTGATCCAGTGCATATATATAATATATTTACACCAATATAAATTTAACTACAGCTAACTAACTAACAATAGCTAACTTAACTAAAGCACATTTTCACCGGTATAAATTCTACTTAACTACAGCTACCTAATTAACTATAGCTAACTTAACTAAAGTATATTTACACCCGTATAAATTCTACTTAGCCACACATATTACAAATTTATAGCCTGGTTAATTCAAGTTCGATCATAAACCATAAATTTATGTTTGTTCATAAACCATCATTTTTTCAAACTAAATTAATAGAGTTCAAAGTCTACAAACTTAAGGGTTAATATAGATTTAAAAAAGCTAAGATCTTAGTACATAAAATACCATAATAAAAGGCATAATCAAAGTCTACAAACATAAATACTCCAAAATTCATATGGTAGGTAGTTAGTGGGCAGGTGGATGCGGGAAGGAGCGGATCCAGGAATTTAAACTTGGTAGTTCACCGACCAGTATAATAATATAAAATCAATTTATATTGGTATAATAATATATTGGGATTCGAATATTGTGGCTAGGCCAGAAAAAAGAGGGTGGTGCTTCATTTGACCATACTCTTGCGAGATGGTATTTTGATTTCCTTGATCAAACTTGTCTGTTCGAACTCCCTACTAAAGGGGGCATGTTCACTTGGTCTAACCAAAGGAGCGATAATGATGCTATTCTTGAAAAGTTGGACAGGGCTTTATCGTCGATTGAATGGAGCTTGCATTTCCCTAAGACCATCTCTTTTCTTGATGTTGTTATTGCTTCGGATCATGCACCTCTTGTTTTCCTCTTTAATGGAATGCCAAAAAAATGTAGAAAGGAGTTCAAGTTCGAATATAAATGGCTTCTTGAAGAGGAATGTCACAATAATGTTAAAGAAGAATGGGATCATAGGAATCTTCCTAATAACATTAGAGCCTTTGGAACTAAGCTATGAGAACTAGAACAAAATTGTGCAAGTGGAGTAAAGAAAAGTATGGGAAGAATAGGAGAACGGTGGATGATCTCCTAAACAGATCAAAAAGATACAAGAAAAGCCACTATCGAGTAGCGAAGTTGCTTAGGTTAAAGATCTCAAGGAAGAGCTTGATAAGTTATGGGAAAACGAAGAGAGGCATTGTCATCAACGTGCTCGTATCGACTGGCTTAAACTTGGAGATTGAAATACTAAATTCTTTCATGGACCACAATCCAAAATAGAAGATCAAATGCTTATATCAGTTAAAAAATAACCTCGACGAATGGATTAAGGACAATTCGACCATCGTTCTTCTTGTAATAACCCAAATTTTAAAATTTAATGGTCGGTTTAACCCGAAGCATGGGCTTAGCGTTTGGGCTAATATGTTTAGGCTTTATGAGCCTTAGTGGGCTTGTAATTAGGGTGTTGGGCTTGAGTTTTTGGTGTTGGGTTGAGTAAAGAGGATGATGGGAAGGTAATTAGGTAATTATCTAATTATTTTAAGAGGGAAAGGTGAGTCCCTTTAATTCCTCTGTAAAAAAACTAAGAGGAATGAGATTACCTTGTCCCCTTATCTTCATGCTTCCCTCATTATCATCTTCCAACTCCCTACCCACAAGAATGGTTAAATCTTGGTCATTTTAAGTGTGAATCTCGTACTTGGCATTAAGAGAAGGTTAATCACCACCCAAGGATCTATCCATCAAGGTAAAAATGGTTGAGTTTGGTGGAGTTTGGAAAATAGGTGTTTGTTGGGGGTTGTAGAGGAATAACGGGATTTTGGGATTCAACTCCCTTTCTTATTGTAGAATTCTTCCTTTTTCGTATCTTAAGTTTCCAACAATGTTGTATTTCGATTTATGACATTTTCTTGTAGTAAAAGAGGTTGTGAACTCTTTCGAGGATCAAGAGAAGAAGAAAGCTTGAAGCTTGGGCTAGGGGTTTCATTCTCCGATGTAGGATCAAGGTTAGTACACTACTAACTCCCTTGTGTTCCTGGAAATCATCAAGTTGATTGCCTTGTTACTAGATTGATAAATTGGTTATTCGAAATGGTTGAATCTTCATTAATGGCTAATCTTAAATTTGGTGTTAATATGGCTTAAAAATGGTAGAAAACCACTTAAACTACCTTCCATAAATTGTAGGTTCATTTTGGGGTTTTGCCTTAGAGTTTTGGAGGCTGGGGAAATGATTTATGAACTCTAAAAAATGAATTCTGGGTTTAAGTACCGATACAGGTCAAACACGTATCGGTACCCAATTTTAAAGATGATAAAATCAAGCCAAATTGTATGGGCGTATCAGTACGCCTAAGGGGTATCGATACCCCCTATTCCATCAAATTCCAGTAGCAAAAATGGGTATTGGTACGCTTGGGGGCGTATCGATACCGATAAGGGTATCAGTATACGGCTATATGTATCGGTATAGAGTTTGGTTAAACCCTTTAGTATGCAAGGCTAAGTATCGGTACGTATAAGTGGGTATCGATACCCACAAGAGCGTATCAATACTCTTAAGGTGGTATCGGTACTCGCTGAACAATCTTTCCGAAAATAACATTTTGAGTTCGAAGGACCTATAATTCAAGGACTAAGGCCCAATAGGCTTCTAATGTGGTAAAATGATTAGTAAAACTGAGAAATTGATAATTGAACCTCATATACGAGCTTAATAAATAATAACTTGATAAATGCTGGTGACTTATTTGTAATAGCAACAATATGGATCCTTGGTGGATCGTGTGTTATTACGTGGCAAGTAAGGGTACTTGTGTGGTTGAGTCACCTTGGTTGATGGGATCCAGATACCCAGTGAGATTGTTACAACACCAAGAGATGAGTGTCTAGATGTATGTTCCCAAGGCTGTGTGACACTGGGCCTCATTCTGAGTGAAATTTCTTGAGGCTGTGTGACATCGAGCCTCACTCCAAGTTTTTTGTATGGTACATATGTGTTGTGTGAGATTATTGTGTCATTTGTTTGCTATGTGTTTAGGTGGCTAGAGGTAGCACCATATGTATTATATTTCCATGTATCATTCTTTAGCTACATGCTCTTATTTATGATTTGTATTAAGCATGCATGGTGGAAGTGTATCCACTAAGCTTTGTTAGCTCAACGTTTGAAATTGTTGTTTCTATTTGCAGGTTAGTAGGTTGACGTGCATTGTTAGAGCACCATTGGAGTAAGACTTTAGCATCAATGTATTTTCTGAGTACAGTACTTAGATTATTTGGTCTATGTATCCGTAGGACCCTATATTTATGTTGTAACTCATATTTTGGATTTTAACTTAAGTGTCGAATACTTTTAACTATGTATTTTAAATGGAGCTCCTCATGTAACATTTTAACTATTATTCTACTTTGAAATATTTGTACTTAATGGGTTTTTTATGAAATGGATGTGGTTTTTTATGGTTAAGGTTTGGGCTTGAGGCCCAAATATGACATCTGGGCCGAGGGTGTTACGTTTAATGGTATTAAAGCCTAGGTTTAGCCGGTTCTAGAAAGCCCCAGGGATTGTCTAGAGTGGTGTATAGGTGTATAGCGAATATTTTGCCCATAAGTCAAACTTTTTCTCGTTTAAGCTAAATGTATTCAATGGTGTAACCCTATTTGTTTGCTTGTGTAGAAAAGTAATCCTGCCAAGGAGATCACGAGATCGTGAGGAGAGTCAGGGTTCCCATAAATAGAGCTACAATAAAGACTATATTTTTGGCACTAAAGAGATGTCTAAAGAAGAAACTAGTTAGGGGTGCTACTTATTTCTCTCATTTGTATCATGCCCTTCACCAGATTATGGGGGCCATACCTAGGCCTTCGTCTACAACTCGTGAGGCACCTGTTGAGAGGGTCTGATGCCATAGTGCAATGAATTTCCTCAGAATGGGAAAAATAATCCAGTTAAGGTAGATCAGTGGTTGAGAGATACGCGTTGGATCTTAAGACAGATAAGGTTAGAACCCGATGACAAGTTGACCTGTGTTATTTACTTACTGAAAGAAAATGTAAGGGAATGGTGGGAAATAGTAGAGTTAGGGTGGTACCCTAATCGTCTTTCATGGGATGATTTCTTGGACGAGTTTGAGAAGAAGTATGTGGGTGAAGCCCACATTGATAGCTTGAGGGATCAGCTCACCCATTTGGTTTAAGAGAATCGGTTAGTGTTTAAGTACAAGCAAGAGTTTCTACAATTGAGCCGTTATACCCAGAGTTAGTGGCTATAGAAAAGATGAGGTGCAAGAGGTTTTCGAAGGGTTTAAGAAAGGAGATTCAGAATTATCTGAAAGCTGACCCACCGAAGGTGTTTACGAATTTGACCGCTAGTGCCAAATTGCTTGAGCAAGTTCTAGGCTTAACCTACAATAGAGCTGGTGGGCAAGGAGGCCCGAGTAGAGTGAATTATACCCACTCCAAACAATCACATTCTCACTCCCAGAGGAGTAGAGGGCAGTGGAACCAGAACAAGGGAGTTATCAGTTAATCTGCTAGGTCAAACCGTAGGTCAGAATCTGCCGACCGTAGAAGGCCTTCATCATCTTCATCTATAATGAGTCTGAAGGTCTCACAGAGAAGTGGGGGTGCACCAGTTTATGATCATTTTAGGCGTAAACATAGAGATGGGTGTTGGGGGACATCTAGATTTTTCTTTGGTTGTAGATTGCCAGATCACTACGTGAGAGATTGTCCAACAGCTAATGACACCACTCTAGTTAAAACTCAGAGGACCTCTTATCCAGCTCAGAAAGGTCGGGGATTTGCTAGAGGAGGAGTGGGCCACATGTTTGGACATCAGAGTAAGGGTACATTCTAGTCCACCGCGATGGCACCAGCGAGACAGTACGTATTCAAGGTTCAGAAGGACTACGAGGCTATCGATGTCATCTCAGGTACATTTACCTTATTTTTAGTTTCTATAATTGCTCTTGTGGATTCAGGGTCTACTTATTCTTACATTCGTAGTGGAATATCTCAGTAGTGGAGTATTTTTGTCGAGGATCTTGAGATATGGGTCAATGTGACTAGTCTTTTAGGGTATAATGTTTTGGTGGATAAGATGTATCAGAGGTGTCCAACTGAGGTTTAAGGTTTAATTTTTCTGACTAATTTGATGGTGTTACTGTTTTAAGAGTTTGATGACATATTAGGGATGGATTGGTTGTTTGAGCATGATGCGCATTTGGGTTGTAGAGCGAAGAGCCTTAAGCTTCATGGTTTGGATGGGGCCACGATAATAGTGAAAGGTGAGATGAATCATTGCCTTTCTAATGTAGTGTCAGCTTTGGTGGCACAAATAATGATCCAACAAGGTTGTGAGGCTAATTTAGCTCGCTTGGTTGATTCAAGGATGGAGAATTTGATGCTTGAGAGCCTACAGACTATTAGAAAGTTTACTGATATATTTTCGGAAGAGTTGCTCGGACCACCTCCAGATCATGAGATAGAGTTTTGGATTGATATGATGCCTGGTATGGCATCGGTGTCTATTGCATTGTATCGTATGGCACCAATAAAATTAAGAGAGATAAAAAATTAAATTCAAAAGTTGTTAGAAAAGGTTTCATTCGACTAAGCATATCACCTTGGGGTGTACCAGTCTTGTTTGTTAAGAAAAATAATGGGTTAATAAGGATGTGCATTGACTATCGTTAGCTCAACAAGTTAATGGTGAAGAACTGTTATCCCTTACTAAGGATAGATGATCTGTTTGACCAGTTAAGAGATGTTCATGTGTTCTTAAAGATCAACTTAAGGTTGGGTTACTACCAGTTGATGGTGGTAGAAGAGGATGTTTAGAAGACCGCTTTTATGACGCAGTATGGATATTATGAGTTCTTGGTAATGCCTCTTGGGCTTACCAATGCACCTGTAGCTTTTATGGATTTGATGAACTAGATCTTTCAGCCTTACCTAGATCAGTTTGTGGTGGTTTTAATAGATGACATCTTGGTTTATTCGAGCTTAGAGGAAGAGCACAATTATCATCTTCGTATTATTCTTCAGACCTTAAGAGAATGACAGTTTTTTGCTAAGTTTAGTAAATATGAGTTTTGGCTCTCCGAGGTGCCACTTTTGGGCCATATAGTTACAGCGGATGGGATTCGTATCGATCTACAAAAGATTCAGGGAGTGGTGAAGTGGAAACTGCCTAGGAATATTGCGAAAGTTTGTAGTTTCCTTGGGCTTGTCGGATATTACCGCTGTTTTGTCAAGGGATTTTCCATCATAGCGACACCTATGACCAAGTTGTTACAGAAATGAGTTTCTTTTTAGTGGAATGAGCTAAGACAACAAAGCTTCGAACAGTTAAAGGCTTATCTTACGGAGGCTCTAATTTTGAAGAAACATGAGCCAGAAAAGGACTATGTTGTGTTTAGTGATGCTTCATTGAATAAGCTTGGCTATGTTCTCATGTAAGAGGGTAAGGTGGTCGCCTATGCCTCAAGACAACTAAAGTCTCATGAACGAATTTACCCCACACATGATTTGGAGCTTGCCGTAGTTATCTTCGTGTTAATGATTTGGAGGCATTACTTGTATAGGGAAAAGTGTTACATTTACACCGACCACAAGAGTTTAAAGTATTTGTTCATCCAGGAAGAGTTAAATTTGCGGCAACAACGGTGGATTGAGTTCTTGAAGGATTATAATTGCATCATAGAGTATCATCTCAGCTAATGTGGTAGTCGATGCCTTAAGTAGAAAGTCCATGTCAAATTTGAGGGGCGATGTTTGCCTGGTTGAGAATGATTAAGGATGATGAGTTGTTAGCCGAGCTTCGTGTAGAGCCTACCCTAGTAAAGAGATCAAGAGGACGCAAGTGTTAGACGAAGAGTTGGTGGAAAAGATTAAGATGGTTCAGAGAGGTGAGGCATTCACTTTCGATGTGCGAGATGGTGGGATCTTGTACTTCAAATATCGACTATATGTTCCAGCTTTGGAGGATTTATGGGACCGTATTTTATGAGAGGTGCAATGTAGTTCGTTTGTTATACATTCGGGGAGTAACAAGGTGTATCAAGACCTTCATTCTTTTTATTCGTGGCCTAGTATGAAAAGAGACGCATCCGAGTTTATGACAAGATGTTTAGCTTGTCAACAAGTTAAGGCTGAGCACCAGGTTTTTTCAAGCTTGCTTTAGCGTATTTAGATTCTATAATGGAAATATGATCGTGTGACTATAGATTTAGTAACAAGTTTATCGTCGACACAAAAAAAGCATGATGTCATATGGGTGATAGTAGATCTGTTGACCAAGTCTTCTCATTTCTTACCTGTGCGTATAGATTTTACGCTTGAAAGGTTGGCACATTTGTACATCCAAGAGATAGTGCAGTTGCATGGAGTGCCATCATCGATTACATTGAATAAAGATCCATGTTTCATAGCAAGGTTATAAAAAAAGATACACGAAGCTTCAAATACCAAATTACACTTTATTATAGCTTTCCACCCTCAGACTGATGGCTAGTCTGAGTGAGTCATTTAAATTTTGGAGGATATGCACCGATGTTGTATCATTGACTTCAAAGAGAGTTGGGAAGAGCAGCTACCACTTGTTGAGTTTGCTTACAATAATAGTTTCTAGTCAAGCATCAAGATGGCTCCTTTTGAGGCCTTATATAGACGTAGGTGTAGGACGCCTTTGTGTTAGATTGAGCTTACTGAAAGGAGGATCGTGGGGTCATATTTGATTAGATAAACCGAAAAAGTTCAAATAATCAAGAAAATATTGCAATCAGCCTTTGATCGATAAAATGCTTATGTAGACCAAAAGCATAAGCACATTGAGTATGATGTTGGTGACAAGGTGTTCCTTAAGGTGCCACTGCAGAAAAAAGTTTAGGCTGGAGGGCAAGTTAAGCCCGAGGTTTATAGGGTTGTACGAGATTCTTAAGAGGGATAAACCCATGGCATACTGATTAACCTTGCCCATAGAGATGGCACACATCCATAATATGTTTTATGTGTCTATTTTGAGACGTTATCATTCTGATCCTTCATATGTTATCCCGCTTAAGGAGATTAAGATCAACACCGACTTGACCTATGAGGAAGAGTCGATAAGGGTTTTGGAAATGGAGTCAAGGAGCTTCGCAATAAGTGTATACCTCCTGTGAAGATATTGTGGAGGAACCATGGGGGTCGAGGAAGCTACGTGAGAGGTCGAGGATGACATAAAGTTACTTTATCTGTATTTCCTTCCAAAGGGTAAATTTTGAGGACGAATTTTCTTTAAGAGGAAAGAGTTGTAATGACCCAAATTTTAGAATCTGATGGTCGGTTTAACCCGAACTGTGGGCTTTATGTTTAGGTTTTATGAGCCTTAGTGGGCTTGTAATTAGGGCGTTGGGCTTGGGTTTTTGGTGTTGGTTGAGTTAAGAGGATGATGGAAGGGTAATTAGCTAATTATCTAATTATTTGAAGAGGAAAAAGGTGAGTCCCTTTAATTCCTTTGCAGAAAAGCAAGAGGAATGAGATCACCTTGTCCCCTTGTCATTATCCTTCGCTCATTCCTATCTTCCAACTCCTCACCCATAAAAAAGGTTGAATCTTGGTCATTTTAACTGTGAATCTCGAATTTGTCATTGAGAGGAGGTCAACCACCACCCAAGGATCTATCCATCAAGGTAAAAATGGTAGAGGTTGGTGGAAGTTGGAAAATATGTGTTTGTTAGGGGTTGTAGAGGAAGAACAAGATTTGGGGATTCAACTCCCTTTCTTGTTGTAGAATTCTTCCTGTTTATATTTAAGTTTCCATCAATGTTATAATTCAATTTATGATATTTTCTTTTAGTGAAAGAGGTTGGGAACTCTTCCAAGGATCAAGGAAGAAAAAAGCTTGAAGCTTGGGCTTGGGGATTCATTCTCTACTATAGGATCAAGGTTAGTACACTACTAACTCCCTTGTGTCCCTGGAAATCATCCATTTGATTGTCTTGTTGCTAGATTGATAAATTGGTTATTTGAAATACTTGAGTCTTCATTAATGGCTAATCTTAAATTTGGTGTTAATATGGCTTAAAATGGTAGAAAACCACTTAAACTACATTTCATAAATTGTAGGTTTATTTTGGTGTCTTGTCTTAGAGTTTTAGAGGCTGGAGAGATGATTTACGAACTCTAGAAAATAAATTATGGGTTTGAATACTGATACGTCAAACACGTATCGATACCCAATGTTAAAGCTAATAAAATCAAGCCAAATTGTATGGGCGTATTGGTACGCCTAAAGGGTATCGGTGCCCCATATTCCATCAAATTTTAGTAGCAGAAATAAGTATTAGTACGTTTGGGGGAATATCGATATCGATAAGGGTACCGGTATACGACCTCGTGTATCATTACGGAGTTTGGTTAAACCCTTCAGTATGCAAGACTGGGTATCGGTACACATAAATAGGTATAGGTACCCACGAAAGCGTATCGATACTCTTAAGCGGGTATCGATACTCGTTGGGTAATCTGCCTGAAAATTACATTTTGAGTGTTGAGTCACCTTGGTTGATGGGATCCGGATACCCAAAGAAATTGTTGTAACAACAAGAGGTGGGCTTCTGGATGTACGTTACTGAGGTTGTATGATATCGGGCTTCATCTTATTGTACTTGATATGATATTATGAGTATAAATATATATTCCTGAGGCTGTATGACATTAGGCCTCACTCTAAGTGCACTTTCCCGAGGCTGTATGACATCGGGCCTCACTCTAAGTTTGTTGGTATGGTACATATATGTTGTGTGAGATTATTGTATTATTTGTTTGCTATGTGTTTAGGTGTCTAGAGGTAGCGCCATATGTATTATATTGCCATGTATCATTCTTTAGCTACAAGCTCTTATTTTTTATTTGCATGAAGCATGGTTGAATCAAAGTGTATCCACTGAGCTTCGCTAGCTTAGCATTCAGAATTGTTGTTTCCGTTCGCAGGTTAGTAGGTTGACGTGCATCGTTAGAGCACCATCAGAGTAAGACTTCAACATTGACGTGTTGTCCGAGTATAGTACTTAGATTATTTGGGCTATGTATTCATAGGACCCTATGTTTGTAATGTAACTCATATTTTGGATTTTAACTTAAGTGCCAAATGCTTTTAACTATGTATTTTAAATGGACTTCCTCATCTAACGTTTTAACTATTATTCTACTTTGAAATAATTGAACTTAATGAGTTTTTATGAAATGGATGTGGTTGGGCTAAACCAGGTTGGGAAATTTTATGGTTATGGTTTACGCTTGAGGCCCAAATGTGACATTCGGGCCGAGGGTGTTACACTTCTTTTTCAAGAGCACTTTCAGTAGATTTACACTAAAGATTCTTCAATTGACCTTGAGAGCATCTCTAGCATCACTCCCTCTATTGTTTTAGAGGAAATGAACAGGAGCTTGAGTCAAAAGTTTTTAAGGAAAAAATCAAGAAAGCGGTTTTTAGTATGGGGCCTTTGAAATCTCCTGGTTCAGATGGCTTCTCAGGTACCTTTTACCATTCTTTTTGGGATACTATCAAAGGGGATCTCATTCTTATGGTAGATCACTTGTTTAAGCATGGTACCCTCGACCTGAAGATCAATAAGACTAATATTGTTCTGATCCCTAAAAGGAATAACACTTATGAGGTTAACCACTTCCGACCGATAAGTCTCTGCAACTTCTCTATGAAGATTATCATCAAGATCTTAGCCTCAAGACTTAAGGTGTTTCTACTAGATATTATTCTTCTATCACAATCGGCCTTTGTTAAGGGTAGATTGATCCAGGATAATATTATATAGCACATGAAGCCTTTCACGTGATTAAAAGAAAGAAGAAAGTATCAGATAGGATTATGACTCTTAAAATTTATATGGAGAAAGCTTATGATAAAGTTGACTGGAATGTACTTCAGAGAGTTATACAATTAATGGGATTCTATGAATGGTGGGTGGAAAGAGTTATGCAATGTGTGACTCCCCTTTTTTTCTCCCTAATCATCAATGGGGAAATGCGAAGGGAATTTTTCCCAACGAGAGGTTTTCGCCAAGGTGATCTCTTACCCCTTTTCTTATTCTTTTTCATGTCAAATGTCTTCACATGGTTACTGGACAATGATGCAAATAACCTTTCTTTTAAGGGTTTCAAAATTAAGAGTCGTTGCCTGGTTCTTAGTCATCTTATGTTCGCAGATGATTGTATTTTGTTCACAAAAGTTGATGAGGCAAATTGTGGTTCAATGTTAAA
The DNA here is from genome assembly GCA_019671005.1 of Hibiscus mutabilis. Lineage (NCBI taxonomy): Eukaryota > Viridiplantae > Streptophyta > Magnoliopsida > Malvales > Malvaceae > Hibiscus > Hibiscus mutabilis. The sequence goes on along the minus strand of CM033726.1, from coordinate 45,152,048 downwards.
ACTTTTGGATGACTTTTAGAGAGCTACTAGTAAATTAGTGAATTTTGGAAAGTTATCGTTTTCTTCTCTCAAAATATGAGCCCTGGGCGAAAAACCCATCTCTCAAATGTGTTGGGGTTTGGCTTAATGAAAAAGGGTAGCACTTACTTGGGTTTTCCTTCTATTTGAGGCCATAGTAAAAAAAGCTTTCACTTTCATTAAAGAAAGAGTCTGCCACAAATTGCAAGGTTGGAAGGCCAAGTTCTTATCCCAAGTTGGGAAAGAAACGCTAATCAAATTAGTGGTGCAAGCTATCCCCTTGTATGTAATGTAGTGTTTCTTGTTACCGATCACCTTTTTTTGATGATCTCTGTTCTATTATTAGTCGTTTCTTGTAGAACAATTCTAATGAGAAAAAAAGAGGAATTCACTGGGTGAATTGGAAGAAATTATGTCTCCCTAAAGATAAATAAGGACTTGGCTTTAGGGACCTGAGAACTTTCAATCAAGCTCTAGTTGCTAAAGTTACTTGGAAGATTATTAAAAACCCAGAGTCACTATGGCTCAAATTTTTTGAGGTTTTTATTTTTCTAACAACAATATTCTCTCTGCTCCTGCTTGCCATAATCCTTTTTGGGCTTGGATTGAAATTACTATTGGCATTAAGACAATCTCCTAGGGTTTCTTTGGAGAACCAGGAATGGAATGAGTGTTTTCATCTAGGAAGATAATTGGATTTCGCAATCCTCTTCCTTCTCTATCTCTACTCCGAAACCTTCTTGGTGTTAAGACCTAACAGTGTCTACGCTTATCTTAGAAGATATAAGAGAATGGGATCATGCTAAGGTTGATATTCTGTTTTCCCCCATGAAAGGGATGTGATTCTTCAAGTTTCGATTGGAGGCCTTTGTGTCAATGACATTTTTATTTGGGTAGGTAATAAGAATGAAGATGGTCCTAGAAGTAGTGACGAGATTTCTCAAAACCACAATTTGTGGTGCGCTTGCTGAAGACTCAAAGTTCCACCGAAGATTTATACTTTTATTTGAAAGCTTTGTCTAACTATCCTTCCAACCAAAGGTAATCTTCTTGCTCATTTTCATGGTGCCATTCTTTTCTGTATGAATTTTCCTAGATGGGATTGTGGTATTGAAAGTGTTAAACACTTGATCTTTTTTTATCCTTTCGCCCAAGTTGTTTGGCAAGCTTCGGGCTTTAGCTATTCTTATTCATCTTATGGCTTCCTGGGCTTTGGTAAATGATGGGAAAAGATCCTCATTCTTTGTAACAAGAAGACGGGCTTTGAGGGATGTAAGTTGATTGCCTTTTTGTATTGGTCTATTGGGAAATCAAAAAATGGTTTTCTTTTTTCAGGTAATGTTGACTCTTCAATGAAAGTGTGGAAACAGGCCGAATTTTCCTTCTCCAAATATGAGGAGGCTAATTGTTTGACTCGAGCTGACTCTTCTCACATTAGAAGAGATGATGATCGATGGATCTCTCCAAACATGGGTTTTGTGAAGGTGAACTATAATGCCTCTTTTTTGAAGGAAAATGGGCCTACAGGGGTAGCTGTTATAGCACGTGACTCTTCCGATGCTATTTTTGGTGGTGAATCTTCTTTTTTCTTTGCCCTCTCTGTAGCTGCTGCTGAAGCCCAAGCTATAAGGCTTGGAGTTACCCTTGCGGCTACGGAAGGCCTTTCTAGGATCATCCTGGAATCGAATAATCTTGGCTTAATCAATCAGTTAAAGTCCAGATCTTTTTCTATTTTGGAGATGGCGGCTATCGAAGAGGATATCCTTTTCTTATCTTCTTATTTTCTACTTATATTTTTTCCTATGTCCTTAGGCACTGTAATAAAGTGGTTGATTGGGTTGCCAAGAATACTCGGTTGAACTTTTGTCCATCGGATTGGCCTTCTATTGTTCCTCTCAGCCTGAGGACCCTCTTGTAATTCCCCTTTGTTTTATTGAGGTTTTCTTTCCGTCAAAAAGGAGTAATTGTTGTACAAGCCAACATGATTTATAGTCATAGACAATATTGACATTGACGAGTTAATATATATCGTATAAATATGTTTGATAGATTATAACTATTTCACACTGGTGTAATTGTATTTTAGAGAATAGAAAACTTACTTGAGTGAAATATGTATTAATAGTGACAATTGTTGTGCAGGCAAACATGAATTTAATATTTCAAAACATATTTAGAGTTCTATGATTTTTTTAAATATTACGAAATCAAAATCGTTTTAGGTTTCAAAAACTCAAATTGATTACAATCTAGTGGAACAAAAAGTCAAAGAGGAATTTAGGTTTCAAAATGATATGAACAAAAAGAGCTTTTCTAAATGAGAAGGGTTACACTATTAGAAAAAAAAATTAGTTAAACATGCTTATTTGAAAATTAAGCTATATTTTACTAATTTAAAATTTATTTAAATTATAATTATTTTTAAAATTTTAAATTAAAATTTTAGTTAAATTATTTGACATGAATGTCAATGTATTTAACCAAGAGTTTTTAACAGAATCAACAAATATACTTAAAATAATTGTAGAATGTTAGTTTAAATATTTTTTTGAAAAAAATAGCTTAGGAGCTATAATAATAATAATAATAACAATAATAATAATAATAGTAATAATAATAAAGGGTTGATTTTTCATTTAAACAAAAAATACTTAACATTTTTAGTGTAAACTACACTGATAGTCACTGGACTTTTAGGACGCTTTTAATTTGATCACTCAAAGTCCCAAATTGAAAAACTTTCATTACAATCAATAAAATTTTAATTTGATTTTTATTACAGCCGTTGACGTTAAAATATATTCAGTTTTGATCATTGAACTATTATTTTTGAGAAAATCGTCACTAACATTATGTTTTTTAGTTTTGGTTACCCGTCGTTAAAAAATAACAGAAAAAAATAATAGTTCAGTAGAGAAAAGCAAAAAGAAACAATAGATTGTGACTAAAATAGGGAAAATGTAATATTAGTAACCAAAATAGGAAGAAAAAAACTATAATTTTAGTGAGATTTTACTAAAAATAATAGTTCGGTGACCAAAACAGAAAAAAGTAATATATTGATGAAGACAAATGTAGTTTACCCAAAAATTAATGGTAGGTAAACTAACCTACCATGCACAATGGTAGGTCTGCCCCTGGTGTCACGGACTTACTCTTTCTTCTCGCTTGTGCGGCACTTAGACACGCTTGAGTGACTAAGTCAGTCTAAACTTCTTGAAGATGCAAGCTAGGTGTAGTGGAAGAAGAATAAGGCAAGTATGCTTCAAGTAGGAAAGAAGAGAACTCAAGTATTGACTACTTGAAAAAAAGAATTTTATTGGTTTGTAGAATGCTATACAAGATGTTAGGATTCTTAGTTATCTTGGGTTGCTTTGCCAAATGGCCAAAGCCACCTATTTATAGCCTTCCGCCTCCTTAATGGACAGTGGAGATTAATCTAATCCTACGGTTAATATTTTGCTTCTAGAGAAATCTATACAACCTAGAAATATCTTACATCTCCTAGAACTTTCTACACCATCCTAGAATGGTCTAGCCTTAGAGAAATCTCCATAACCTTCTAGAACATTCCATAATCTTTTATCGTATTCTAGGACCTTCTAGAATGTTCTAAAGCCTTCTTCAACGTTCTAGATCCTTCCAGAATGTTCCAAAACATTTTTGAATCTTCTAGAGCCTTCTCGAATCTTCCAGTGCCTTCCATGGTTTTCTAGAACAGTCCAATATGTTCTAGATTATTCTGTAGAGTTCTAGAACTTCCTTTAATATCCTAGAATTTTCCACCAATATCTTTATTCTTCCAAGATAATTCTAAAATTTAGTTGATTTAATTTTTGGTTTGTGACATTCTCCCCCACCTAATTGTTCGACGTCCTCGTCAATTCTCCCTAGTATGACTGAATCTTATCTTCATAGTTCCATAAGGATAACTCATGTTCCCAAGTTGACTCGGCCTTAGAAAAATATTTCCAATGCACCAAGTGTTCAGTGTAGCTTGGATGACTCCCTCGTCCCGAAATTACTCAATGCGCGATAATCTCATTTACATTATGGTCATGAATAGTAGTGAACGCGGTAGGAGCCCTCTTTGATTCAACCCTACTTGGATCTTCTCCATTAGCATGATATGGTTTTAAGAAACTTACATAAAACACGAGATGAACCTCGAGGTGAGATGGTAAAATGATGTGGTAAGCGAGCTTCCCGATCCTTTTTTCCACAGGAAACGGTCCCTCGTACCTACTAAGTAGTCCTTTGTCTACTTTACCATAATTTCGGATGGTCTGTGGAAGTAGCTTCACCATGACTAAATCTTCCTCCTCATACTCCACATGTCTTCTTTTTGTATCAGCTCATTTCTTCATTCTTTTTGTTGTCATTGCCAAGCATGCCTTTGCTAATTCGGACTTTTCTCGCCATCCCTTGGCAAATAGAAAGGCACCAGGACTCTTCCCTGTATAATATGTTACTATAGTGTGGGGAGCTAAGGGTTGCTAACTTGTTGGTAACTCAAATGAACTAGCTCCCGTTGACTTGATCTGCTGTAGGTTGTACAAAAATTGGGCAATATCAAGTAACTTTACCCAATATTTTTTGTTGGTACTCAAAAAATGCCTTAGGTAAATCTCCAATAGAGCATTCACCCACTCAGTTTGCCCATCGGTTTGCAGATAAAAGCTTGTAGAAAAGTTTAACTCAGAGCCCAAAATCTTGAATAGTTTGGTCCAAAATCTCCAGTGAACCTTGTGTCTCTGTCACTCACGATCGATTTAGGAATACCCCAATACTTCACCACATGTTTGAAGAAGAACCTTGCTACATCCTCAGCATTTTAGTTCTTTGGTACTGGGATGAACACCCCATACTTGCTAAATCGATCGACCACTACCAGAATATTGCCACATCCATCCACTGCTGGAAACCCCACAATGAAGTCTATTGAGACACTTTCCCAAGGTCTTTCAGGGATAGGTAAGGGCTCTAGTAGCCTAGCGGGACGATTTTGCTCCACTTTATCTTGTTGGCAAACAAGACAAGTTTTCACGTATAACTCCACATCGTCACACATTTTTGGCCAATAATATGCTTGCTCTACCAAGGCTTGCGTGTGATGTGTCCCTTAATGTCCTACCCATAAGAAGTCATGACACTCCTTTATAATCTCTTTGCGTAGGCCACCCCACCTTGGTGCATAAATTCTCCCTCGTCTGGTGCGAATTAGGCCATCCTCTAGCCAAAATCTACGAGTCATCCCTTGTTTAATTAGCTCCACTAAAATTTTGGCTTGAGGGTCCTCTTCCATACCTTTCATAAACTTCTCCAAGATAGGAAAATTTAGTTACGTATGGCTAGCTAATTCGGCCGTGCGACTTAATGCATATGCCACCAAATTGGCTTTGCCCGGCTTGTACTCTAACTTGAAGTCAAACTCGGCCAAAAAGTCTTGCCATCTTGCTTGCTTTGGGGAGAGCTTCTTTTGATCTTAAAAGTAGCTAGTGGCCACATTATCAGTCTTCACTACGAACTTGGACCCCAACAAGTAATGTCCCCAAGTTCTTAAGCAATGTACAACATCAATCATCTCTTTCTCTTAAACGGTATATCGTCGCTCCATGTCATTAAGCTTTCGACTTTCATAAGCAATGGGATGTCCCTCCTGCATTAGAACACCTCCAATAGCGAAATCAGAAGCATCAGTGTGTACCTCAAATGTTTCGGTGTGATCAGGAAGGGCCAAGACTGGTTCTTCTAGCACAGCTTGCTTCAAGGCTTCAAAAGCTTCTTGACACTTCTCGTTCCAATCCCACACTCGATTTTTCTTCAATAAGTCGATTAAAGGTGTGGCTATTGTTTAATAGCCACCAATGAACCTTCAGTAATAGTTCACCAATCCAAGGATTGATTGTAACTCGAAAACTCTTCTTGGTGGTTCCCATTCTTGAGTGGCTCGTATCTTCGCCTCATCCATGCACAACTTCCCTTGTCCGACAATGTACCCCAAGAATGCTACCTCTTTTTGTGCAAAAGAACACTTTTCTTTCTTTACATAGAACTTGTTTTCCCTTAGAACTTGGAAAACTTGCTTTAAGTGATTGATGTGTTCCTCTAACGACTTACTATATACTACAATATCATCTAAGTACACTATGACAAAGCGGTCCTAGAAAGGTTAGAACATTTTTTTCATAAGTGTACAAAAGGTAGCAGGTGCATTGGTTAGGCCTAAAGGCATAACCAGAAATTTGAAAGTGTTGTACCTCATTATGCATGCGATCTTCGGAATATCCCCGTCAGCTATCCTTTCTTGATAGTACCCTGACCTTAAGTCTAACTTGGAAAACCACCTTGCTTCTCCAAGTTGATCGAATAAGTCAGCAATAAGTGGGATCAGATACTTATTTTTCATAGTAATCTTGTTTAGTGCACGGTAGTCAACACACAGTCGAAGTGACCTATCATTCTTCTTTTGGAATAATATTGGCGCACCAAAAAAAGCCTTTAATGGTCGAATGTACCCAACATCCAACAACTCATTTAGTTGTCTCCTTAATTCCTCAAGCTCGGGAGGTGCCATACGGTAAGGTACCGCGGCATGGGGTCTTGCACCAGGCTCAAGCTCAATAACGTGATCCATCTCCCTCTTAGGTGGAAGTTTTTCGGCAACTCCTTAGGCATGATGTCTTGGTACTCTTCCAAGACCTTCTCAATCTCCCTCGGTACCTCAGCCTTTCTCTCCTCAATTTCCTCTTTGATAGCCATCAAAAAAGTAGGCTCACATTTCTTAAGCCCCTTAAAGAGTTACATGGCCAATAGTGCAGGTACTTGGCTTTCCTTTTCTTGAGATAAAGGTATTATACATGAATGTTCTTCCTCTAATATACATATCGTGTTGGCGAAGGGCATCGGTATGGCACTTACCTTATATAAGAATTTCATGCCAAGTACTATCAAATAATCATCCATAGGAACAACATAAAAGTTGATAAGGCTAGACCACTCACCAAGGTTTATTTTGACGTTGCGAGAAACCAAGGATGGGCTTTGGTTGAGAGTTCAATGCCTTTAGCCATCATTTTTCTACAACATAGGTGATACCCAAACATCTTGTTTTTTCTTCCTTGATGAAGTTGTTTGTTTCTCTAATGTCGACTACGGCACGTACTAGTTGTCCTCTAATCTTCACTTGTACGAACAACAATCCCTTATTTTCGGACTTAGGCACCTCAACATTGGCCTTGATAGAGTTGAGAATATGGAGAGAATCCATACTCGTCTCTACTTGTTATTGAATAGCTTGCTCTCATTCTTCAATTATGGCCGAGAGTTAGCTTTTTTTGGACACTCTCGGGACAAGTGTGGACCCTCGCAAAAGAAACATTTCAAAGGTGGGCGTTTACCTCATTTTTCACCTCTTTTTCCCTTGAAAGATCCTTCCTTATGGGTTGACTTCAGGCTTCCCTCTTTTTATGGTTTACTTCCTCCCCCACCATAACCTTTGTTCCCATTGACTTGGAGCTCTCACTTTTCTTGAATTCAGTGAGGGATTCGGCAATAGCAATGGCAGAAGCGAGGTCTTGTGCACCTCTTCTCTCAATCTCTGACTTAGCCAATTTTGTAAGCCATCACAAAAAGCGTAGAAAGCCTCCTTGTCGGGATAGTCGAGATTCTCCATGAGCACTTTAGAGAATTCTTTAACATACTCCCGGATGCTCCCTTTTTGGGTAAGCCACCTCAGTTTTTCTCGGGCCTCTTTCTCTACATTCTCAGGATAGAATTGACATTTTAGCTCCTTCTTGAATTCCTCCCAAGTAGAAATGGTGCAAACTCCCCTCTCGATCTCCCCATGCCTACAACGCCACCATAGCATCGTAGTATCTTCCAAATAAAGTGAGGCATGATCGATCTTCCTAACATTCTTCACGACATTTGTAGCTCAAAAATATTGTTCCAAGCTCCATAAGAAGTTATCTACCTCATTCGCATTCCTAACCCCTTATACGTTTTGGGTTTAGGAACCTCCACCCTTGAAGGAGTTAAAATTGTGACATATGAGGTAGCTCCACCATCATAAGCTAGTGACTTCTTAAGAAGCACTATCTCCTTCCTCATGTTTCTCAATTCCTCATTTACCTCTTTAAGCTCATCCCTTAGAGCTTTGTTCTCTTCTTTAAGGACAATGATTTCACTAGAAAGAGAATTTGAAGAAGTCTCGCATTGTTGTGAACTCTTATCAGTAGTCTCGTTCAGGGCTCCCAACATTTCCTCTCGGAGCTCATCGATCTTTCCATCAAGCACCTAATTCTATCTCCCTGAACTTGTCCTCCACAACGGCTATTGAAAGCTCTACCTTCATGAGCCTTGTGTCCATGTCCCCCATTTCCTTCCTTCCTTTGGAAGGTCCACGAGACTTCGACCTCCCTCTCCTTTGTTCCTCGCCAACAACACCACTGGCAAGAATGATCTCGTTGTTTGGCATACCTGCTTGATGCTAGTCTTCAGTCCTCAAAACCTTCGCTCTAATACCAAATATCATAGACTTACTCTTTCTTCTCGCCCATGCAGCACTTAGACACGCTTGAGTGACTAAGTTAGCCTAAACTTCTTGAAGATACAAGCTAAGTGTAGTGGAAGAAGAATAAGACAAGTATGCTTCAAGTAGGAAAGAAGAGAACTCAAGTATTGAATACTTGAAAAGAGAATTTTATTGGTTTGGAGAATGCTATACAAGATGTTAGAATTCTTGGTTATCTTGGGTTGCATTGCCAAATGGCCAAAGCCACCTATTTATAACCTTCTGCCTCCTTAATGAAAGGTGGAGATTAATCTAATCATGCGGTTAATATTTTGCTTCTAGATAAATCTATACAACCTAGAAATATCTTACATCTCCTAGAACTTTCTACATCATCCTAGAATGCTCTAGCCTTAGAGAAATTTCCATAACCTTCTACAATATTCCATAATCTTTTATCATATTCCAAGACCTAGAATGTTCCAGAGCCTTCTTCAACATTTTAGATCCTTTCATAATGTTCCAAAACATTCTTGAATCTTTTAGAGCCTTCTTGAATATTCCAGTGCCTTCCATGGTTTTCTAGAACATTCCAAAGTGTTCTATATTATTTTGTAGAGTTCTAGAACTTCCTTTAATATCCTAGAATTTTCCACCAATATCTTTATTCTTCCAAGACAATTCTAAAATTCAGTTGATTTAATTTTTGGTTTGTGACACTGGATGCGGGCGGATACGGTACAGGTAAGGTCTCAAATCCATTATCTACCCACAACCAACGACGGGTATGACATTTTACATCCACACCCGCCCACTACCTACCAAACTCATACCCATTCCCACTGAAACTGAGACAGGTGCGGTACGAAATCCGTAAAATTATACTCGTCTGTCATCCCTAAGTATCATATATCAAATATGTTGTCCGAGAATAATAATGAATTATAGTATTTCAATCTATTAACTTTTCTTATTCAATAAAAACTCTTCAACCAGCTTCATTTTAGAATGAATCTTCAACACTAAAATATTACATCTGGGTGACATATTATGTCATATGAAAAGATTAGTTGGAGATAAGAGTGTTTATCGAGCGAGTCGATCACGAGTTGAGTAATGTTAGACTTAACTCAAGAACTATTCGATTTGTGTTCGATTCGGTACTCGATAAGGTTGATAAAATTTTATTCGACTTATGCTCGTTAAAAAAACTTATTGCTCGACTCGACTTTTTGCTCATTAAGTTCGCTAGAAATTTTACCGTGTTTTTTTAATATACGTAAAATCTAGTAATACTATATAGAGCTTAATATATATACACAAATTTAACCCCCTAAATTGATCAAAATAGTGTATGAAAAAATTCCAAAAATCTAAACTCCAAGGTAACAATCTACAATACACCGAACTAGAGTATTATATAAAAAAATAACGAGCTGTTCAAGAAATTATCGAGTCGAGTTGAGCTTTGTTCGACTCGACTCGTTAAGATCTCAAGTAGAATTCGAGTCAATTTGAATCGAGCATTAACCGAGTCGAACTCAAGCTGCTCAACTCAATTAGCACCACTAATAGCAGAATATACTCACAAGACTTTATCCCAATCTCAACAACTTATGTGCAAGATACTGAGAAATTTATCCCAACTTAACAACTCGTACACAAAATAAATTATCACGAATTTCATTTTTTATAATAGAAGAAGAAATACTATAAAACCAATGCAAGTTCATCCGAGAATAATCCTCATGTAATGAATTGTGTATTTCATTAATTTCATCACCAATCACTCTTGAAAACATGTTTTAATTGAAATAATATTATAATATTGATATATTTACATGTAATATTTTAATTATACATAAATCGAAACGGTGACCATTGAAACTATTATATTTTTTGAGAAACTATTACAAATATATTTTCATGTTTGTGATCATTTATTCTTTTCTGGTTATTCATATTTTATATTATTTCATTTTGAATATTTCTATTAACTTAAAATATATATCTGAGTTGATGTCACGAATTAACACAGACAGAAATTTAGATTAAAATGACGGGAATACTTTTGTTGTAAAGGATAATCATATTGAGCTCTTATGAAATAGCGTACCCAATTGACATAAGAATTAAAACACAATCAATTGGCTCATTATGTTAATAAAAATCTTCCTTGACTGTTAACGGAAGGTAATGAAATGGGGGATAAAAATCCTATGTAATTTTTGGTGCTCTTTCTATATCTAATATTAAAAAATTAAATTTTAAGATCAAATTTTAAATTTTAAATCTTAAACTATAAACTCTAAAAAATATACTATGTCCTTAATTCTTTAAACTCTAATCTTAAACCCTAACATTAAACTTTAATCCTAAACATAATTTTTTTAGTGTGAGGCATACACATGGACACCAAAAAGGGGCATGGATTTGAATTCTGAAATGGGTGAATTGATTCTTTTGTTTATGAAGATTAGATTGTCTCATGTTGCAAGGCGTTGCTCTTTATGTGGTTTTGTGTTCTTGATTTTGTTCCCGGTTTAGGATTTCTTTGAGTTTTCTCTGTCGGGTTAATCCGTTTATTTTTCTGTAATTACTATCATAAGTATTCTTTTTCTTCGACTAGGTTAAGAAAATTTTTTAACAAGGCTCATCGTAGTAACCCATTATTTATCAAAAAAATTATTAATTTCTAGAACAATAATTATCTTCTTTGACTTACATACTTACGAGTATTGATTTTTATTTTGAAAAAAAAAGGAACAAATGGAGATATACCTAGTTAGACAGTAGGTTGAAGGAAAGGATCTAGCTTAATGTGACAAGCCTCATTTATTTATTTTTTCTCTAAGGTGTCTACTAGAACGAATTTAATGACTAATCTTTTTGTATTATGTTGGCTTATATAGGGGGAAGACACTAGCCACAAATTTTAAAGATGTTTCATGTCCAAATCGAAAATAAAACCCTCGACCACTGATTAGGGTAAGAGCAGGCTCTGCCCTGGGCCAGGGCAATAAGGGCATCCGGCCAAGGCCCACCGCTCAGGGAAATTATATATTTGTAATTCTTTTGAAGTATATTTGTTGTTAAGGGTCCAATTTTTTTCTAATACTTATTATTAAGGACCCGTTTTTTAATATTTATTAATAAGTGGCTAATTTTTTTTCAACATTTATTATTAGGGGTCAACTTTTAAAATTTAATTTTTTCTCAATACTTGTTATTAAGGGCCCGATTTTTTCCAATATTTGTTATTATGGGCATACTATTAAAATTTTTTTTCAACATTTGTTATTAATGACCCAATTTTTCAATACTTGTCATTATGGATCTACGCTTAAATTTTTTTCATTACTTGCTATCAGAGACAAGGATTTAAATAGCGGTATGCAGCCGCAACAATGATCGTTATATGGCGGTAACAGTACCATCTGAAACCGCGATACCTACAATTGTTATATGGAGCGTATGTTATTAAAAAAATCACAACCGCGATACTCGCGATGACCGAAATATCATATGTAATGTCCGCAACCACGATAAATATAACATGACCATAAATACGACCGCAACCGCAATTTAAATTTATGATTTAGGGCCATTTTTTAGATTCGTCCTGGGCCACCAAAAACCCAAGGCTGACCCTGGGTAAGAGAGACCCTTACTGTCTCATCTATGCCTCGTAATTTCATCGGTTGCTTTAATATTCATGTTATTTTTTTGACAATATTATTATTCATGTTATTTTTTTACCTTAAGCTGGATTTGGATACGCGTTCACAATCACCGTTTTTTATTTACGATTAAGTTGTGTTATTGATCGTTTTGTCAACGTACCTCATCGTTATATACATATTTATGTTAGTGTTGGTGGTTTTCTATCATACATCGTCGACTAATGATGTTGTTCGTATCTCTCTTTTTCAATATTTTTGGTTGAGATTTTATCCTTTTTCCTTATATGGTCCTTTTATGATCTTAAGTGATTATTTTTTATTTAAATAATTATAGGAAACTGTCTGAATTATGTGCTTAGTTTATTTCTATAGTTGTAAATCCTCATTACAATTTTGAATATTTTTCATTTTTAATAAAACTAGCCCCTTCTAATAAATTTAAAAAAATGACTACCAAATAGTGACCGTTCAGGACCGGGAGACTTTAACGGATCCATTTGAAAGATTACTCTTTTAATCTCATCAGAGGTAAAATCTTCAATTAACATTTTTTCATGTTAGTAGAAGTGGCAGGATGAAGATAAATACCTCACAGGATATTAGAATAATTTCCACCAGATACAAACTTAAAGAGACTCTTAAAATAATTAACACTTAAAACTTGTACCGATATATATCGGATAAAACATGAGGACATAAAGCGTGATATAAAAAAAGTAATTTTCACCAGATACATACATTATGTATCGATATGTGCCACTAATCATATGTACTGATATGCACTATTAATTATTTTAACAATTTTTGAAATTATGAGTACCTAAAGCATGATATAAGAAAGGTAGTTTCCACCGGATAAAAAAATCATATATTGATATGTATCACTAATCATATGCACTGATATGCACCATTAATTAGTTTAACAACTTTTAAAATGATGAGGACCTAAAGCGTGATTATTCCTTTAAAAAAGAATAATTAAACAACACCAATGGTCACTAAACTATTATTGTTTTTATATTTTGGTCACTAAACTATTTGTAAAACCTAAATTTGATTTTGATATAACAAATTGTTTAAGGACCAAATTGCAAAAGTAAATAAATTTTTAAGTATTCAAAAGTCTCACAAAATGACAAGGAAAAGTTTTTCTAAGTCTAAAACTTAAACCCAAAAAAGATTCTAAGTATTTCAAAGCCAAATTCAACAAATACGCCCAGGTGTATCAATACGCCTTAGGTGTTTCGATACTTTTTCACTACTGAAATTTTAATTTTGCAAACCATTTTGATACGGCTATACCTGTTTCGATACGGCCTTCATCTAGGCTTGTATTTTAGGTTATGCGTATCAATACGACTATGTCCGTTTCGATACGACATTCATCTAGGTTATATTCTTGCTTAAGCGTACCGATACGGTCTCCATCGTATCGATACGGGGTGTTAAGATCTTCAAAAATCTTTGCATTTAAAATATGACCGTTGCTTTGTCAGTTATAGGAATCAGCAAACTTTGAAAATTGGTTAATTGTATCGATACGCCCCTAGGAGTACCGATGCATTTTTTCACTAGACTTTTTCCTCAGCTTCTAGTGAGTAAAATACGCCTATACCGTATCGATACGCCCTTGTTTTTACTCTTTATTCGTTTCGATACGCCTTGAAGCATATTAATACGCTATTGCACAACGACTCTTTCTTCTTTTGACAGGTACCAATACGGCTCTTCGTGTACCGATACGGTTGGTTGACAGACAACATTTATTACGGGAAATCAGCTCTTCAACAACTATATTCAATTCTCCAACCACACAAATGGATATAAATCAGTGAAAGGGTATAAATAGAAGTCTCCAAAGCCACTACAACAACTATTGAACAAGTTTAAAGCAATCAAGCAAAAATCCAATCATCCAAGAGCTTTTAGAGACAAATTTTATTGTAACCCACTTGAGTGTTATTCATTGTAATTCTTTGTTCAAGATTGGGTTGTGAGAACTTGTATTTGGGAAAAATACTACCTTTGAGAGAAAATTTCTTTTGTCATTCCACTTCTTGTAAAAAAAGTGAACCTTGATCAAGCTTTAGGTAGAAAGCTTTGATCGATTTGTAACGGTTGTCTCCTTAGCCTAGAAAATGGGAAGAATTCATTAGTGAATTGGTTGAAATCCTTAGTGGGGAGCTAAGGTAGTGGATGTAGAGCTTGTTAGAAGCTTGAACCACTATAAATCACTTGTCCATCATTTTTATCTTTTTGCTTTGCTTCCCTTCAATTTTTTATTTGCCAATTCACCCGGTCTTGGCCATTCGTCGTCAATTGATCATCCCAACAATTGGTATCAGAGCCTAACTTATTAAGGGATTAACATACACTTGAGATGTTCCTAGAGTTGATTTAATCAACCGATATTCAAGCCATGGCGTCTACTTCCGGCCACAACATGTATGAGTCACAATCTATCACTAAACTGCCCTTCTTCAACGGAGACAACTATCCGTATTGGAAGAATCTAATGAGATTATTCATTAAATCCAACGATTATGTCCTTTGGGTTGTAATCGAAGACGGATCATCTATCCCGATGAAGCAATAAGGAGAAAGGCAAGTTTCCAAGGCCAAGCAAGAAATGACCTATGAAGAAAAAAAAAGTTGCAAGTAAATGACAAGGCCTTGCACACGCTCTTTTGTGCGCTTGGACCCGATGAGCACTCGAAGATGTCTTCGTGTACAAGTGCAAATGAGGTGTGAGACAAGCTCGAGACCCCTATGAAGGTACCAACAACGTAAAGGAAACCAAGATTGGACTCCTCAACTTAATTTACAAGAACTTCAAGATGGAGCCCGATGAGAGAGTCGCCAAGATGTTCGATCGATTCTCTGTCATCGTCAATGGTCTCAAAATCTTCAGAGAAATCATCCTCGAAGACAAGCTTATTCGAAAGCTCATATACTCCTTTTCTGAGTTATGGGATAGGAAGAAGACCGCCATCATCGAGGTAAAGGATTTGAAAACCTTGAAGCTCAGTGCTCTTGTGGGTTCTCTCCTTACTCATGAGATCATGAAGCAAGGAAGAGAAGAGAAGAAGATAAAGAAAAATGAGGTAAAGAAAAAAAAAACTCGGCATTGCTCTCAAAGTTTCTCTTGAGGAGAGTGATTTGAGTGAGGAGGAAGATGAAGAGATGGTTATGCTACCCAAAAGGTTCATAAGGTTCATGAAATCCAATAAAGGAAGAAAGTTCCATCGAAGATGAGACTTCAAGAACAAGAACAAGGAGGGGGGAGAAGGATCAACTTATATGCTTTGAGTGCAAGAAATCGGGGCATATAAGGACCGATTGTCCTCAACTCCAAAAGAAGAGCTTCAGGAAGAAGAATAAGCTCAAGGCTCATGTTGCTACTTGGAGTGATGAGGAATCATCCGAAGAAGAGGAGCAAGAAGTGGCCAATCTTTGCCTCATGGCTCTTGAAGAAGATCCTAAGGTAACCTCTAACCCATCCACTTTTGATTTTACATTTGATGAGCTTCAAGAAGTTTACGATGAGTTGTAAGAGGTTTATGAAGAGTTGGTAGAAAAATTCAATAAATCGATTTTGAAAAACAAGAAAACAATTTCCGATTTGAAAATCCAAAACGATTCTCTTTCTAAAACCAACTCGGAACTTGAAAAGAAGGTTTGTGATTCACAAGAAAATCAAAAGTATTTTGAAAAGCAAAATGTTGATTTAAACAACCTTCTTTCTGAGTTTCATGATCATTACCACAAAGAGGTGAATGATCTCAAAGCTTCATTGAATAAAGTTGAGAAATCTAGTTTTGAAAAAGGACAAACTTCAAAACCTAACTTTGTAAAAAGGAACTTTGGAGGCTACAAACAAAGAGACTTCCAAAGGCCCTCTAGAGGTAAAAGGATTAGAAGTGTTTGGGTTCCTAATGACCTAATTGCTTCTAATGATATTCATCATATTGCTTCTTGGATTCCCAAGGGAACCAAGATTTTGGGAGCTAATACTCATGGACCCAAAATGATTTGGGTACCAAAAATCAAGACCTAATCTTTGTTTGTAGGGGGCATTGCTACAAGGCCAAAGCTTTAAGTGCAAATTCGTGGTTCCTTGATAGTGGATGCTTGAGACATATGACCGGAGATAAGAGTAGATTCTCGAAACTAAATTTAAGAAGATGAGGATTAGTGACATTTGGTGATAACTCCAAAGGCCAAATTGAAGGAATTGGTTCCATTGGTAATCAAACTTCCATACTTATTGGAAATGTCTTATATGCCAATGGTCTTAAACATAATTTGTTAAGCATAAGTCAACTTTGTGATAAAGGTTTTGTTGTGATTTTTTATTTATATGGTTGCAAAATTATAAACATCGAAACCCAAAAAATTGTGCTTTTTGGTCATCGCATAGGAAATATATACATGGTGCATTTAGATGACATTCATATTTCCAATACATGTTTTGTAGCTAAATATGAGCATGATTCATGGTTATGACATAGAAAACTAGGGCGTGCAAGCATGGGTGTTTTGGAAAAATTAGTTTCAAATGATCTTGTAAGAGGTTTGCCTAAAATAAATTTTTCAAATGAAAAAATTTGTGATGCTTGTGTAAAAGGAAAACATAAAAGAGTTTCTTTCAATCCTATTAATGATGTTTCGACAAGTAGAGTTTTATAATTGATCCAAATGGATCTTTTTGACCATATTAGAACAACTATCTTGGGTGGAAAATCATAGGCATTTGTTTTAGTATATGACTATTCTAGATATACTTGGGTTCTATTTTTAAGTACCAAGGATGAGGCCTTAGAAAAATTCATCTCATTTTCAAAAGAAAAGCAAAACGATTTTGGTCAATTTATTTCACATATTCGAAGTGACCATGGAACCGAATTTCAAAATCTAGGTTTTGAAGAGTTTTGTAACCCAAGTGGTATAAGCCATAATTTTTTAGCTTCTCGAACACCTCAACAAAATGGGGTTGTTGAGAGGAAAAATTGCACTTTAGAGGAAATGGCTAGAACCATGCTTTGTGAAAACAATTTGCCTAAGTATTTTTGGGCGGAAGCCACTAATACGACTTGTTATATTATTAATAGAGTAATGATTAGGCCTATTTTGAAGAAAACTCCTTATGAACTTCTCAAAAACAAAAAGGCTAACATTGGCTATTTTCATCCATTTGGTTGTAAATGCTTTGTTTTAAACAATGGAAAAGATAATTTAGGCAAATTTGATGCCAAAAGTGATGAAGCTATTTTTCTAGGTTACTCTTTAAACTTTAAAGCCAATCGTGTATTTAATAAAAGAACTTTAGTAGTAGAAGAGTCTATACTTGTGGTTTTTGATGATAACCTCCTTCTGAGGAAGGATTCTTGTGATGATGATGATGTAGGAATTTTTATGCCAATTATGGTAGAGGACAATCATCAAAGGTAGATGAAGTTCAATAAAAAGATGAACCACAAGATCCACCTCTAGAAGCCTTGAAAGACATGACTCTAGAGGAAAAGGAGGTCTCCTACCCAAGGGAGTTCAACTATGTCAAGGTGGTGAGATTTTGGGTGATCCATCCAAAGGGGTAACCACTAGACTCTCTCTTAAAAATGCTAGCAATGTTGTATTTATTTCATGCATTGAGCCTAAAAATATAAAAAAAAGCATTAAAATATGATTATTGGATATTGGCTATGCAAGAGGAATTAAATCAATTTGAGAGAAGTCAAGTATGGACATTAATTGATAGGCCTGGTAATAAGTCTATCATAGGAACTAAATGGGTTTTTAGAAACAAACTAGATGAGAGCGGTAACATAGTGAGAAACAAGGCTAGACTTGTTGCTCAAGGTTACACTCAAGAAGAAGGAATCGATTTTGATGAAACCTATGCACCAGTAGCTAGAATAGAAGCTATTAGGATGCTTATTGCATTTACATATTATCACGAATTCAGGGTTTTTCAAATGGATGTCAAAAGTGCTTTTTTAAATGGTTTTATTAATGAAGAGGTGTATGTAGAACAACCACCCGGTTTTGAATATCCAAAATACCCAAACCATGTTTTTAAACTTTTAAAAGCTTTATATGGTTTGAAACAAGCTCATAGAGCTTGGTATGAAAGATTATCAAGTTTTCTAATTGAAAAAAGGTTTTGACAAAGGAAATGTGGATACTATACTCTTTATTAAAAGAAATGGAAAATACATTTTAGTAGTTCAAATCTATGTTGATGATATAATTTTTGGTTCTACTAATGAGCTGTTTTGCCAAGATTTTGCTAAGTTAATGCAAGGTAAGTTCAGAATTAGCATGATGGGGGAGCTCTCATTCTTCTTGGGACTCCAAATTAAACAAAGGAAGGATGGCATCTTCATCAATCAAGCTAAGTAAATCAAGGACATGCTCAAGAAGTTTGGCTTGGAAAATGTGAAACCTCAAACCACATCAATGAGCTCTTCTACAAAGCTTGACAAAGATGCAGGAGGTAAGTGTGTTAATTTAAAGCTTTATCACTTTATGATTGGATCTTTGCTTTAGCTTACCGCAAGTAGACCCGACATTATGTTTAGTGTTTGTGTGCTAGATTTCAAGCTAGTCCTAGAGAATCACACCTTATAGCCATAAAGAGAATCTTTAGATATTTTAGAGATACACCTTGTTTAGGCATTTGGTATCTTAGAGATTCCTCATTTGATTTGCATGCTTATTCGGATGCGGATTGTGGAGGTTGTAAGATAGATAGAAAAATACCTCTGATACTTGTCAATTCCTAGGTAGAATGCTTATATCTTGATTCTCTAAGAAACAAAATAGTGTAGCACTATCTACCACCGAAGCGGAATACGTATCGGCCGGAAGTTGTTGTGCTCAAGTCCTTTGGATGAAGCAACAACTTTTAGATTATGGAATTGATGTAGGTACCATCCCTCTCAAGTGTGACAACATTAGTGTCATATGTCTCACTAAGAATCCCATCCAACATTCTAGAACCAAGCACATAGAGATAAGACATCATTTCATTAAAGATCATGTCTTGAAAAACGATGTTGTTCTAGAATATGTAGACACATTGAATCAATTAGCGGATATCCGTACCAAACCTTTGGACAAAGAGCGATTTTGGTCTGTTAGGAGAGAGTTAGGTTTAACTAACCTTTCTTGAGCCTTAGAGCCTTTTAGGTCTTAAACTTTTGCTTGAATTTGGTTGATCTCATTGCTTATGTGTTCTTGCTCTTATATCCATCTATGATTGTTTCTATGGGGAGTATGCATATATTTTTGATCATACATAATGTTCATATATCATACACATGCATTTCGATTCGAGTAAAATCGAATTTTTGAGCAACTTGATGACAAAAATGACATTTCTAGCACAAGTGTATCGATACGGTGTTTCGTGTATAGATACAGGCTCTTGAACGTGTTTTGGTACAGCTTTAAATGTACCAATACGGGGTCGCGTATCGTAACGGCTTATAACTTTTCGGAACTATGTTTCGATACACCATGTGGTGAATCGATACGCGTAGCCGTTGGACAGTTTAATGGGCATTAAAAGAAGGTTTCCATCTTTAAATCAAACACCATTTTTCTCTCAAACCCTAGATACGAATTTTTCCTATAAAATCCTCTCAAACCCTTTTGCTTTTCCACACAAATCTTAAAATCTTTTGAGTGTTTTTGGGTTTCTCATTAAACCTTAACAAAATCATCAAGTTTTGTGCATCATCATCTTCTCATTCATCCATAATAGGGATGGTAAAATTACCCATCCTCGACCCGACCCGGTGTGCCCCGACCCGGTGTGCCCCGACCCGGTCGAGTTTTTTCTTATGATTTTTGGGGATCAGGGCGGGGCGGGTTCGGGTATGATATGAAAATTCCTCGCCCTGCCACAGTATTTTTTTATTATTTTTATTTATTTTTATTATATTTATAAAAATACCACTATATATAAATACTTTTAGGAGTTACAAGCTATTTTTTAGTTTGTGTTTATCATACATTTTTGTTAGATATTGTTCGAATTTTAACATATCTGATTCTAAAAGTCAATAATGGAGTTTATTTTTTAAAATATGTATTTTTTTCTTCATATGAGTAATTTAATTGTTTTTATTTTATTTTTTTATATAGTTTAATGTCTGTGAAATTTATATTTTGTAAATATAATGGCCGTTCGATCGAATCTAACATTTATCGTCGACGAAATTTAATATATATTTTTTACATTTTCAGGTTGGGCCGGGATCCGATTTAGGGTTTATAAATCGGGACGGGGTGGGGCGGGTAAATTATTATTTTATTTCCGGGGCAGGGCGGGGTCGAGTTTTGGGATTAATATATCGGGGCAGGTTCGGGGCGGCCAAAAACCCGCCCCACCTCGTTGCCATCCCTAATCCATAATCTCATATTCAAGGTATAAATTCTTTTTCTTTTCTTTTCAATTTTGTTCATATATATATATATATCGTTTTATTCAAAATTGTATATTTAGTATGTATATAACTTTGTTTTCAAAAATTTTGTAAAAACTTTTTCAAAACTAAAATTTTTTTGTTCGAATATAAATTTATATTGTATATTTTTCAACATTGTTTTTCAAATTTTATTTTACCAAAAAAATTTTTATACTTGTATAGGTTTTTAAACTATATTATATAGATTTTTAACAATACCTTGATCATTGGATTGCTTGTTGGATAGAATGTGTTGATTTATGCACACATTTTTGTTTGATTTTGATTTCAAGATTTTACCATGGCACCTAAGAAATGAACAAGAAAATATATGGCCTCTAGTCCCAATTCTCCTAATCAAAATCCCAAAAATATTAGTAATCGACCCAACCTTACCCATATTTTTTAAAAAAATGTTTTAATGAGCCAAGATATCCAAATGCTATGGATCGATTTAAACATTACCAAGATTATAAAATCTTCCATGAGTGCACTGTTTCAATCCCGATTTTATCTTCCGAAAGATTTAGATTTTGTTATCTTGAGTTGATGCAACAATGGAAGTTTATGCAATTTTTAGCCTTACCTAGAATTTTATACCGAAACCTTGTTTTGATTTTTTACTTAAATGTCCGGTGTATTTATAATGAATGTAAATCCAAAGTTGTTGCTATCGAATCTTATCTTATGGGTAAAAATTTTCAAATTGATTCATCGATTTTAGCAAACTTTTTGGGTTTTGAGGATGTGGGAATTGATAATGAGAATTCCTTGGGACATATCCTTGGTGACTCCGTAACTAAGGGTGATCGGCTCGAAGCTCGTCAGGCTCGGCTCGGTTCAGCTCGAAATGGACAATTTTTCTATAATTTTTTATAAAAGATGGGGCCTCGTTAAAAACCTCTTCATAACCAACACTAAAACGAAATTCAATGTCGGAAAAGGGGAAAAGAGTGCCCAAAAAGTAGATTAACCAAATAACCAAGAAATGTTCTTCCAATACAAACACTCAATCAAAAAAATACAAAATAAAACAACAACCAACTGAGGAAAATGAAACTACAAACATGCGCCGATCTTCATAAAACAAAACAATCTCCAACAACAATCCATTAGTTACTTTTGCCTTCCATTATCCTAGTCCAAGGCTCCAAGCGCTCCATTCTTTGCTCTTCTCCTGATTTTCTTGAGCATATTTATTATAAAGTCATTAAAAATCAACTTATTATTATGCAAAAATAAATTGCAAAGCATCATAAAATTTTATTAACAAACCTAAAGAGCAGGCAAAATGATTTCCTCCGGTTGATCTTCATCAAATTTATGCAAAAAAATTATAAAGCCATTAGCTAAAAATAAATTTCAAAAAACTAAAAAAGTGTACACATACATAACTAATCCTTACTTTGTTCTTTCTCTTCAATCCATGGAGAGATCGACATCAATCTCCTGTGCAAATTAACATTTGTACGGTTTCAGGACTTAATGATGATCTATAAGGATCAATTACACAGCTTCCAGCACTAAATGTGGCCTTTGAAGCTACGGTAGTAATGGGAACACCCAAGACATCCATGGCCAATCGTGACAAAATACGAAATCTTCCAACTTTTTTTTTCCACCATAATAAAGCATCAAACTTACTCTCTTGAGGAATATAACACCCTTCCTCAAGATATAAATCAACTTCAGATTGTCTATTCTTAGTTAATTCCTCACTTCTCACGGCTTGCAAAATTTCCAATAATCCTGGAGTACTTCCCGTTCCTCCACCATAAACATTTGCACTAGTTCCACATTCACCCATTTGCTCTATTAGGGGAGGAGAATACAAATTCACGTACTCATCATAAAGTTCATACAAAGTTTCTCTAACTTTATGTATATTCTCCCTAACCACATCAGGAGAAAACATTTTTGGAAAAGTAATCTCAATAACCTTCATTTTCAATCAAGGGTCCAACACTGCACCTATAGTCATGAGTATATTACATTCACCCCAATATTTATCAAACCTTTCTTTCATGCTTGTCACCATGCCTTTAACAAAATCATCAGAAGATTTAGAACTGGTATCTAACAACAATTTAATTCTGTAAATCTCACTAAAAACAAATTGGAAGTGGGATACTCGGATCCTGAAATAACATTTGTAGTATCATAGAACACTTTCAAGATTTCAAGTAATTTTTCAATTTTACCCTAATCCTCTAAACTAGGACAATAAACATATTCTCTATCTTCCAAAGCAAGTCTAGCAAATACTTCTTTGAACTTGATTGCGCAAGCAAGCATCTCATAAGTAGAATTCCATGAGTCTTGCATTCCAAAACCAATCTCTTCTACTTTATGTTATATTGTTGAGCAAATTCGTCAAACTTCTTCAATCGTTGTTCACTTCCATTTAGATAATCAACTGTATCATGAACATTCTTGATGATGTTTGACTTGTTTGAGATCGTGCTGCACCATAATATTTAAAATGAGGGCACAACATCGAACATGAAAAAATTTGCCACCACAAATCAACCTCTTAGTCAGTGAGAAAGTGTCTTTCATGATTTGTATGCAAGAATCATTTGCGGAGGCATTATCCACAGAAACTGTGAATACCTACAAAAAATACAATATTGATTAGTGCTAATTTGATAATAGGTCAATATGCATAAAAGATTAAAAGTAACTTACTTTGTTCTCGATGTCTTTGCCTTTCCGAGGAGGAGGTATGTGGACAAAATTTAGCACTCGCTTTTGAAGATAAAAACCATATATTCTATCTTTTGAGGTTTGGAGCGCCATAAGTTAGTGGTCAAAGAAATTTTGTCCACATTCTTCAACTTGTTCTTCTCAATCTCATAAACTTTGAAAGAATCATTTCTTATAGTATAGCGTGACACACTTTTCCATTGTGGTATTCCCATCTTCAACATCATATTAAAGCCTTCTTCAACAATAGAAAAAGCATGCTCGTGCATAACAATCCAATGTGCAATTCCTTCTCTCATTTTCAACGGATCAAACTTACCATCATGCAGAGCACTAACAAATTCAGAACTTGGAGAACCCGCAGTTGAACCAAAGGTAAAAGGTTGATCAACTTTTGTTGTCGTATGTGCACTTTTCTTTGTGTACATTTATCCGAATGGAACTTTAAATGACTTGTAGGACCACCTCTAGAAACGGTTAGAAAAGTCTTACAATACACACAAGGAACTTTCCAAACTTTAGAGTTTCCTGCACGTTGAGGTTCCCCAAATTCCTTTCAAACAGCAGATTTTTTTGCTATCTTAAAAGGATATAATTCGGATTCATCTTCAGTATTACGAACCTCACTATTATTATTGGTGGCATTAGTTTGGGGAACATGCACTTCTGCATTTTCTAGATCAATTTCATCTTCATCCATCTCATTTGCATCATCCAAATTTACCCCAAATTCCTCTGCAATAGGAGTTGAATGGCCATCTGATGTTCCCAGTCCAATAGTAGACATTCTTAGATTACAAATAAAAAATAAAGATTAATTATATAAAATAAAATAATTCACAATAAAAATTAAGTACAGTAAAAAAGGAAAGAAAGAAATATAAAATGAAAAAACAGTTTCAAAATAAAAATTATCTAATGATGAATTTGAGATCACAACAAAGTTCAGGACTTGCTGACCACAACAAAGTTCAAAACAGTTTCAAAATAAAAATAAAGTTCAGAACTTATTACATGACCACAACAAAGTTCCAACACTTATTCTAAGTTATTAGCTACTTTAAAACTTGCTGACCTTCCAATTGAGATCAAGATCACAAAACTTCATTGCTTCAAAAACAAACGTGGAACCAGTTCAGAACACTCCAGTACCAAACTTTGTGAATTGATCAGAATGCTATTATAGAAATAATCAAAAAACAAAAAACACTAGCAAAAAGAATCTAGAGAATGCTCTAGTTAACACAAATAACCCAAAGTTTAACAACAGCAGCGTCATTTGAAAATGAAAACTTGGAACTACAAGTTACCTACAGACTAAACTTAGCTAATTAACAGAAAGCTGTCGCAGCTTTCTATTCTCAAATCCATTAGAAAAGTTAAAAACAATCAATAAAACCTCTCTAAGCTTTAGGGATCAAGTTGAATAATAAGGAGTTAAGAGTTAGAACTTTGAAGTAAGTAGAGATACTTTGACACAAGGAAGAACCTGGTGGTGGACTGGCGGGCTACTGGACGACGCTGTCGTTGGCTAATGTCAGGTCACCGGTGGAAGCTTCAAGGAGTTAAGAGTTAGAAAGCTGTCGCAGCTTCTATTCTCAAATCCATTAGAAAAGTTAAAAACAATCAATAAAACCTCTCTAAGCTTTAGGGATCAAGTTGAATAATAAGGAGTTAAGAGTTAGAACTTTGAAGTAAGTAGAGATACTTTGACACAAGGAAGAACCTGGTGGTGGACTGGCGGGCTACTGGACGACGCTGTCGTTGGCTAATGTCCGGTCACCGGTGGAAGCTTCAAGGTGGTCGGCACTCGGCTGCGTGAAATATTTGTGTCTGAGGGAGATGAAGTGAGAAAGGGGGAAATGAAATTTGGGTCTCTAGGGTTTTGTGGTTAATTTTTTTAGGATAGCAGTGCAGCACGTGATAAATGGGGTAAAAGAGTTGGGTTTTGTGTTTTATTTTTTATTTTTTTATTCGTAGTTTATTTTTTTATTTTTTTTATTCGTAGTTTATTTTTTATTTTTTATTTGTAGTTTTGTAAATTTATTTTAGTTGATAATGTCCAATTTATTTTAGTTAATTTGTTTTTAGTGTATTTACTCCCAATTTATTTTATTGTTTTTCTTTGCTAAACAAATTATTTTTACTGCACATATATATATCTATATAATTATTTCGAGCTTGTTCACAAGCTTTTCGAGCCGAGCTTGGGTCGGCTTGGCTCGGCTTGTTTAGGTCTCGAGCCGAGTTCGAGTCCGAGTCAAGCTTTGACCAAGCCGAGCCTGATTAGCTCGCGAGCCGGTCAGGCTCATTATCACCCCTATCCGTAACCGTGCTCGATGCTCAAGATCGCATCCTTCACCTTATGATCACTTGGTGGTTTCGCCCATCCGGTGGAAAGTTCTCAACGATCCGTCAAGTTGATGACTTTTGGATTCGATGCTTTCGTGAGGGTAAACGACCGAACCTTGCTCAAATAATGTTTGCGGAGATCGTTTTTCTTTCGCAAAACCGCCATACAACTCTTGTCTCATCCTTCACATATGGCACCGCTTTGAGTTTTCTATTTCACAATATTGGAATTGATTGCTCTTATGATGTTTCTTAACCTCTCACTGATACGATCGGTGAACGTTCTCTCCACCGAGCCAAGTTCACATACTTTAATGGAGAATGGATTCGACTTGCTAATCTACCTCAGGGCATTCAACCTGATCCAGCTGTGGCTCCTTAAGCGGTTCTGGTTCCTCAAGCTCTAGTAGTCCAACCTTCTCTTGATGCTCTCATAGCCTATCTCAACGAGCAATTTACTACTTTGGGCACTAATATTGCATCTTTAGATACTACCATGACTTCTGGGTTTGTCGCTATCGACACTCGTTTCACTTCTTGGGAGGAGCGAGTTCTTGTCATTGAGAATTGCCAAGCTTCTATGGACATATCCCTTACCGCTTTTCATGGCGAATGGCATCAATCTCTTGGAACCCATGCCAATAAAGACGATGAAGATGATTCTTAGACATCTTGCATATCATCTCATATCATTTTAGTCTTAGTTTTATGCACCTATGTCTTTATGTTTTTGAACTCATATGCTTTGGTTTATTTCCTTTGGTTTATGTTTTTAGGAATTAAGTTGGATTTGATTATGTTGCTTTGAATTATGCTTTGAATTTTAACGAATACGTTGTTTCCTTTAAATGCTTGGAGTTTCTTTATTGCTTATATCTATTGCTTTAATTTTATATCTTATTGATTTTGATCTAACAAAAAGGGGAGAAGTAATTGAGCTAAAATTTTTCAAAGTTAAGTCTTTTAGTCTTAAAGTAAGGGGGAGTACTTTTCAAAGTTACTTAAAAATTTACTTTGGTTTTGCTATATCAAAAAGGGGGAGATTGTAAAACCTAAATTTGATTTTAATATAACAAATTGTTTAATGACCAAATTGCAAAAATAAATAAATTTTTAAGTATTCAAAAGTATCACAAAATGACAAGGAAAAGTTTTTCTAAGTCTAAAACTTAAACCCAAAAATATTTCTAAGTATTTCAAAGCCAAATTCAACAAATACGCCCAAGCGTATCGATACGCCTTAGGTGTTTCGATACGGCTATACCCGTTTCGATACGGCCTTTATCTGGACATTTATTTTAGGTTATGCGTATCAATATGACTATGTTCGTTTCGATATGACATTCATATGGGTTAAGTTCTTGCTTAAGCGTACTAATACAGTTTCCATCGTATCGATACGGGGTGTTAAGATCTTCAAAAGTCTTTGCATTTAAAATATGACTGTTACCTTGTCAGTTATGGGAATCAGCAAACTTTGAAAATTGGTTAACCGTATCGATACGCCCCTAGGCGTACCGATGCATTTTTCACTAGACTTTTTCCTCAGATTCTATTGAGCAAAAACCGTACCAATACGACTATACCGTATCGATACGCCCTTTTTTTACTCTTTATCCGTTTCGATACACCTTGAAGCGTATCGATATGCTATTGCACAACAGCTTTTTCTTCTTTTGACAGATACCGATACGGCTCTTCGCGTACCGAACGGTTGGTTGGCAAACAACACTTATTGCTGGAAATCAGCTCTCCAACAGCTATATTCAATTCTCCAACCACCCAAACGGATAGAAATCAATGAAGGGGTATAAATAGAAGTCTCCAAAGCCACAACAACAACTATTGAACAAGTTTAAAGCAATCAAGCAAAAATCTAATCATCCAAGAGCTTTTAGAGTCAAATTTTATTGTAACCCACTTGAGTGTTATTCATTGTAATTCTTTGTTCAAGATTGGGTTGTGAGAACTTGTATTGGGGCAAAACACTACTTTGAGAGAAAATTTCTTTTGCCATTTCACTTCTTGTAAAAATAGTGAACCTTGATCAAGCTTTGGGTAGAAAGCTTTGATCGATTTGTAACGGTTGCCTTTTTAACCTAGAAAAGGGGAATAATTCATTAGTGAAATGGTTGAAATCCTTAGTGGGGAGCTAAGATAGTGGATGTAGAGCTTGTCAGAAGCTTGAACCACTATAAATCACTTGTCCATCATTTTTATCTTTTTGCTTTGCTTTCCTTCAATTTTTATTTGCCATTCACTCCTCTTGGCCATTCGTCGTCGATTGATCATCCCAACACTATTTCTGGCAAAATTATTATGTTACATTCTATTCTTACATTTTTCATTGAGTGTTAAAAATTAACGAAAATGATGATGTGATTTGGTTTAATAGTATTTTAATCCTTAAAATTTATATATTCTATCAATTAGATCATAATTCGAAATAACCCATTAAATTTAGGCATAAAGCCAAAAAAATGCCCATAATGTTTGACTGAATAGTCATTTTGGCCCCTATTCTTTTTTGAAACAATTTGACCCTTAACATTTCATTTTGGGTCAAAATGACGCTCCTCTATGGATGAAAACTGTTAGTCAACTAACACTAAACAATTTGAAATGACTTGAATGAAAGACATGTCAATAGGAAAAATAATTTTATATTTTATATAATTTTATAAAATAATTTTTTTTAATTGATGCGGCATTCTTTAAAGCTAATATATTTGTCTATATGACACTCTCATGTTATTGTGCATTGCCATGTAGATTTGCCACACTATTTCAATCCATTTAGGGTTTGCTGACTAACAATTTTTATTCGTAGAGGAGTCGTTTTGACCCAAAATAAAATATTGAGAGTTAAATTGCTTGAATAATTAATAAGAGTCAAAATTAGTATCCAGTCAAACGTTAAAAATTATTTTGTCATTATACCTTAAATTTAACTCTCATTTTAAATATTTGAACCAAATCATAAATTTCCTATTTTTCATCTCTTTCTTCTTCGTTTGCTCCTCCCTCCGCCCCTCCAACGTCCCCAACTTTGAGTACCCATCGTTGGGAGAATAGAAATCGGTGGCGGTTACAATTATAGAGGTCCTAGGTATACCCCACCATAGGTCATTCACGCACCTCAGCTCAAAGCACACGTCATTAATCCGTGCACGCTAAAAGAGATATTCGTTCAAATCTACCGTGGTTGATTTTTCTAATATCAAGATTTGATATTTTCTCCGTAACCTTCTTTACATCTTTTTGAATTTCAGTTTCTATATGTTTGTGGGTTCAGTAAAATTTTGAGTTTTTTCATAACTGTAATCACTCATTTTTATTCGGTTTATAAATATTGTTAATATACTAGCATAATAATTAACAGGGTATTATTATTGCATGTATGCATATTATGTTATAGGTTTACTATATATATGTGATTAATGAGTGTAAAACATGTATGTGATATGTGTAAGTGCATGCGTGTTATACGTATTATGTATGTGTATGTGTATAGGTGTTGGTATATGTGTACCATATGTATGTTTATATTTTGTACATGTATTGTTTGCACATGTATAATATATATGACCAAAAGTATGTGTTTGTGTTTAAACGCATGTAATATGTATGTTGATTTGTATACACGTATGTCAGTCTATATGTATTTAGCTTAATGCCATTGTTGTTGTTATTTGTATGTATATGTATTATTATTAGCAATATTATTTATTATTAGTGGTATTATTGGGTTAAAGTTAAAATGGATCTGTAAATATATAAAAAAAACCATATAAGTTATTATTAAATGTCCAGTCCAATATATTACAAGGTCCATTATAGTTTACAAGGCCCATTTTGGCTTGACCCAATATCTTAAAAACCCAAAAAAAACCAAATCTGATACCCCTTATTTTCCTTGCAGCCGTCACCCTCCCAACCATTGGATCAAGATTTGATCCAACGGTCCAGATGACACTAAGATGATATAGCTGGCGCGCGTGTAATTCACCCCCGGGGCTGCTCGTCTCCCACTCGCGCGTGACCGTTCGTTTTCCCCTGCCACGTGGCATGATCAGAGACCACCACTTCACCCTGTAGAACGCATCAGGGCCGTCGATCTTCAGGAAATCCTAACCGTTGGATCAGATCTGATCCAACGGCCAAGAACGCATATGGCCGAAGACGCCACCACCATACCTCCCCCACGCCGTCGTACCAACCACCATGCTCAGATGCACCAAAAATCAAAATACAGGGTGTCAATACCAAATCGAACAAGACATGTATTGTATTTTATATTCTACCAAAAAATGAGATCATAACAAGGATATAGGCAACCCAACAAAAGTGTATTATCATCAGTTTCAGAAATAAAAAAAACCCTATCTACTTGTTTATTTTTGAACAAAAAAATCTGAAAAGGTATACATCATTTTTAGCTTCGCATGTATGCTTACAAACAGAAAATAGTACAAAACGTAGAGGAGATGTAGGTTTACCTTTGCCGTTTAAGCCCATTTTCACCGGCAATAAGCCGTCGGGCTCTTAAGCCAAACACGGTGAACCGGTAAAGAAGAGGGGTTGTTTGGTTCTAGTTTATAAAACGTTTTTAAAAAATGAGGGAGAAGGAGTTTCGGTTTTGTTTTTTAGATCTAGAGAAATACATCTATTTCTCCTAAAATCTAAGGCGGGACGTGGGTTTAGTGTGAGAAGGGGAGTGTTTTAGGTCGTGGATTGAGGGCTGCCGGTGCCGACGAGCGGCGGCCGGCAGTGGCTAGTGGTGGCCGAAATCTAGGTTTCAAGAGAGCCGGCTTCAATATTAGAGAGGGGAGAGGATTTTGTTTTATAAAACAAAATTTTGAATGGCAAAAATCTAAAATCAGACCTGATAAGGTCTATTTATAGACTTTTATTTTTCAAAAATGGAGAAATTGCCTCCTAAGGACCATCGTCCTTTTCGATTTTTCAAAACGGGCTTCCCCCTTGGTCCAGTTACAATCCCAATCCCCCATTTTTTAAGGAAACTCCCAATTTAGTCACTGAATTAAACCGAATTCAGGTTTTAAATGGTAAAATTACCTCCTTAACCATCCCGCGTTTTTGGATTTTTCATTCCGAATGTCCCCTTTGGTTTAATCAGATTTCCAGTCCTTGCAAGTTCTTCCCGGGTTATAATTCGGTCTTCAAATGTTTGTTTTTTTATTTGTTTATTTAAGTATTCTGTTTTCAGTTTATTTCATTTCAGTCCCTCTGTCTTTTTTATTGTTATGGTTGTGTTTTTGGTATAATTACATTTCCATTTTATGTCTCAAGCTCCTTGGTGTTCTTGCATTACATGCCTTTATGTTTTTATCATGTGTTTTTAGTTGTCATATTATGTTTTTTGTGTTTTAGTTTATTTTGTCTGTGTTATATATATCTATTTTGTACGCTAAGTTTTAATTTCGTTTGTACATCATGTTTATGTGATTCTTCATGTTTTTATTTATTTAGGTTGATGTATGATGTGCATTCATCCATGTTTTTATAATATGCATTTTATCGTGCTAATGTATCTTATGGTTTATTTGTGCATGTTACATACTTGTGTTTTGATTAAGTGATCATGTTTAGTTTAGTTGTTTATCTTGAATATACGCATGATAGTATGTTTTGTTTTTGTTTTGTATTTTAGGTTACATATTAAAAATGAGTGATTTTTGTTACATATAAATATCGTGACGTGTTTTGGCATATGTATGTAATTTGTGTCACGTGATAAAGTTTTGTTGTAACGTGGTGATAATATGGTTTTGTCATTTTAGTATCATGTCCTATATCATGTCATGCATATTGCATTTGTGTTTTTAGGTACTTAAGGATATTGTATTTAGTTCATTTAACTTTGAAGCATGTCTTTTACCATGTTTGTGTGTATATGCTTTATTTATGTTTAGTCTAGATCCTTGAATATGTCATTTATATCTATGTTCATGTATTTTGTTACTTTTTGTTTAATATTATGAGATTCTTGTTTTTTATCTTTTAGTATCACGTCAATGTAAATTGTATGCTTTATTTTTATTTTTAAGTTGCATTTCGGAAATATTATTGTCAAGGCGGTGCCCTTTTATCCGAGCGTAAACGGGGCCAGTATCAGGCGTAGTGACGGTGGTTGGACGTTTACTCTCGGATAACGGGGCCTTTAAAATCTACTCGCACTTATAACCAAATCTTAAATTGATCGTCACTTTAATCCGAAAAGTTTAATATTAATAAAGCGGTAATTACTAAAGTACCAATTTTGGGCGGTGTGGGGGTGCTAATCCTTCCCCATCCGTAACCGACTCCCGAACCCAAAGTTTTCAAAATCTCTGGTTTTTATGGTGTCCGGCCTACCTAAGTGGCCGGTGGCGACTCCGATTTCTAAAACAAAATACGATATTTTTAAAACCCCACATAATAAATATTTTAATACTCAAAAGACAAACAACACTTCAAAAACTCGGTATTTTTTAGCGAAACGGACATCGCTACAGATGGCGACTCCGCTGGGGACAATTTTTTTGTTTTTCGAAAACAAGGAGAGAGTCAAGCTTTTTAAAATAATTACCGCTTTATTAGAAATTCTGGGTTAAAGTGACTATTAAATTAACATTCGGTTATAATTGTGCGTTTATTTTAACGTATTTAAAATATGGCATATAAACCCGTTTTTTTAGTGGGGGGAAAACGCTAATGCTTTCGTGGAGATATCGTTCTCTCGTATGGGCCTAGCAAGTACCTTCGGGGCTCGAGTACCTTATGCTTTCGTAAGGATATCGTTTCTTCGTATGGGCATAAGCGAATGGGTCCCCCTGAATTGAACCCGGTTGACAGGAGCCTATAATGGGTGATGATCGGGGGCCTTGCTACTCTTAGTAAAGGGCGGCGATGACAATTCGGGTACCTCCTAGAACAAAAACTGCATGTAGAGAACACATAGAAACCCACCCTGTTAGAGCCATGCGGATAACCTAGGTGTCTTAGATGTAATGTAAATAGGATTGCCTTGTTTGCTTATCGCATTTAATTTGCCCTTTTATTACATACTTATCATTTTTGTCTGGTACTGACATGTTTTCTTTTTGCTTTGTTTTTACATATCATCGCATTCGCATTACACAAGGCATTGATTCCCGGGTGATTTCTCCCATAAAAGAAGATTGTTCATGATGGACCAAAGGTTCTTTGACCTGAAGGAAGGGGGTCCAATTCCAGAGTTCCATCCCGAGACTAGGCCAGGGACAGCCGAAGAAGAATCATTCAAGGACTCCAGACCAGATTCGGTAAGCAGTGTCAATTTTGGTGACAAACAAGATGAAATACAAGAACTAAAGAAGCAGATGTCCGAGATGATGGACCAGATGAATGCTATGATGAAAGGCAAGCATCATGTCGAATTCAGAAAAGATTCGATCGAGGATCAGAATGTGGAACAGAATGGTCAGAATGTCGAGACAGACAACACCGTTAAATATGAAAAATCAAATCCCTTTGTGATCAATCTCAAGAAGCAGACAAGTAGCATATCTGAGGTAGATATCAAGGGAACAGAGGCAAAACCAGGGGAAGCTCGATAATCTAATGACATCAGAAGGCATTATCCTATACCCATAAGATACACCGAGTTACTTTTGTTGCTTGTCGAAAGGAACCTTATCATACCAGTGAAGTCTGTACCAAGAAAACCTCCTTATCCGAAGCATTACAACAGTCGTGTCTGGTGCAGCTACCACATAGGCGATTCGAGTCATCACACTGAAAATTGTAGGGCCCTGAAGGACAGAGTTCGAGATCTTATCATAATGGGAGTTTTGGGTTTCGAAAACGGATAACCCCGGTTCTACAGCAAGCCAGCCGTTGCCGGAGGGGCAAAGTTGAATGAGGGTCAATACCCAGCCCAAGGTTCGAGTAACATAGAAGTGGGTCACTCAAGCAGGATGAATTTAGGAGTCAAGAATAAAAGAGTCTCAAAAGATGAACTTGCACGCAAGTGCGACCAGCTCGAGCATGAGAGGCACGATCTGAGCATGAAATTAAAGAATGTACAAGACGAGTACTAGAAGCTGCACTTTGAATTCAAGAATGCCGGTCTGGGTGACACCGTGGAAGAGTGGGTCAATGGTATGATTCAACTGAGGAACGGTTCAGAACACTGGAAGCAGAAATCAAGAATAAAGTCATATCATTATCATAAAAGCTGGAAGAAGCTGAGGGCCAACGCGACCTTCTCCAAAGTGAGTTGGAAAGCAGTCTGGCCATGGAAGATATCCTGAAATCAAGTCTGCAGCAGGAAAGGAATGAATCACAAGCCTTTCAAATGGAAAACGCAGCACTCAAAGAACAGGTAGCGAGGCTCGAGACTTATTTACGTACCAGCGAGATCCGTGCTAGGGCAATGACCGTTAAGCTACAAAAGGCCGAGCAAACAATACGGGAGAAAGACCGGGACATGAAGATGGTTACGACTCAAGCCTGAGAAGTAGCTCAACATGTAGCAGATTTAGCCGATGCAGCAGCACCAATAAGCCAAAATATGGATCCAGCGTTGGACCGTGAAGGAAAGCTGACAGGACTGTTAAATGAGGTCAAGACATTAGGTGCCAGGGCTCACCGCTATCTGTAAAACCCCAATACCGGATGTACTGAAACCTTTTGGTCTGAATGAAAGATGTTCTATAGGGACAAATCACTTGCGGAATCGATGCTTTATTGCATTCATGCATTGCATTTGCATCACGTCCTTTGCATTGTTTAATAATTTTATTATCGCACTTCATTATTTAACACTTGGGGTTCAATGGCAGAATTAGTTAGAAAATGGAACGAACCGAAGAGTCAAGGCTTGACCAGCTAGAAGAAAAAATCGAGAAAGAGCTTAAGAAGAAAGAAAAGATAAATGTTTTCAATACGAGGGAACTCTGCCTAGTCCCTGATTTGGTCATTCCTCCGGATTTCAAGGTTCCCAGATTTGCGCAGTATGGCGGAACCAGCTGCCCGAAGATTTACTTAACCATGTTCTGTAGAAAAATGGAAGGATACATGAAGAACGAAGAGTTGTTAATCCACCACTTCCATGATAGCCTGACAGGACCCGCAGCAGTGTGGTATAACCGTTTGAATAGAAACCAAGTTAGGTCATGGGGTGACCTCACTAATGCTTTCTTGAGTCAATACAAATATGTTTTAGATTTAGCACCCTGTCTCCAGTTTCTTCAGAATGAGAAAATGAGGCCAAGTGAAAGCTTCAGGGAATATGCACTAAGGTGGCGATGTTTGGCGACCCAAGTCCAGCCTCCTATAGCGGAAGAAGAGTTAACTCCCCTGTTCCATGCAACGCTTCTTTCTCTTTTCTTCGATGTGATGTTAGAGAAATCGAGAAACAGATTTGAAGATTTTATGACGATTGGAGAGAGGATAGAATATGCAATCAAAGAAGGAAAATTGGGGTCTAAGTCTAAGGACCGAATCGAAGATAAGATAGATAAAGATGGAGAGGTAAATGAGTGTCATCTCCAGGGTTCGTGTGGCTGTAAAAGAAGAAGACTGACTGACACCTCAAAGTCATCAAGGAAAATTCCTCGGACGAGCGCAAATTTGGAAGTGTTTGGAACATCTATCTCAGACATTTGGCCTCATCTGGTAGGGGGTCACTATCTTGCTCCTAGGCCGATGAAGATTGCTCCTGATCCGTTTGCCCATAGTTTTGACTCGAGTAGCACATGCGAATTTCATATGGGGGCACCGGGGCATCCCACCAGGAAATGTAGACCTTTATTGGGGGAAATCAAGAAGCTGATCAATGATGGAACTCTGACACGAGAGTTGATCCAGCAGTGGAGGACCAAGGATGAGGGGCAAGTCTGCATAGTGCTGAAGAAGCCAGAGATGTCTCTACATTAAAAGACCTTCCTGAAGTAATACAAGGAATCAACTTTACTACATGTGGCCCACATGTGGTAAAGATCTTTTGTGATGGGGCATGTTTGTTGATTTTTATTCCAATGAAGAACACATTTCGCTTAACATATAATGTTCTTGAAAGTACATAGATATATATTTTCTCGCCGTTGTAGGACACTGGATATCAATTGCAAGATGTGACATTAGATAGATGTTTTGACAATGGTGGGGTGTAATCTTCCCTACCAGACTCTGGTCAGCAAAGCGAGACTACTACTCTCTCGATGATGTTCAAGGACGAAAAAGCTTCAAATGTCAACCATGTAGAGTCGCTTGAAATTGAAACTCTAGGCATAATCTTCTAGGTAGTAAATAAGTAAAAATAAGAATTAAAAGAGAAAGAATTGAAGAAAAAAAAAGAAAGAAAGAGAAAAGAATAATAAAAAGCACTCATATGTTCGGAACCTGGTAATAGGCTTGTTCGGATAAGAGTGTGGGAATTTTGGGGCACTCCGCTGAGGCGATAAGGTGGAGACACATCATCAAATTCAAGAAACCTTAGCTTCATGAGTGATGGTAATATTTTCAAATCGTGACTATGCCGAGTAACTTGGGGCAGTGTTATTTGCTCCATCGTTGTCCTCAAGACAAAGGACTGTGACGAATTGATTTCCTCAAATAATGATAAAAGGAAAAAAAACAACAACAAAAAACAACAAAAAAACAAAAAAGGGAAGAGAAATATGAAAAAAAAGAAGAAAAGAAGAAAAAAAGAGAGAAAAAATGAAGAAAAAAGGAAAAAAAAAAGAAGGAGAAAGGAAGAGAAAAGGAAAGAGAGAAAATAGACGATATCATAGGAAAAATTAAGACTCACACCACCCAGAACTCTATTCCTAGAGTAATAAGCCTGACAAGTAGCTCAACATGTAGCAGATTTAGCCGATGCAGCAGCACCAATTAGCCAAAATATGGATCCAGCGTTGGACCGTGAAGGAAAGCTGACAGGACTGTTAAATGAGGTCAAGACATTAGGTGCCAGGGCTTACCACTATCTGTAAAACCCCAATACCGGATGTAATG
Source organism: Hibiscus mutabilis (assembly GCA_019671005.1). NCBI lineage: Eukaryota > Viridiplantae > Streptophyta > Magnoliopsida > Malvales > Malvaceae > Hibiscus > Hibiscus mutabilis. Next base: position 45,115,296 of record CM033726.1, on the reverse strand, counting down.
AAACCTTTTGGTCTGAATGAAAGATTTCCTATAGGGACAAATCACTTGCGGAATCGATGCTTTATTGCATTCATGCATTGCATTTGCATCACGTCCTTTGCATTGTTTAATAATTTTATTATCGCACTTCACATTTAACACTTGGGGTTCAATGGCAGAATTAGTTGGAAAATGGAACGAACCGAAGAGTTAAGGCTTGACCAGCTAGAAGAAAAAATCGAGAAAGAGCTTAAGAAGAAAGAAAAGATAAATGTTTTCAATACGAGGGAACTCTGCCTAGTCCCTGATTTGGTCATTCCTCCGGATTTCAAGGTTCCCAGATTTGCGCAGTATGGCGGAACCAGCTGCCCGAAGATTCACTTAACCATGTTCTGTAGAAAAATAGAAGGATACATGAAGAACGAAGAGTTGTTAATCCACCACTTCCATGATAGCCTGACAGGACCCGCAGCAGTGTGGTATAACCGTTTGAATAGAAACCAAGTTAGGCCATGGGGTGACCTCGCTAATGCTTTCTTGAGTCAATACAAATATGCTTTAGATTTAGCACCCTGTCTTCAGTTTCTTCAGAATGAGAAAATGAGGCCAAGTGAAAGCTTCAGGGAATATGCACTAAAGTGGCGATGTTTGGCGACCCAAGTCCAACCTCCTATAGCGGAAGAAGAGTTAACTCCCCTGTTCCAGCAACGCTTCTTTCTCCTTTTTCGATGTGATGTTAGAGAAATCGAGAAACAGATTTGAAGATTTTATGACGATTGGAGAGATGATAGAATATGCAATCAAAGAAGGAAAATTGGGGTCTAAATCTAAGGACCGAATCGAAGATAAGATAGATAAAGATGGAGAGGTAAATGAGTGTCATCTCCAGGGTTCGCATGGCTATAAAAGAAGAAGACAGACTGACACCTCAAAGTCATCAAGGAAAATTCCTCGTACGAGCGCAAATTTGGAAGTGTTTGGAATATCTATCTCAGACATTTAGCCTCATCTGGTAGGGGGTCACTATCTTGCTCCTAGGCCGATGAAGATTGCACCTAATCCGTTTGCCCATAGTTTTGACTCGAGTAGCACATGCGAATTTCATATGGGGGCACCGGGGCATCCCACCAGGAAATGTAGACCTTTATTGGGGGAAATCAAGAAGCTGGTCAATGATGGAACTCTGACACGAGAGTTGATCCAGCAGTGGAGGACCAAGGATGAGGGGCAAGTCTGCATAATGCTGAAGAAGCCAGAGATGTCTCTACATTAAAAGACCTTCCTGAAGTAATACAAGGAATCAACTTTACTACATGTGGCCCACATGTGGTAAAGATCTTTTGTGATGGGGCATGTTTGTTGATTTTTATTCCAATGAAGAACACATTTCGCTTAACATATAATGTTCTTGAAAGTACATAGATATATATTTTCTCGCCGTTGTAGGACACTGGATATCAATTGCAAGATGTGACATTAGATAGATGTTTTGACAATGGTGGGGTGTAATCTTCCCTACCAGACTCTGGTCAGCAAAGCGAGACTACTACTCTCTCGATGATGTTCAAGGACGAAAAAGCTCCAAATGTCAACCATGTAGAGTCGCTTGAAATTGAAACTCTAGGCATAATCTTCTAGGTAGTAAATAAGTAAAAATAAGAATTAAAAGAGAAAGAATTGAAGAAAAAAGAAAGAAAGAGAAAAGAATAATAAAAAGCACTCCTATGTTCGGAACCTGGTAATAGTCTTGTTCGGATAAGAGTGTGGGAATTTTGGGGCACTCCGCTGAGGCGATAAGGTGGAGACACATCATCAAATTCAAGAAACCTTAGCTTCATGAGTGATGGTAATATTTTCAAATCGTGACTATGCCGAGTAACTTGGGGCAGTGTTGTTTGCTCCATCGTTGTCCTCAAAACAAAGGACTGTGACGAATTGATTTCCTCAAATAATGATAAAAGGAAAAAAACAACAACAAAAAAGGGAAGAGAAATTTGAAAAAAAAAAGAAAAGAAGAAAAAGAGAGAGAAAAAAGGAAGAAAAAGAAGGAGAAAGGAAGAGAAAAAGAAAGAGAGAAAATAGACGATATCATAGGAAAAATTAAGACTCACACCACCCAGAACTCTATTCCTAGAGTAATAAGCCTGACAAGTAGCTCAACATGTAGCAAATTTAGCCGATGCAGCAGCACCAATAGGCCAAAATATGGATCCAGCGTTGGACCGTGAAGGAAAGCTGACAGGACTGTTAAATGAGGTCAAGACATTAGGTGCCAGGGCTCACCGCTATCTGTAAAACCCCAATACCGGATGTAATGAAACCTTTTGGTCTGAATGAAAGATGTCCTATAGGGACAAATCACTTGCGGAATCGATGCTTTATTGTATTCATGCATTGCATTTGCATCACGTCCTTTGCATTGTTTAATAATTTTATTATCGCACTTCATCATTTAACACTTGGGGTTCAATGGCAGAATTAGTTGGAAATGGAACGAACCGAAGAGTCAAGGCTTGACCAGCTAGAAGAAAAAATCGAGAAAGAGCTTAAGAAGAAAGAAAAGATAAATGTTTTCAATACGAGGGAACTCTGCCTAGTCCCTGATTTGGTCATTCCTCCGGATTTCAAGGTTCCCAGATTTGCGCAGTATGGCAGAACCAGCTGCCCGAAGATTCACTTAACCATGTTTTGTAGAAAAATGGAAGGATACATGAAGAACGAAGAGTTGTTAATCCACCACTTCCATGATAGCCTGACAGGACCCGCAGCAGTGTGGTATAACCGTTTGAATAGAAACCAAGTTAGGTCATGGGGTGACCTCGCTAATGCTTTCTTGAGTCAATACAAATATGCTTTAGATTTAGCACCCTGTCTCCAGTTTCTTCAGAATGAGAAAATGAGGCCAAGTGAAAGCTTCAGGGAATATGCACTAAGTGGCGATGTTTGGCGACCCAAGTCCAGCCTCCTATAGCGGAAGAAGAGTTAACTCCCTTGTTCCATGCAACGCTTCTTTCTCCTTTCTTCGATGTGATGTTAGAGAAATCGAGAAACATATTTGAAGATTTCATGACAATTGGAGAGATGATAGAATATGCAATCAAAGAAGGAAAATTGGGGTCTAAGTCTAAGGATCGAATCGAAGATAAGATAGATAAAGATGGAGAGGTAAATGAGTGTCATCTCCAGGGTTCGCGTGGCTATAAAAGAAGAAGACAGACTGACACCTCAAAGTCATCAAGGAAAATTCCTCGGACGAGCGCAAATTTGGAAGTGTTTGGAACATCTATCTCAGACATTTGGCCTCATCTGGTAGGGGGTCACTATCTTGCTCCTAGGCCGATGAAGATTGCTCCTGATCCGTTTGCCCATAGTTTTGACTCGAGTAGCACATGCGAATTTCATATGGGGGCACCGGGGCATCCCACCAGGAAATGTAGACCTTTATTGGGGGAAATCAAGAAGCTGATCAATGATGGAACTCTGACACGAGAGTTGATCCAGCGAAAGAGGACCAAGGATGAGGGGCAAGTCCGCATAGTCTTTGAAGAAGCCGAGAGATGTCTCTACATTAAAAGACCTTCCCAAGTAATACAAGGAATCAACTTTACTACATGTGGCCCACATGTGGTAAAGATCTTTTGTGATGGGGCATGTTTGTTGATTTTTATTCCAATGAAGAACACATTTCGCAACATATAATGTTCTTGAAAGTACATAGATATATATATTTTCTCTCACGTTGTAGGACACTGGATATCAATTGCAAGATGTGACATTAGATAGATGTTTTGACAATGGTGGGGTGTAATCTTCCCTACCAGACTGGGTCAGTCGAAAAGCGAGACTACTACTCTCTCGATGATGTTCAAGGGACGAAAAAGCTTCAAATGTCAACCATGTAGAGTCGCTTGAAATTGAAACTCTAGGCATAATCTTCTAGGTAGTAAATAAGTAAAAATAAGAATTAAAAGAGAAAGAATTGAAGAAAAAAGAAAGAAAGAGAAAAGAATAATAAAAAGCACTCCTATGTTCGGAACCTGGTAATAGGCTTGTTCGGATAAGAGTGTGGGGATTTTGGGGCACTCCGCTGAGGCGATAAGGTGGAGACACATCATCAAATTCAAGAAACCTTAGCTTCATGAGTGATGGTAATATTTTCAAATCGTGACTATGCCGAGTAACTTGGGGCAGTGTTGTTTGCTCCATCGTTGTCCTCAAGACAAAGGTCTGTGACGAATTGATTTCCTCAAATAATGATAAAAGGAAAAAACAACAACAAAAAAGGGAAGAGAAATATGAAAAAAAAAGAAGAAAAGAAGAAAAAGAGAGAGAAAAATGGAAGAAAAAAGGAAAAAGAAAAAGAAGGAGAAAGGAAGAAAAAAGGAAAGAGAGAAAATAGACGATATCATAGGAAAAATTAAGACTCACACCACCTAGAACTCTATTCCTAGAGTAATATTTCTGCGCTCGAATGGTCATACAAGCCCACCCTTTTTGGGGGCAGAGTAGATAATGAGAATTGATAAAGAGTAGTATTCTGCAGCAACGCGGTAATCATGAGGATGAACCGAGTCACCAGGGAAGACTTCACATCCTTGAATTACTGAGTGGTTGAATCTAAGCCGCTCTTGCACTTGATATCCAGAGCTCATATGCTGTGTTTTCAAGATCCTGTATGTTAATCTAAATGATACCCTTCAGTGGAATACCAATCAACAAATTGACAAGTTAAAGCAACAAAGATTCCCATGTATTACTTCAGAGATAAGATCCAGAACACAAGGTTGCAGATATTATTGGAGCACCTAACCAAAAACGATCTCACAATGTATAAGATGAAGGTGATGACAAGAGTGTATGTGTCAGACAGCTCAAGAATAAGAAGCGGGTTTTAGCTACAATGCCTTGGTTAGTTCAAGAAAGTGAAGGACGAACCAGGACGAGAATGAGATTATAAAATACGGGGACAGTAAGAGGTAAACATCGAGTCTCCAAAGAATTAAAGTACAGAGATCGATGAATGGTTCCTGTCAAGAGGCAACAAGAAGATTGAGGTTAAGAAGCATTTTGCTCACCCCGATGACGAAACTAACAAATACTCAGAATGTTGGGTCAAAAGAGTTGGAAGGTAGCCGAGCACGATCGAGTGGGGTAATGGAGAACAAAAAGAATGGTAAGAATCTCTGCACATGCATGATATAGAGTTTGTTGGTGAAGAGGGCAGAGACCCCGAAGAAGAAAGGCAAGTTCTCGTGCAAAAGAACAAGAGCGAGTACTCATTTAACAAAATTTGACAGAAATGAAGATCAAAACTGAGCATACCGCAAAAAAAGGAAATAGAGAAATCCGAAGAATGACTTTTTAGGACATAAGATTTTAAAACAAGTCTAGCAATAAAAAGAAAAAGAAAAAAGAAAAGAGAGTGAGAGTGAGAGAAAATGATGATAAAAAAGAATAAAAAAAGAAGAAAAAGAAGAAAAATAGAAAAGAAAAAGAAGAAAAAAGAAGAAAAAGAAGAAAAAAGAAAAAAAGAAGAAAAAGAAACAAAAAGAAGAAGAAGAAAGCAAGACATTGCGTGCATCATATAGATAGAGGCATGTTAATTTTTCTTGTTCCTAGACAGGTATTTGAAGAATTTCGAAGAATTTACCAAAGGAAAGAAAGATCGGTAGCCATAGCGGCGTGAGGCCCAGACGTTAAATCCTTCGGGTCATCGGTAAGTCCTTCGGGCACGATGTTAAGTCCTTCAGGCCACCAGTAAGTCCTTCGAGCATGGTGATAAGTCCTTCGGGCCATCAGTAAGTCCTTCGGGCATGATGCGGCAGCATTAGTAGCGTGAGTCCAGAAAGATCGACAGCCATAGCGGCGTGAGGCCCAGACGTTAAATCCTTCGGGTCATCGGTAAATCTTTCGGGCACGATGTTAAGTCCTTCGGGCCACCAGTAAGTCTTTTGAGCATGGTGATAAGTCTTTCGGGCATGATGCGACAGCATTAGTAGCGTGAGTCCAGAAAGATCGGCAGCCATAGCGGCGTGAGGCCCAGACGTTAAATCCTTCGGGTCATCGGTAAGTCCTTCTGGCACGATGTTAAGTCCTTCGAGCCACCAGTAAGTCTTTCGAGCATGGTGATAAGTCCTTCGGGCATGATGCGGTAGCATTAGTAGCGTGAGTCCAGAAAGATCGGCATCCATAGCGGCGTGAGGCCCAGACGTTAAATCCTTCGGGTCATCGGTAAGTCCTTCGGGCACGATGTTAAGTCCTTCGGGCCACCAATAAGTCTTTCGAGCATGGTGATAAGTCCTTCGGGCCATCGGTAAGTCCTTCGGGCATGATGCGGCAGCATTAGTAGTCTAGAAAGATCGGCAGCCATAGCGCGTGAGACCCAGATGTTAAATACTTTGGGTCATTCACCCCCGGGGCTACTCGTGTAATTCACCCCCAGGGCTGCTCATACGCGCGAGACCGTTCGTTTTCCCCTGCCACCTGGCATGATCAGAGACCACCACTTCACCCTGTAGAACGCATCAGGGCCGTCGATCTTTAGGAAATCCTAACCGTTGGATCAAATCTGATCCAACGGCCAAGAACACATCTGGCTGAAGACACCACCACCATACCTCCCCCACGCCGTCGTACCAACCACCATGCTCAGATGCACCAAAAATCAAAATACAGGGTGTTAGTACCAAATCGAACAAGACATGTATTGTATTTTATATTCTACCAAAAAATGAGATCAGAACAAGGATATAGGCAACCCAACAAAAGTGTATTATCATCAGTTTCAGAAATAAAAAAAATCCTATCTACTTGTTTATTTTTGAACAAAAAAATCTGAAAAGGTATACATCTTTTTTAGCTTCGCATGTATGCTTACAAACAGAAAATAGTACAAAACGCAGAGGAGATGTAGGTTTACCTTTGTCGTTTAAGCCCCTTTTCACCGGCAACAAGCCGTCGGGCTCTTAAGCCAAACATGGTGAACCGGTAAAGAGGAGGGGTTGTTTGGTCCTAGTTTATAAAACGTTTTTAAAAAATGAGGGAGAATGAGTTTCGGTTTTGTTTTTTAGATCTAGAGAAATACATCTCTTTCTCCTAAAATCTAAGGCGGGACATGGGTTTAGTGTGAGAAGGGGAGTGTGTTAGGTCGTGGATTGAGGGCTGTCGGCGCCGGCGAGCGTCGGCCGGCAGTGGCTAGTGGTGGCCGAAATCTGGGTTTCAAGAGAGTCGACTTCAATATTAGAAAGGGGAGGGGATTTTGTTTTATAAAACAAAATTTTGAATGGCAAAAATCTAAAATCAGACCTGGTAAGGTCTATTTATAGACTTTTATTTTTCAAAAATGGCGAAATTGCCTCTTAAGGACCACCATCCTTTTCGATTTTTCAAAACGGGCTTCCCCTTGGTCCAGTTACAATCCCAATCCCCCATTTTTTAAGGAAACTCCTAATTTAGTCACTGAATTAAACCGAATTCAGGTTTTAAATGGTAAAATTACCTCCTTAACCATCCCGCGTTTTTGGATTTTTCATTCCGAGCGTCCCCCTTGGTTTAATCACATTTCCAGTCCTTGCAAGTTCTTCCCGGGTTATAATTAGGTCTTCAAATATTTGTTTTTTTATTTGTTTATTTAATTATTCTATTTTCAGTTTATTTCATTTCAGTCCCTCTGTCTTTTTTATTGTTATGCTTGTGTTTTTGGTATAATTACATTTCCATTTTATGTCTCGAGCTCCTTGGTGTTCTTGCATTACATGCCTTTATGTTTTTATCATGTGTTTTTAGTTGTCATATTATGTTTTTTGAGTTTTAGTTTATTTTGTCTGTGTTATATATGTCTATTTTGTACGCTAAGTTTTAATTTCGTTTGTACATCATGTTTATGTGATTCTTCATGTTTTTATTTATTTAGGTTGATGTATGATGTGCATTCATTCATGTTTTTATAATATGCATTTTATCGTGCTAATGTATCATGTGGTTCATTTGTGCATGTTACATACTTGTGTTTTGATTAAGTGATCATGTTTAGTTTAGTTGTTTATCTTGAATATACGCATGATAGTGTGTTTTGTTTTTGTCTTGTATTTTAGGTTACATATTAAAAATGAGTGATTTTTGTTACATATAAATATCGTGACGTGTTTTGGCATATGTATGTAATTTGTGTCACGTGATAAAGTTTTATTGTAACGTGGTGATAATATGGTTTTGTCATTTTAGTATCATGTCCTATATCATGTCATGCATATTGCATTTGTGTTTTTAGGTACTTAAGGATATTGTATTTAGTTCATTTAACTTTGAAGCATATCTTTTACCATGTTTGTTTGTATATGCTTTATTTATGTTTAGTCTAAATCCTTGAATATGTCATTTATATCTATGTTCATGTATTTTGTTACTTTTTGTTTAATATTATGAGATTCTTGTTTTTTTATCTTTTAGTATCACGTCAATGTAAATTGTATGCTTTATTTTTGTTTTTAAGTTGCATTTCGGATATATTATTGTCAAGGCGGTGCCCTTTTATCCGAGCGTAAACGGGGCCAGTATCAGGCGTAGTGATGGTGGTTGGACGTTTACTCTCGGATAACGGGGCCTTTAAAATCTACTCGCACTTATAACCGAATCTTAAATTGATCGTCACTTTAATCCGGAAAGTTTAATATTAATAAAGCGGTAATTACTAAAGTACCAATTTTGGGCGGTGTGGGGGTGCTAATCCTTCTCCATCCGTAACCGACTCCCGAACCCAAAGTTTTTAAAATCTCTGGTTTTTATGGTGTCCGACCTACCTAAGTGGCCGGTGGCGACTCCGATTTCTAAAACAAAATACGATATTTTTAAAACCCCCGGAATAAATATTTTAATACTCAAAAGACTAACAACACTTCGAAAACTCGGTATTTTTTAGCGAAACGGACATCGCTACAATATCACGTGATTTTTTTATTGTTTTATAATCTTTTGATTAATTTAGAAGGATAATGAATATTTATTTGAAAACAAGGTGGTTGCAGATGAGTCGTAATTTGGGACATTAGAGGGGCGGAGAGAGAGGAAGAAGAAAACGTATGAGAAATTCGGAATTTGGTCCAAATATTTTAAATGAAGGTTGAATCTGATAAGTTTTTTTGAGTTGAGACCTGATTGATAGAATATATAAATTTCGAGGATTAAAATTATTATTAAATCAAGTTATCATTTCCGTTAATTTTTAAATAATCGCTGATGAAAATAAAAAATATATAAAGTTAGCGACAGTTTTGCCAAAAAAATAGTTCAGTGGCCAAAATAGAAAATGATAATAGTTTAGTTACCAATAGTGTTATTTACCCCATAAACATATGTTGAAACAATTTTTGTGCCATTTTTTGGGTTATTTTTCTTTTTCTATTTAAAAATAATAAAATTTTATTTAAACAATAATTATTACTTTATTTTTAATTATTTTTTCTTAAAAATAATTAAATAAATTAAAAGTAGATTTTTTTATCAATTATTTATCTCAAAAAGAAAAAGAAAACTGAAAAGTGACATAAAAATATTTTAACATATTTTATTATCATAAAGAAATAACCATGCTTTAGGTCCTCATAATTTTAAAAATTATTAAAATAGTTAATAGTGCATATAAGTGTGGATTAAGGATGACCATGAGTCGGGTTTTTGATCGGTTCGTATTCGACCGGAAAATGTAGCTCCTCTACCCAACCCCAATTTTAGAGTAAAAATCCGAACCAAAACCCGACTCGGCCTAACATAAATAAAAAAAAATTATTTTTTTCATTCTTATTCGATAAAATAAGGAGTTAATTAAAAAATAGAAATAGAGAGAGGACATTATAATAATTATTCTATTTTTATTAGATAAAATAAGGAGATAATTGAAAAATATATATGTAAAGAGAGACATTATAACAATTATACATAAATATTTAGAATAAAATTAAACTATTATTTTAGGTTGGATCGGATATTTTTCATCTTAAACTCAAACCCAACCCGATATTATCCTAAAAAACTCGACCCATGCTCAAAATTTTCTTTAAAAAATTCAACACATGATTAAATGGTCATCCCTATTGCGGAATCTAAATTAAACGAAAAGGGGGGGGGGAAGTGGACTTGAATTAGGCTAACACAGATTTGACAATTAATTAAATTTTGAGTAATATATGGAAGGTTTTTTTAAATAATGGATAAGGAGAAGGAATGAAATGTAAAAAACAAAACATTAAATTTAGATTTTCTATAAGCAATGAGTAAGCATATTTGGTCGGTTGGCTAAGCTGCTCATCTTTGTTCCCTTATATTCTTTTAGGTCTTGAATTTTAGACCCACTAAGAGTACTTTCCTTCATTCCCCTAAAGCCCTATTCCCCTCCCCTTTAGCTAGAATTAAAATTTGTTAAAAAAATTTCTATAAGTAATTGTTTTAATATGCAATGAATAAGAAGATAAATGGAATATGATATAGGTTTGACAAATCAATATTTCAATTATTTCCTTTTATTTCACTTGTTCCGTTATATTTATTGAATAAAATAAAATAACCAAGTCAAGTATATGTTTTACATTTAACCCATTAATATTACCTATTAAGTTTAACATTTTTATTTTAAAATAGTAATTTCAAAGTTATTTCTTTAATTCATACATGCAATGAACTTGTACAACGTACTGGTAAGAAAACAAGTTGCTAGTTTTTTTTTTTTTTTGCCTTTCTGATTTCAGGTTATGTGTTGATTAATCCAGACCAACATGTATCGCACTATTTGGTTTGGTGTGTGAGTCTCTTAGTAAGAATTTTTTATATATACAAGTCATCGACTTCGATACTTGCTTAAGCCATACCAAACTGCTTACCACTTGGACTAACACTTTAATAATCGCTAATATTTAATAGTATTAGGTTTTCTTTTAACATTTCAACAATAATTTGCTTTTTAATTAAATTTATGTATCTTAGAAATAGAAGTATTTATAGTTTAAATCGATTTCAAACCTGCCTATAATGTCAACATCATACATATAAAATTACTCAAGGCTGAATTATGTGCCTTAAATTTTGTTAATTAATTCGTTCATATTTATAATGTCCGATAAAAAATTACTTAAGTCTGACTTTTTTTAAAGTAATCATATTTGACAACTAGCGGATAGCTTATACTTAACTGATAGTGGATTATATTAACTGGTAGTTTATAGCGGATTATATTAGCTGACTTGACGAGCTGATTGCATTAATTGATTGTATAAAAGTGTTTGTTAATAGTTGATAGTTGTTTATTTATTTAAACAATCAAAATGACATATAAGTATATGATTGTATTCAATATTTTTTTGAATAATTTATTGGTAATATTTGGTATCTACGTGTATTAGATTATAAAAATAATTAATTTTTAATATAACATTATTAAAAACATTTGAATGTGTAATCACTCATTTTTGACCGGGTTTTAGTATTATTAGTATTATTTTAATGGTAGTATTATTAATATAAAATTAATGAAAAAGGTAAAATATATATATATATATAAAGGTAAAAAAATAATAATAAATATATTATTAAAAAAAGGAAGAAATTGCGTGGAGCAGGGTGCTACACGTCACCCCATTTTACCCACCATTGCCTATAAATACAAGGCATGGGGCAGCCAAGAATGGACGCCCAAAAATTGGCCAAATTGACATGAAATTGGCTCCCCAATTGGGGGCTAGGTTGGCCGCAAGGTTGGCCGGGGTTGGGGGCAGTGCCCTCGGCCCCAGTTGGTTCGATCCAACATTCGATCGGGGTCCTATTTTAGGTCCAATCTAGTTAATAATTTTGGAGATGTCGTGGTAGATCCCAGTGGGGTTCAGTCGGGGTTCGTTATCCGAGCTCTTAGTTAGGTATATTTTCTTCTCTTTTTATTTGTATTGTAATTTTATGATTTAATGAAGTATTAGTTAATTTAAAATTGTGTTCTTTTTTACTTTGTACGTTTATTTATGCTTTAGATTAGTATTTATTATGTTTTATATTAATATTTTATTTATGTTAAATTTGTTTTTTATGTGTTAGATTAATATTTATGAATGTTAGTATTTTATCTATGTTAGATTTGTTTTTATTTATGAGTTAGATTAGTACTTATGTGTGTATGTCTTAGATTGGTATTTATTTATGTTTTAAATTTATGTTTTAGATTAATATTTTATTTATGTTAGATTTGTTTTTATTTATATGTTAGATTAATATTTATTTGTGTTTTAGATCAATGTTTTATTTATGTTAGATTCGTTTTAGGTGTTAGATTAATATTTATGTATGTATGTTTCGGATTAGTATTTTATTTATGTTAGATTAGTATTTTATTATATTAGTATTTATTTATATTTTTATCGCTTTGTATTTATTTTGCTTTCTAAGGTTGCATAATGGAATATAAATTGTCAATGCGATGTCCTTTTATCCGAGCGTAAACGGGGTCGGTATCAGGCGTAGTGATGGTGGTTGGGCGTTTACTCTCGGATAACGGGGCCTTTAAAATTTACTCACACTTATAACCAAATTTTAATTTAATCATCACTCTAATCCGGAAAATCTAATATTAATAAAGCGGTAATTATTAAAGTACCAATTTTGGGCGGTATGGGGGTGCTAATCCTTCCCCATCCGTAACCGACTCCCGAACCCAAAGTTTTTGAATCTCTGGTTTTTATGGTGTCCGGCCTACCTAAGTGGCCGGTGGCGACTCCAATTTCTAAATAAAACGCGTTTTTTAAACCCCCATGGAATAAATATTTTAATACCCGAAAAACCACAAACACTTCGAAAACCCAGTTTTTAGCGATAGGGGACATCGCTACAGATGGCGACTCCACTGGGGACCATTTTTGTTTTTTTAAAAAAACAAATGAGAGTCAAGCTTTTAAAATAATTACCGCTTTATTAATATTAGAAATTCTGGGTTAAAGTGACTATTAAATTAACATTCGGTTATAATTGCACGTTTATTTTAACGCATTTAAAATATGGCATATAAACTCGTTTTTTAAGTGAGGGAAATGCTAATGTTTTCGTGGAGATATCGTTCTCTCGTATGGGTCTAGCAAGTACCTTCGGGGCTCGAGTACCTTATGTTTTCGTAAAGATATCGTTCCTTCGTACGGGCATAAGCGAATGTGTCCCCATGAATTGATCCCGGTTGAAAGGAGCCTATAATTGGTGATGATCGGGGGCCTTGCTACTCTTAGTAGGGGACGGCAAGGACAATTCGGGTAAATCCTAGCACCAACACTGCATGTAGAGAACATAGAAACCCACCCTGTTAGAGCCATGCGTATAACCTTAGGTGTTTTAGACTAGATAAATAGGGTTGTTTTGTTTGTTTACCTTATTTAATTTGTCCTTTTATTTATGTATTTATTATTTTTATCCGGTACTAACTCATTTCTTTTTGTGTTTTATTTTTATTTTATTTTACACATACTTTTGTTGCATTATCATTGCATCCACATTATATAGAGGCGTTGATTCAAGTGGTTTGCCCGATTAGAAAATCTTTCATCATGGAAAAAAGGTGTTTTAAGAAGGACGACATCGATCCAGTTGTACGATATTGGTCAAAGATTAATCAACAGATCCGAGGTAACAATTTGCCGAGCAAGCGTGTAGTGCCAAAGTATGCACACGAGACCCTGATGGTGGACATTTGCAAGGCGTGTGAATGACTTAGCTACCGAAGCCGAGGCTCTCCGACCTTTCGTAACCCCGGACATGGAAGAAGCACCAAGGCTTATCAAGTTGCCCAGAGCTATCAAGGAGCTAGGAGGTAGAGCTAGGGCTTATGTGTAGAACTTTGTTTTGTAATTAAGACTTTTTGTAATATGGACTCTTTTTGTAATAGGAACTCCTTTTGTAATGTGGACTCTTTTTGTAATTTGGACCCTTTAATTCCCATGAAAGTCATTTGAAGGGGTGATTACCAGCGGAATCAACGCCTTTATTTCATTCATGTTGCATATCATGACATGGTGTTGATTCAAGAACAGTTCATTAAAAAGCTTTCAAAATAGAAAAAGTTTGTTTTGCCAGAAACGATAATATTACAGTATCAAGTTAGACTGAGCAAAGACCAATCGAGAAGGAAGACGGTACGATAGTAAGGCACGTGCGACGCAGAAGATTCAGTCAGGGCCGTAGAACCCCAATTTTAAATCTTCACATTTGACCATTTTATAAAAATCTCAAAGATTTTAATTTAACTCATTTAAAAAAATTTTGAAAATATTATTATTTTGCTTTGAATCTTTTTCCCTCATAAAACTTTTAGAATAATAATAGTAAAAAAAGAAGAAACCTAAAAGTTTCATTTTTTAAGTAAGTTAAAACTTTTTGATAAATAAAAAGGGGGAAATTTTTAAACCAAATGATCTTTGAGAATTTTAATTTAAACCCTAAAATTTTTAAAGTACTCCCCTAGGACCGATAGAATACATCCCTGTTTAGACGTATTATTCGTTTGCACCCAGATCTACAAAAGAAATGATCTTATCTGAATTATGCCTGCACTTGTTGATGTCATTTTCAGAAGCCACAAAAATAAAGATCATGACGTCACGAGTCCATGGAATAGAATAAGAGGAGAATACGAGGTCATCTATCATCCTGAAGAAGACGTAGAGAGACGTCGAGCACAGGTTTTGCTTTCCGAAGTCAAGGTCTCCAGAATAAATCCAATTGTTACCTGTAATTCATTATTAAGTTCTGGCAAATAGACATTTTCTCTATTGAAAGTTTTTTTAAAGACTGTTCGAGAATCAACATCGCTTTTGCATGCATTCTTGCATTTATAGGGTATTGATTCCCGAAGTGGTTCCTCAAATCTCAAAAATCGTTCATAATTGGCAAAAGGCCATCTGGTCAGATATTAGAGGGCACGGATCCAGGGTTTTGTCCCAAAGTAAGATCAGAGACAATAGAAGATGAACCATCTGAAGACTTCAGGTCAAACACGGTAAGGAGACACGGTACTGGTAATGAGCAAAGTAAAGTGCAAGAGTTGAAAGAAGCAGAGGGAAGAAGTGATGAATCAGATGAATACCCTGACGAAAGGTAAGTGATCTATCGAATCGAAAGAAGAACCCATTAAGGATAAGAATAGAAAGCGGGATATTCAAAATTCTACCTCTAAGCCAGCTAAATACGACAAATTGAACCCTTTTGTGGTCCACATCAGTAAACAGGCGGAAGGTATGTCTGAGTTGGGCTTTCAAAAAAGTAGAGCTCGGTCCAGAAGAAACCCGAGAAGCAAGTAATGAAAAGTACATCTCGATTCCTATGAGGTGCACCGAACTACTACTAATGTTCATCGTGAAGAGTCTTATTACCTCGGTAAAGTCTCTAGCGAAGAGATAGTCTTATCCGAAAGATTACGACACCGTTTAGGAAGTTTGGGTCATAGTATTGAGGATTGTGGGGTCTTGAGGAACAAGTTCAAGATCTTATCACGATGAGAATTTTGGGTTTCAAAGACGGAGTTCCCCAATTCTATAGTAAGCTAACAATCACTTGAGGGGCAAAGTCGAGGAAGAATCGATATCCAGGATAAAGTTCAAGTAATGCCGAAGTAGGTCACTCAAACGAGTTAAATTTGAAGATCAGAGATACGGGCACCCTAGGAGAGGGATATTCTTTTGAGTTCAGCCAGCTCAAATAAGAGAGAGATAACTTAGATAAAATTGAATTTGCAGAATGATCACCAGAAGCTTTACTGAGTGTTTAAGAATATCAGATTAGGTTACCTTTAAAGAATAAATAGTGTTGTCCGGTTGAAGGACGACTCAGAATATTGGAAGAAGAGAAACTATTCAAGCAAGAATCAAGTCAGGCTATTATCAGGTAAGTTTGAGGAAATTGGGAATAGGTACGACAGTCTTCAGAAATAAACTACATAATGACTTAGCCATTAACAAGAGTTTTGGAAACAAGTTTACGATAGAGAAATGACAATCCAACACTCTTCAGTTGGAAAGTAAGGAGGACAACTTCCAAGCTGCGAAAAACTAAGCAGGGGATAGATGAGGACCCGAAGATCGATATTACCCGAGCAGGTAAGGCGTCTCAACAAGGTGGTAGGCTTAGTCAGAATATGGACCAAGTGTTGGACCACGGAGGCAAGCTGACCGGACTACTGGATGAAGTTAAGAAAGTAGGCACTGAAGCTTATCAGTACCTGTAAATATCTAATATCTGATATAATGAAACCTTTTGGCCTCAATGAACGTCGTTCTATGGGGATCACTTTTGGAATCAATACCTTACTGCATTCATGTTTATATTTTAGGATTGCATTGCATTACATTACATTGTACAGTCATGGCATATTTTACATATCATTATCATTACCTTGCATAAATTTTTTTGGGGTAATCCAAAGAACAATTAGAGTTTTATCGTTAATAAAAGAATTGAACACACTCAAAAATCAAGATTCGAGCAGTTAGAAGATGGACTCGAGAGAAAACGAGAGAAAAAAAAGTTTGATGCCTTTAATGCAAGAAAGCTCTGTTTGAACCCTGGTTTGGTCGTTCCTCCGGATTCCAAAGATTCTCAGATTTACGCATGATAATGGAACAAGATGCCCCAAGATTCACGTGACCATATTATGCAAAAAGATGGAGGGCTGCATTGAAAATTGCCGATCCACTACTTCCCGACAGTCTAGCATGACCTACCGTGAGATGATATGCTTTGGACCTAGCACCAAGTTGTCAGTATCTCTAGGGTACGAAGGTGAAACCTAATGAAAGCTTCAAGGAATATGCTTTGAGCTGTCTGTGTTTAGCGACCCAGGTGCAGCCTCCCGTAGATGAAGAGAAAAGTGACTTCCATACCACCTTTCTTATTTCTTCTTTAATAAGATGCTCGAGAAAAAGAAGGCCAGCTTTGAAGACTTCATGACAGTCGGAGAGAGAAACGAACATGCACTCCGGGACCTAAGTTTAAAGACCAGACCTACCTAGGAGCAGAAGGAAAGAAAAAGATAAATAGGTACCACTTTTGAAGGTTCTCGTAATCGTAAGAGAAGAAAACAGGCAGATTCCTTTGAATCGCCGAGAAAAATTCCTCGAACAAGTACATATTTAGAGATATTCGGAGTATTCCATCTCGAACATATGGCCTTATCTGGTCAAGGTATATGTGAGTTCTACATTGAGGCGCTGGGGCATGGCACTAAGAAATTTGGGGTCGTTAATAGAAAAAAATCAAGAAGCTGGTTGACGAGAGAGTCATGATGAGAGAGTTGATCCAGCAGTGGAAAACAAGAGAAGAGGCAAGCCTGCACTACAAAGGACCGGAATGAGTTAGTACTCGGGAGGCAGTCCGGAGGTCCATATGGTTTTCCCATCAGTTCGCAAAGAAATTCTCAGTGCTTTGAAAAAAAACTCTCAAACATATATTTTTTAGAATTAAAAATCACATTTCCATTTAGAAAGCATTTTTACATTCTTGATTCTTTAAATATTTTATTTTTATGGGGTAGTTTTCCCATATGCATATACACGTATTTTTGAATGGACATATGTATATATCATTTCTATACCAGATCCTCGAATTTTGAATGCAACAGTACATTTGCTTCAGATCCAAATATCAACTCTAAGTTGCATATATTTAGAAGAGATTGAATGTGGTGGGGATACTGTAAATGTGAGTATCTACTAGTTTACTTAGGCCAACAGAGGAACAAAGTGAGTGTTTAGACAATGGGCAGTTCCCATTTTAAGAATTTATCTTCTCAGGCACTTTTCGTTTAAGATCCTTGAAACGAAAGTTGACCCTAAACCTCTACACCCCTAAAGACATTCTCAGGACATCTGTGCATTTGACAACGAATGATATTCTTTTTACTTTACTAGAAGACAGAGATGAGTCCAGACAGATTGGATACGAAGATCAGAAAATCATCAGAAGAAAGTGGTTGAAAACAAGGATATGTCCAAACAAAAAACTAAAGAAAAGAAGAGAAATGGTAATCAGAAGGCCGAAGCAATCCAGATCGAGTAAATATCAGAAGAGCTGCAGAGAGGCAAGTAACTTCGAGCAGAAGATATCATCAATACCCAGTATAGATACGTGTTGATTCGAGGATACATTTATAGACTCGAATAAGAAGAAAGAGATTCAAGGCTAAAAACCCAAAATGGGCAGTCTAAAACAAAAAAGAAAAACAAAATAAAACAAAACAAAAAAAGAAGAAAAGAAAAGAAAAAAAATAAAATAAAAAAGAAGAAAGAGAGAGAAAAAAAAGAAAAAAATAAGAAAAGAAAAAAGAAAAAGAAAGAAAGAATATTGTATATGCTTCACACACAGGTCAAACAATACAAGAACAAGATTTCAACTATGAGCAAGAGACACAAAGAATCCACATTTCAAGTAAATATCAATTTTGAAAATCAGTATAGAAGCTCGAATTGAAGCCAAGTCAAGACAAGTCGGCCCGAAGATTGCCAATTTCGAAAAAAGAAATGTCCTCTAGGGTGAAAACCCAAAAATGGGCAGTCTAGAGTGATCCTGAAAATGAAGAAAAAGAGTAGTCTGCCTGAGCCTGCTGGCATCAATATCCAACCAAAATACACTGAAGAAAGTGACCTCTAGGGTGAAAACCTAAAAATGGGCAGTCTAGAGCGATCCAAGAGAAAAAGTGAAAAAGAAAAAAGAAAGAAAGGATAACATTTCATCTGAGCGTGCCAATCACAAGAATTCTCAGAAATGTATTCGTAGTCCTTCATTCAAGAAATCTCAGTTCTGAAGAGTTTTGGAGGATCAAACATTCTTGAACAGAAAACGAACATTAGTATATAGCTAGTATGCAAGACAGCCTACAGTAAAAAGAAAGGAAATGAACTCTATGGTGAAAATCCGAAAACGGCCAATCTAGAGTGATCCAAAAAAGGGAAGAAATAATGGGCATATCCAAGTTACACAAGTACAGAAATACTGTTTCACTTAACCATAAACCAAAGGCCTACATTACAAGCCCCAAAGACCATTATGGTCATCCATAGATATCCAAGTTGAATGAGAATGTCTTCAGATTTCATTCCACCTATAAGGGTTAACTTTGCTTCAAGGAACGTCAAACTTCGAAGTGCTTGATCGACACCCAAATGAGGGAAGGATGGGGCATGGTGAGATAGTGAGATTAAGAGAGCCACCTTAAACGGGGTAGAAACTAGGTAGGGTTGTTCTTCTCAAAAGCCTATTAGACCAGAAGAAACTATACATTGGCATATATCTCTACAATGGTCAAGATCTTCTAAATATGCGCTTTATTAGAGTTGATCTCTGGCAACTTGAAGCAGATGCGCTATGGTGTTTGATATTTCGGGGCAAACATGTTTTAAAAGGTTTAACATTTTCTCCCAAAGTTTTGATGTTTACCATTTCCCCCAAACATTAGTTTTTTAAAAAATGTTTGGCAATATACTTCGAATTTTGTTTACCATTCTCCAAACATTAACTTTTTTTTAAAAAAAATGTTTGGTCCTTAAAAAAAAAGAGGATGTTTACCATTTGTCCCAAACAATGTTTTCAAAATGTTTGGTATCCTCTCAAAGTTGTGATTTTCAAAATGACTGTTATCTTTTCAAACAATCATTATTTTTTTGAAATATACACAAGTAAATTGCCTTTTGCATTACTTTAAAAATGAATGATGATGAGATTTAAAGCATAGGGACCGATAGTTAGTTCCTGTCGAAATGCTACGAGAAGCTTAAGGATGAGCTCATGGGATGGAAGCATTTTGGCTCACCCTGGTGACTAGAAATAGATCAAGGCTCTGTATGATGGGCCAGAAAATTCAAAGCAGTGGAGCCCATGGTTGTATGGGGCAACGCCAAGCGAAGAAGATGACAAGGGTTCTTATAAGAATAATATAAGAACCGAAAGATCATTTATGAAGACGGGTGATAACCCTGATGACAAGAAAGCCTTCCGCATAAAAGGTTTGAAAGTACGTTAATCTAGATTCGAAGTGATTGATCAAATAAGGATTTAAGAGCATACAATGAAGAAATATGAGGAATGACCTTTCAGGGTATAAGGCTTTAGAACAAAAAAGGGCTGAAAGAAAAAAAAGAAGAAAAAAAGAGAGAAAGAAAGAAAAATAGTAAGAAGGAAAAAGAAAAGAAAAAAATAAAAAGAAATTGAATGAAAAAAAGAGGAAAAAAAAAGAGAAAAAGTGAAAAAGAAAAAATAAGAAAAAATTGAAAGAAAAATAAAGAAAATAAAGAAGAAAAGGAGAAGAAGAAAAAAGGCACGACATTGCATGCATCATATAGATAGAGGCATGTCAATTTTTGCTTGTTTCTAGATAGGTATTTGAAGAATTGTCAAAGAATTTACTAAAGAAAGGAAAGATGACGGCAGCCATAGCAGCGTGAGGCCTAGATGTTAAATCCTTCGGGTCATCGGTAAGTCCTTCGGGCACGGTGTTAAGTCATTCGGGCCACCAATAAGTCTTTAAAGCATGGTGATAAGTCCTTCGGGCCATCAGTAAGTATTTCAGGCATGATGCGACAGTATTAGTAGCGTGAGTCCAAAAAGATCGGCAACCATAGTAGCGTGAGACCCAAATGTTAAATCCTTCAGGTCATCGGTAAGTCGAAAGGGTACGGTGTTAAGTCTTTCGGGCCACCAGTAAGTCTTTCGAGCATGGTGATAAGTCCTTCAGGACATCAGTAAGTCCTTCGGGCATGATGCGGGAGCATTAGTAGCGTGAGTCCAGAAAGATCGGTAGCCATAGCAGCGTGAGACCCAGATTTTAAATCCTTCGGGTCATCGGTAAGTCATTCGGGCATGGTATTAAGTCCTTCGGGCCATCAGTAAGTCTTTCGAGCATGGTGATAAGTCCTTTGGGCCATCAGTAAGTCATTCGGGCATGATGCGGCAGCCTTAGTAGCGTGAGTCCAGAAAAATCGCCAGCCATAGTAGCGTGAGACATAGATGTTAAATCCTTCGGGTCATCGGTAAGTCATTCGGGCATGGTGTTAAGTCCTTCGGGCCACCAATAAGTCTTTTGAGCATGGTGATAAGTCCTTCGGACCATCAGTAAGTATTTCGGGCATGATGCGACAACATTAGTAGCGTGAGTCCAGAAAAATCGGCAGCCATAGCAGCGTGAGGCCAGATGTTAAATCCTTCAGGTCATCGGTAAGTCCTTCGGGCACGGTGTTAAGTCTTTCGGGCCACCAGTAAGTCTTTCGAGCACGGTGATAAGTCCTTCGGGCCATCAGTAAGTCCTTCGGGCATGATGCGACAGCCTTAGTAGCGTGAGTCCAGAAAAATCGGTAGCCACAGCAGCGTGAGGCCCAGATATTAAATCCTTCAGGTCATTGGTAAGTCCTTCGGGCACGGTGTTAAGACCTTCGGGCCACCAGTAAGTCTTTTGAGCATGGTGATAAGTCTTTCGGGCCATTAGTAAGTCCTTCGGGGATGATGCGACAGCTTTAGTAGCGTAAGTCCAAAGATATCAACAGCCTTGTAAAAAAAGAATGAAAATGAGATAGAAAAAAGAGAAGAGAAAAAAAGAGAGAAAAAGAAAAAGAGCAGAAAAAGAGGGAAAAAGAAAAAAAAGAAAAAAGGAAAAAAAGAAAAAGAAAAGAGAAATTTGAAGATAAAGGTTCTATATAGGAAGGGCCTATATTTTCAAGCTCCCGTAGCGATAGGTTCTATGTAGGAAGAATCTGCCGCTCTGAGGCTTCAGGAGCTAAAAGTTTTGTATAGGAAGGGCTCGCAGCTCTAGGGTGAAGACTAGCAGTTCTATATAGGAAGAACTCTCAGCCGAAGGAATTCACCCATGATACACAAGGTTTTATATAGGGAAAACCTGTTGTGTTGAAAGCGAAGAGTCCTATATAGGAAGGGCTCCGAGCTTTACTGTCTTAGAATGAGAGGTTCTATATAGGAAGAACCCGTAGCTCCGAGATTTCAGAAGCTAAAAGTTCATATAGGAAGGACTGACGGCTCCAGGGTTTGAAGACTAGCAGTTCTATACATGAGGAACTCCCAGTCGGAAGAATCCATTAGTGGTGCAA
The DNA here is from genome assembly GCA_019671005.1 of Hibiscus mutabilis. NCBI lineage: Eukaryota > Viridiplantae > Streptophyta > Magnoliopsida > Malvales > Malvaceae > Hibiscus > Hibiscus mutabilis. The sequence continues at coordinate 45,093,220 of CM033726.1, read as the reverse complement.
AAGGTTTTATATAGGAGAAACCAGCGTTGAAGGTGAAGAGTTATATATAGGAAGGACTCCAAGCTTTACCGTCTCAGAGTGAAAAGTTCTATATAGGAGGGACTCATAACTCGAGGCTTCAGAATGAAAGGTTTTATATAGGGATGGCCTATAGTTCCAAGATCAGAAGGTGAAGAAGTTCTATATAGGAAGAACTTACCAGCTTGAAGATTCAGCTAAGGAAGAGCGGAAAGTTCCAGAAGAACACGTGATTCCGAAGCCAAAGACTAGAAAGTAGGTAAAAAATGAGTGCTTTTGATCTTTGCTTTGTCCTCGTTTCACAAGAACAAGCAAAGAGGGGCAACTGTAATCACTCATTTTTTACCGGGTTTTAGTGTTATTAGTATTATTTTAATGGTAGTATTATTAATATAAAATTAATGAAAAAGGTATATATATATATATATAAAGGTAAAAATGATAATAATAAATATATTATTAAAAAAAAGAAATTGCGTGGAGCAGGGTGCTCCACGTCACCCCATTTTACCCACCCCTTGCCTATAAATACAAGGCATGGGGCAGCCAAGAATGGACGCCCAAAAATTGGCCAAATTGCCATGAAATTGGCTCCCCAATTGGGGCTAGGCCGGCCGCAAGGTTGGCCGGGGTTGGGGGCAGTGCCCTCGGCCCAGTTGGTTCGATCCAACATTCGATCGGGGTCCTATTTTAGGTCTGATCTAGTTAATAATTTTGGAGAGGTCGTGGTAGATCCCAGTGGGGTTCAGTCGGGGTTCGTTATCCAAGCTCCTAGTTAGGTATATTTTCTTCTCTTTTTATTTGTATTGTAATTTTATGATTTAATGAAGTATTAGTTAATTTAAAATTGTGTTCTTTTTTACTTTGTATGTTTATTTATGCTTTAGATTAGTATTTATTATGTTTTAAATTTATATTTTATATTAATATTTTATTTATGTTAAATTTATTTTTTATGTATTAGATTAATATTTATGAATGTTAGTATTTTATCTATGTTAGATTTGTTTTTATTTATGAGTTAGATTAGTACTTATGTGTGTATGTTTTAGATTAGTATTTATTTATGTTTTAGATTAATATTTTATTTATGTTAGATTTGTTTTTATTTATATGTTAGATTAATATTTATTTGTGTTTTAGATCAATGTTTTATTTATGTTAGATTCGTTTTATGTGTTAGATTAATATTTATGTATGTATGTTTCGAATTAGTATTTTATTTATGTTAGATTAGTATTTTATTATATTAGTATTTATTTATATTTTTATCGCTTTGTATTTATTTTGCTTTCTAAGGTTGCATAATGGAATATAAATTGTCAATGCGGTGTCCTTTTATCCAAGCGTAAACGGGGCCAGTATCAGGCGTAGTGATGGTGGTTGGGCGTTTACTCTCGGATAACGAGGCCTTTAAAATTTACTCATACTTATAACCAAATTTTAATTTAATCGTCACTCTAATCCGGAAAATCTAATATTAATAAAGCGGTAATTATTAAAGTATCAATTTTGGGCGGTATGGGGGTGCTAATCCTTCCCCATCCGTAACCGACTCTCGATCCCAAAGTTTTTGAATCTCTGGTTTTTATGGTGTCCGGCCTACCTAAGTGGCCGGTGGCGACTCCAATTTCTAAATAAAATGCGCTTTTCAAACCCCCACGGAATAAATATTTTAATACCCGAAAAACCACAAACACTTCGAAAACCCAGTTTTTAGCGATAGGGGACATCGCTACAGAATGATGTATTAATTTCTTATTTATGAAATTATTTTTAATATATTATTATTATTAAATTTAAATGATATTTGAAGTATATGTATTAATCGCAATTATTTAAAAAAATATTTAAATTATTTATGATAAAATATTTTATTGAAATATATGTGAGATATTCAAATTTAGGTTATTTGAAGATTCAATTTGTAATTGTTAATGATAAAAGAATCTTTATAGCTCTTAAGACAAGTTTTTTTTTTTATTTTTAGAGAATTCACCTCAATCCGCTTATATTTACCAAATAATTAAATTATGGATTGGACATGTCAAACATATAAAAAGGGTTTAATTCTCTAATTTTGACTGGTCAAACAATTAAATCAGTGTTTTCACCGCAACTGTTGTATTGTGGTTGGCACTCCTCTCTATAAATACTCCCCCCAAAAGTTAAGAAAACTAAACCTATATAGTTTGTGTGTTTTTCAAATTCTTTTCAATGGCGAACTTCTTCGGATCAATGGAAGAGATGAAGAAAGTGTTTAACAAGTTTGACAAAAACGGCGACGGAAAGATCTGCCGCGACGAACTGAAATCGATCATAAGTGCCTTAAGTTCCCACCCCCCCTCTTCCGATGAAATTGATCAGATAATGATTGTGATGGACAAAGATGGCAAGGGCTATATCGATCTAGACGAGTTCATCGCTTTCCAGGGAACCACCGGCACCGACGGAGACGATAACCGGACCGGCAACGAAGAACTAAAAGATGCATTCGACTTTTACGATCTCGATAACAACGGGCTGATTTCGGCTAATGAGTTACATGCTGTGTTGACAAGGCTGGGGGAGGATTGTTCGTTAAGTGATTGCAAAAGAATGATTAGTAAGTTCGATGAAAATGGCGATGGAAACGTTGACTTTGAAGAGTTTAAGAAGATGATGACCAATGCTTGAAAACATTTACCAAGTTTTTATTTTTTGATCAAGAAAAAGAAATTCCAGGTTAAGTGTTAGGGTTTTACAGGTTTTCAGATTATCTGAAATTTCACTGTTTAGTTTAACAATGTAAATAACAGAAGATTTTAATTTTTTTTTTTGTTAATTCTGGATGTTATTGTAATAAATTCGATTTCTTTAATAGTAAATGGATTTTTTTATTTTTTATTTCATGGAGTATATTTGTTTTATAAGAATTTTTTGAAACAAATTACAATATCTAAACTGTTTATATTCTAAGTCCTTAAAATGAAAGTATGCGTATTTAAATGTATTTGAATCCATAATTTTTTTTAATGTTATATCAATCATACCAATCAAATTAATGTTAAATTGGTTTGCCTTATAAAAATTAAATAAACATGATTATTGAAAATAATCATTCTTTTCTAATAGTAGATGAAGATTATTGTTTGATACAAATTAGATTAACTTTAGGAATGTAGTTTTTTTGTGTGTATTCATTCTTTTCTATGTCCTTATATTTAGGGCTTGTTCTATTTTGGTCACCTATTTTGAAAAAAAAATTATCCTTGCCACTTACGTTTTCGATTGTTAGTGTTTTGGTCACCCGAGGTTAACATCTGTTAATACCCGTTAATGCGATGGTGTGTCACATTAATAAAAAAGTTAATTTCTAATTTAACCCCTAAACTTTCAAAAGTTTATTTTTCACCATCTTCCCCAAACTTTATTTTTCACTTCTGGTTGGACTGTTACCCTCTGAAACTAGACTTGATGTATATTCATTTTATCAAAAATTTTGGGTAAGATGGTGAAAAATAGAGTTTTGAAAGTTTAGGGGTTAAATTAGAAATTAACTTTTTTTATTAACGTGTCATGTCCTCATATTAACCGGTGTTAACGTATGTTAACGCTCGGGTGACCAAAACACTAACGATTGAAAACGTAAGTGGCAAGAATAACCTTTTTTTCCAAAATAGGTGACCAAAATAGAACAACCCTAAACATAAGGGACCTCGATGATGTTTACCCAAAAATAAATAAAAATAATAAATAAGTTAGGTGACTCATGATAATAAAAAATGAATAAAAATTGACTTTGAATCGAAAAGAGATTTAAAAAAAACAAATCTTAAAATGAAAACAGTAGAAAAGATTAAAATTTTATTTAGGCTTAATGTCGAAATAAGTGTTTAAACTATTGTGTTTTTCTCTTTTAAGTGTCTATTTTTTTGTTTCTTTTAAGCGCTCAAACTATCCTTTTTTTCTTTTTAGATGCCTAAACTTTTTTTGCCCCTTTTAGATGTCGAAACTATATTTTTGTCCCTTTTAGGGTCAAACTAAGACAGATACTTTGACTAAAAATTATTGTTTGGACACATATTTTGAACAAAAAATGATAGTCTGGGCACCAAAAATGGACAAAAAAATTTTAAGTACCTAAAAGGGAAAAAAAGATAAATTGAGTACTTAAAAGGGACAAAAAAAATTTAAGCACCTAAAAGAGAAAAATGGAATAGTTTAGACACTTATTTTAATATTAAGCCGTTTATTTAATAAAAATAGAAAAAATACAATAATGATGCACACTAACCGACATAATTATTTTGGTTTGCCCTCTGGTTTCTAGGGCTTCGCCCTAACTAATCCAGACCGACCCAAGTTGCACATCTGGCTTTGGTGGGTGAGTCTTCCAACAGGGATTTTTTGCATACACAACGCCTCGAACCTGAGACCTTGCTTAAGCGATACCAAGCTGCTTACCACTTGGACCAACCCCCATTGGTACTAACCGACATAATTATAAAAATATTCAAAATATATTTATTAATATTTTTATAATATTATATTATAATTTAACATATGATAATATTATACTTATTTTATCAATTTAAAAAATACTTATTTATATTATAATACATAATATTATATTCTTATATTAATTGTATATAATAAATTATTAATATAATTGACAATATATTTTATTTTAATTAAAATAATATTATTGAATTATTAAAATGAGTAATATTGTTTTATATATTTCATATTAATATAATAATTTAGTATTATTTTAATAAAAATGTTAATAAATAAATTATATAAATATATATGTTAATACATTTTTATAATATAATATACTTATTTTAATATTATAATAATATGCACAGTTATATTATATTACATTATATCATGTTATTATTTTAAATCATTAATATAATTAATATTATTTATTATTTTAAAAAATATAATATTATTGAATTCTTAATAATGAGTATATTATTTTTATGTATTTAATATTAATATAATATTATTTTAATAAAATTATTAATTATTAAAATATTTAGAATATATTTACTACTAAATTTTAACAATATAATATAGTACTTTTATTTGAATATAATTTTTTAATTTATAACATATTCAAATATATTAATAATATAAAATAATTATTAATATTATTTACAATTAAAAATAATATTATTGCAATAATTATTAATATTATTTTGTTTATTTAAAATTAATATAATTTTTAGTATTATTTTAATAAAAATATTATTTATTAAAATATTAAATATGCATTTATTAATTTTTTAATAATATAACATAATATAATATAATATTTTATTATAATATTTAAATAATATAATTAATAATATTTTATTTTAAAAATATACTAGTATTTGATATTTTATTTAAAAATTATTAAAAATAATATTTTTAATAAAAAATAACATTGACATAAACAATGCTAGCTAAATTACTGTAATATTTAAAAATAATAATACTAAGTTTTTATAATAAATAATATTATTTATTGTACTTGATATTTATAATGAATAACTTTTAGAAAATTTGTTGTCTTATGACATGAGGCGCTCCGCTGAAGAGGTGAAATTGTTGTTTTGTGGTTTTGGACTTTAATCGGACAATTAATCTTCGTCAACGGACGTGGCGAGATGTTGTCATCCTATCGCCTTTTCGTCACACCCTTTAAAAGCTAGTGGCAAAAACTTGTCATCTCATTTTATTTACTTTCTTTTAGCTGAGGGCCAAAGGGAAAGACTTGCATGGCGGTTATGGCTTTGTTGAAGTCTATTGCCATCGTCGGTATGATCGTAAGTCGTTTGCCGTAGAACTCTAGTGTGATGGGAGTGCCACTAGGAGAGCTATCGTAAGTTGTTTTTCGGTCGAGAGGACCTCCACGCTCACCTCACCAATTGTTGATGTCAAAAATGAGAAGCCACCGAACAAGAGAGGTAGAGACAATGGTCCAAGGTGGATGTGGCTGAATTAAGTGGTTCACCCCTTGTATATTTAGGGCGAAGAGCTGCAAACAATACGGTGATCGAACTAGAGACGATTAGAAGAGAAAAAAAGAGGTTTTAGTCCTCTTAAATTGGCCTTGTTCAAGCGTTTCATGTCCGTTCTCAAACTTAGCATCTCTCATTGGAGGCGTGGATATTTATAGCCCCTTAGTATTGTTGATGATTGGAGAGTACAAGGTCCCGTGACAGCTTATGGATGAATTTGCATAGATATGTCAAACTTCAAAGTATTAGGACCTGCATGTTGGGCACGTGGATCGTGCAGGGGTGCCTAGCTATGTCTTATCCTCAGAAAACTTGAGGGCTCCGAGAACATTAGTCTCCGAAAGGGTCTACCTTCAAAGGGGTAGCTATTATGGACTATATTCGATGTTCACCAGATATGGAAGAGTCTGAAAGATATTTGTGAAATTATGCGAAGGCGACATGTTTGGGTGTAACATTATCCAAAATTATGACACCACAATCTAAATTTTTTTGATTTTGTTCCTATTTAATTAGTATTTATTTGAAACTAAGAAAGATCATATGAGTAAAAATCATTTGTCTTTTTCAGTGCCCCACCTATGCCCTATTCTTAAAAAATAGGTTTAGGATTTGGGATTAGTGTTTAAAGTTAGAATTTAGAGTTTGAGGTTAGAGTGTTGAATGCATGGTGCATTTTTTAGGCACAATGCCAAAAAATACCCCTAACGTTTAACTGAATAGTCATTTTGACCCTATTCATTTTTTGGTCTATTTTCACCCTTAACGTTTTATTTTGGGTCAAAACGCTCCTCCGTGGGTAGAAACTGTTAGTTGACTAACAGTCAACGCGAGATGCTGATGTGGCATGTTGACTTGGCTTGAGACGTTGACGTAGCACTCTACCACGTCAACAATTTTTTTAAAAAATATTTTTGATTTTTCTAAAAATAATAATAATTTTTTATTTTTATTTTTTAAAGAATAATAAATAATAATTTATTTGATTTATTATTTTAAAAACTTAAAATTTTTATTTTTTCAAAAAACAATAAACTAAATAAATTATTTATTATTTTCAAAAAAAAAATAAAAGTAATAAATTAAATGAAATATTATTTATTATTTATAAAATTATTTTTTATGAAAAACGGTTATTACCACGTACCTCATTAAAACACTTCTGTAAACCTAATTAGAGAAAAAAAAATACACATAACAATAATTACATAAAATCATACGAGACCAGCTCGTTAATCAAAGTTATAGAAATAAAACAACAGAGGCTAAACCCATAAACATAATTAAATCAAAAATCCTCCTACAAAAGCTACAGAACTGAAGTGGTATTGAAAATCTGAACTTCCAGGTCCCCTGAAATCACACTCCTTGCTAGCATATCGGCAACCTTGTTCCCGTTGCGCCTTACGTGTTGAATGCGGACAATTCATTACCTCCGGCAAAGCTCATACAAGTGTAATACTAGTTAACAACACCCTTGTCTACCCGATCCAAATTGTAAAATTCAGATTGCATCCAAGTTTTCCATTTCAAGAATAACCTGCCGATAAAACCCTGCTCCCATGCACACATTAGTCCGACATAGAAACCCCAAAGCTCAGCCTCCACAACGGAACACACTAATAAATTTCGTGAACCCAAATTTTCACCGTCCAAGTCTATTACGTAAGACCCCTCCACATGACGTGAAGCCAATAAGATTATTCCTATCCCCATTAGTATTAAGCTTCCACCAATCTACCATCGGAGCTAGCCAACGAGTCGTGCCATTATCAATTGTGGCAGAAGCAGTCGGATTATGATTATTAGATTCCAAGGTATGCATAGATACCGTTTGTAGCATCTGACTCCTCTCCAACACCGACCCATACCACTCCAAAGGGTTATCGAACACTGTTACGTTGCTGACCAACCACAAATTCCACAAAACGGCACCAAATAAGAGGTCCCAATTTTGTGCATCAGCAGCGAATTGCACTGTCCCACCAAGGTTCGCGCAAAGCCAATCCCGTAGCTCAAGGGTCATGAATTCATTGAGTTTGTCTGGACGGACAAGCGACTGCCATACTGACAGCGCGGCCGGGCACCATTGTAGCACGTGGTCAACATCTTTTATACCTCCACCACAAACGGAGCAATAAACTATCGGTGGCAAAAATGGCGACGCACACGCTCCGCGTTGTTCATAAGCTTATAATGGGACACAAGCCACATAAAAATCTTGATCTTTTGCATACCTCGAAACCTATGAATCAACTTCCATGCCCAATCCTCCTCCCCATCTTGATGCCCGACACGAACCACATACGCATACTAAACCGAAAATCGATTGTCCGAGCTATATGTCCATCTGATCGTATCAAGCGAAAGGGACTGCAATGGGCCACGGATCGCTGCTATATGCAGCAGCACGTGCTGTGGTAGCAACGCCTTGATCCAATCCCACTCATCGACTGCATTGTCCATGAACGCAACTAGAGTGCCCGCATAATCGGAACGTTGCTATGCACATAATGAATCATAGGACCGAGATCCTTAACCCAGGAATCATGCCAAAAATTTATGTCTCGACCATTGCCCACACTCTAATTAATATTAACCCGGACATCATTCCATACGACACCAAGTCCTTTCTACAAGCGTGAGCCATTAGAATCTTGTAGTGTGTCCGGTACCCCAGCAGGGCACTTATATTTAGCACGAAGAAACCGAACCCATAAAGCCTCAGTCTTGGTCAACAACTGAAATGCTAACTTCATAAGGAATGCTTCATTCTGAGTATCAATCTTTCGAAAACCAAGTCCACAAGTGATAAAGGTCGACAAACAGTCTCCCACTTAACCAAAGGCACGCCACTTTTGTTTGCAGTTATCCCCCACACAAACCGTTTAAAAATTTAAATATATATATATATATTTTAAAAATATTGACGTGATCAAGTGTCACATCAGCTTCCCAAGCCAAGTTAGCATGCTACATCAGCATGCCACATTGAGCGTTAGTCAACTAACAGTTTTTATTTACGATGGGTCATTTTAACCCAAAATGAAACGTTATGGGTGAGAGTGTACAAAATGTTAGGGCATTTTTTTGCATTATCCCTTTATTTTAGAGTGTATGATTTGAAGATTGAGATTTAAAATTTAGAGTTAAAGCTTAATATTTAATTTTTTCTCGACACAAAATAATACAATAAAAAATAACAGTTTTTTTTTTTTTTTGGCTTCATCAACTAGAAATAACAGTAGATCACAATTATTGTCGGTGGGAATTGAGGACCCCATGACGCAAAGTGGGTAAAGCCCACACAGCTCGCCACTCATCACTGTGGAGAAGCCATGGAAGATGTTCGATGCATTTCCAGTACTTTGATCCAAGCATCATCTCACAAAGCACAGAATCAAAGGGTGGAGTTAAATCCATGGGATCTTCGTTTTCTTCTGGTGGGCCCTATCCTGAAGGGCCTTCTTTTTTCCCAAACCAAAACCCTCTGCACACCATGAAAACAACTTCATCCACCGCTTCAAATCTTCCTTTTCCCGCACTCTAGTCTCAACCACTTCCCTCCCCTTGCAGGTCGGTTAGCCACCGGCGGACACGACAACGAAACAGTTTCGTTTTTCATTGATTGTAATAATGCCGGAGGCTTGTTCGTCCATGCTGAAGCCTAAGTTGTACAGATAAGGATACGGGGACGGAGAAGAAGACAGAAAATAATAATTTTTAAAATTATAAAATACGAGTATCGTAAGAGTACAATAAATATAAAATAAATAAATATATAATTATTAAAATTTATAATGCAATAAGGACTAAAATTATAATTGTATTAAACAATAATTATAATTGTAGTTATTTAAATTCACTTTTAATGTTTTTTAAATTATTTTCTAACACTTATATTAGAAAATTATTAAAATTAAATAATTAAATTGAACGAAAAATTAACTTTACATTCTAAATTAAGAAAAAAATCAATGACTAAAATGATAAAATTAAAAAATGACATGGCTAAAATGAATATTTATCCATCCCTATTTAAAGTTTGAGTGGAACAGCCTTAAAACAAGTTGAAACAGATTACAAATACAATACACACCCAATATCCTACATCCTTAAGATACATAAAGCAATGAGAGAAAGCAACCTATAAATAGGTGCTTAGCCACTAGAACAATGAAGCAATTTAATCTTGGCTTTTTGGTTGAGATCAAGTGTAGGTGGGTCATTTGCCACACGTAATTAAGTTTATATTTTTTAGGTTGAGTGTTCAATTTAGTAGCTTTTTACTTGTGCGATTTTGAGTTCAGTTGGGTATAATTTGAACTTTCTAAGTTCAAAATTATCCTTGAGCTTTTTAAGTTCGGATTAGTTTAATGATTTTTAAATCCTTGTTAGTAAAGAAGATGAGATTTATTTTTATTTTTTTAAGTAAATTTATTCGGAAACGTTCTCGATTAGTGTTGATCGTCTTCGATAAAGTTTGACCATCTCTTATAAAGTTGGGACGTACCTGGGCCGTCCCTGCACCGTCCCCGTGCTTCATAGGCTGAAGCTACTGGGGTAACCGTTTCAGACATTGTTGAACCTGTTTATGTTCCTTCCATCGTTCGTTCGTTTTTCCCACTCAATGGGCTAACGAACTACGCCGGAATTTCTGAGCCATTACTTGGGGTGAAGGTGATGGAGCTTGCCGATGGCGTTTTCGTCGGCTGCACCATCAACCATTCCGTGGTTGATGGAACATCGTTTTAGCATTTCATCAATTCGTGGTCAGAAACCTCAAGAGGTTCGAATTCGACTCACTTATTGAAACCTCCGATTTTGAACGCTCGTTTTTCGACAATATCGAATACCCCATTCGGATTCCCCGGTCTCTGGTCAGTCAACTCCGTGATGAAGACCAGTTAATTGACCAGCCTCCTTTTAGAGAAAGAGTCTTCCATTTCTCAAAGCAAAGCATTGCAGAACTCAAAGCAAAAGACAACTCCGAGGTCAACATCTCGTCTCTTCAAGCACTTTTGTCTCATATTTGGCAGTCGATTGTCCGCAACAAAAAATCAAACCCCGATGAAGAGATGACTTACTGCCTATGGATCGGAGCCAGGCCCAGGTTGCGCAACTTACCCCAACAGTACTTCGGAAATGCAATAAAGAGTGGTAATAACTATGAAAGCAAAGGAAGTGCAAGAACAAAGAGTTGGAGACATAGCAAGGGAAATGAACAAACTGATTTTTACACAAACCGAAGAAGAGTTTTGAAGAGACTTGGAGTCTTGGATAATAGGTCCGAAAGAGATAGCAATGGCGTCGGTTGTGAGAAATTTTATGGAGACGAGCAGTTCGCCTCAGTTCGACTGTATGGCAACGATTTCGGATGGGGAAGGCCGATTGCGGTGAGAAGTGGGTTAGGGAACAAATTGAATGACAAGTTAACTGTGTTTTGTGGAGCAGAAGAAGGGAGTATCGATGTTGAAGCGTGCCTTTTGCCGGAGACCTCGGAAGCCATGGCCTCTGATGATGAATTCATGGATACGGTCACAATTTAGAGTCGGTGACAATGAAATAAATGTAATGCATAATGTTAAATTTTGGTACAATAAGTTTTTTAGCTTTAGTTTAATGGCATATGAAACACTCTTTTTAAAGCCAATTAAATCGTCAATTATCTATAGGACAGGTAATTAAAAGTTGATATCTTCTATTCTTTTTTATTATGGGATCAGTATTCATTAGGAAAAAAAAATTTCAGCCTTTTCTTCTTGATAAGAATTGTTAAAAAAAAGTCAATTAAGTTTCTTCATGAACAATATGCCTAATTGAGCCTCAACTTTTGAGAATTAAGCTTATTTTAGTCACAAAATCTGTTTTTATCCGTATCGATGTTCAAATGACTATTTAATTTGTCAATATAATAGTCACACGTGAATGATTAATGAGATAAAAAAGGATTTAATTACTTTTTTTAAAAGTTACATAATTTATTTAATCTTTAAAAAATCCAAAATATATTTAAATTATAAAATCGAACTTTTAAAAGTAATTGAAAAGGTATTAAAATATTAAAAAAATACTTATTATTAAGAAACAAAAAATTAAAAATTTACTATCAATCAGATGAGGCGTTAGGTAACTTAAGCAAGATCGAGGGTTTGATCATGGTGTTGTGAATTGAGACAACTGGGTTGGGAGAATCACCTCTTCATTGGGCCTTTGCAGAACCCAATTTGGATTAGTTGGCCAATGAGTCAGATATCAGTTGTTAAAAAAATAAGAATTTATAAAAAAAAATTATCTAAAGACTTTAAAAGAAATCATTAAAACTATAAAATAAAAATATAAAAAACTCCAAAATTTTAAAAATTATAAAAAGAAATAAAATATTAAAAATATAAAAAAATTGAACTGCCCGGATAAGTCTTCTAATTGTATTAAAAATAGTAATAAGAATATGAAATATATTTTAAAGTCACGTGGTTTATTTAAACTTTAAACAAAAAGAATAAAAATATTAAAATTAAAAAAGTTAAAATTTAAAAAATATTTAAAAAGTATTAAAAATCAAAATATTATTAAGAAATAAAATAAAAAATTTAAAAAAATTTAAAATATTAAAAAATAAAAAATAAAAATAAATTAAAGTACATAATATTTAAAATATACAAAAAAATTGAAGTTGTTCGCAAAATAAATCTTCAATTGTTTCTCACATATAATAGTCATTTGACCCAGTTGCGATGGGTCCGACCAGACTCAATTTTATAGATTCAAGTTTTTTTAAAATAATTTGGGTTCGAGTTTATGTCGGGTCGGATTTTTTAGGATAAGGTCGAGTTCGAGTTTATAGTGAAACATGTCCAACCCGATCTGTAATAATAGTTTAATTTTATTCTAAATATTTAAATATAATTACTATATTGCCCCTCTTTTTATATATATTTTCAATTATCTTCACATTTATATAATAAAAAGAAATAATTATTATAATGCCTCTCATCTATTTGCATTTTTTTAATTAACTTCCTATTTTATTGAATAAAAAAGAAACAAACATTTTTTTAATGTCAGATCGGTTTGGGTCAAATTTTTACTCTAAAATTCAGGTCGAGCTAAATCAGGTGAAATATCATAAAATATTCGATCGGATATTAATCGATAAAAAATCTGACCTATGACCATCTCTCTTCTCAGCAACTCGAGTTTCTTTATCGTTTCTTGAACACATTTTCAATAAATCAAGTCTTGCATTAGTAATGATGAATTATTGGGGTTCACTCTTACGTTTTAAAAATGACGGGCTAAATTCTGCACCAAATTGATGTTTACTAAAAGTACCTGACAAAGTAATGCACATCGGTTTGAATTTTTCATAACTCCTTAGTCCATCGCGGTCTTTTTTAATGTTTTATATTAATATATTATTAAGAAGTTAAATTTTGTCTCGCATAAACTCAAAGCAATGTCATTTTACTATTTTTATTTTTTAATAATTTTTAAAATTTAAAATAGTTTTCAAATATTTACTATTTTTAATTTTTTTAAAAAAAATATTTGTATAGTTTTTTAAAATAATTTTACTTAGAGATTGCAAAAAAAGTTTAATCTTTTTAAAAAAAAACTAATTAATCAAATTCCATTTTCATGTTATCATTTATGCATGAATGGTCATGTTTCTTTTTTTTAACAAAGGGGACACTGACATTAACACAAACAATAACGTACAACAAAGCAACAATTGGCCCAGGCAGATCGGAGAAGCAGAACAGAAAATAAGTTGGAGAAAAAAAAAGAGAAACATCCATAAACACACAGACAATAATAAAAATACAGAGGGAAACATGGAAAAGTAAGGAAAGACCCATCACCACCGACCAAAGAGAAACAAGAATGATGCCATCATCCAGAGCCTACAACCGCATGTCATTCAGGGGGTCACCGGAGGATAAAAACGTCGATGGAATGTAGAGAGCAGCCAGCAACACTTCATGTCAAAAATCGAGGATCATCGAAATTTGAAGGGCCAAATGGAGGCAAAGTCAAAAAGTCAAGTTACAAACAGGCCACCGGCAGGAACGAAAATCTCATCGCGCACAACTTCACCTGTAGAAAAAAAAACAAACAAACAAAAGGCAAAAGCCCCAAAAAAGGGAAAAAAAAAGAGCCTCCTCCAACGATTATCACTACCGTACGATTCACACACAACCACCAAAAAAAAGATACCCTCACCTAAAACAAATACACCTTTGAAAGACCCCAAATGAGATCGTTCAAACCTAAAAACGATAGAAACGACAACGAAGAGGAAAAGAAATGAGAACAATCAAAAAATAATAGGGGAAGGAGGAAAAGAAGAATGGAAGAGGAAAAGGAAGGGTGGAAATGGAAGCCAGCCTCTACCGATAGCGACGATCGACCGCTGCTGAAACAAGGCTAGGGTTTGAAGGTGTTTAGAGAGAGGTCAGAGAAAAAATCTTTTAAAAGACGTACACTAGCATAATAACAGCAAAAATCGAAAAATTATTATCCAATAGACTTAATTTATACAAACTTAAGTCTAAAAACTTTATTAGGTCTATTTTTCACAAATGGATTAATTGATTTTTTAAGTATAAAGTATTTTCAAATACTTATGCCTTTACCCTTTCTTTGAAAATTCTAAAATTTTCTGCCCTTTCTCTAGATATGGCTATCGGTGGTGGCCAACCGTTGTTATTGATGGTGATTAGCCTCCTTTCTTTTGTTTTGCCCGCATATCTTTTTTCTTATTTTTCTCTCTCTCTCTCTCTATTTTCTTTACTTTTATCTCTTTCTCCGACCGTGGTGTCCTAGTGCATCCGTCCATTGTTCGTTTGGGTTCTTTTTCATGATGATTGAGGCTCTTTTCGAACCCTCTTTTGGCGAGGAGGTTCTCGGATCGCGGACAAGAAAGAATTCCTTCTCTTTTCTCCCTCCGTTCCCTCCTCATCGGGGTTTCTCTATGAATTTTGATTTTTTTTGTTTTCTTTATTTTTAAGTTTGGTTGTGTTTGGTGAGGATGTCGTTGTGGTTCCTTGCGGTCGTTTCCTCTCTTTTTTTGTGGCGATTGTTGCCTATTGGCTCAGTTTCCCGGCTCCATCTTTTTTGGACCATCATCGACAATTCTTGACTTTGACTCGATGATTTGTTGACTGCCTTCCTCTTCATGCATTCCTTCATCTACATATATCTTTTTGCGTTGTCGAAAGTGTCGTGCATGAAGAACGTGATTTTGTTGGCTTTGTTCTGCTCTCAGCGTCTTCGTTGGGTTGGATGCCCTGTGTTGTTCTATTTTTGTTTTTATGTCTTGTTTTCTATTTTGCTCTCTTCAGCTTCTTCTCCTCTTATCTGCTTTGCATCATTTTTTTCTTCGATTCTGTTTTTGTTTCGGTTCGATTGTGATCAACATGTTGTTGTTGTTGTTTGTTTGTTCTTGTTCAATAAAGGTCTGTTTAACTATTGTTCAAAAAATTCTATTTTGAAAGACATAATATTAAATTTAACTATAACATTTACACATTTTATTATTTTAATTTTTCCTTTCTAAATTAAATTTAATCATTATAATAACTTTTATGAAAATACTAACTAAAACGTTACATTTTAACAATGTTAATATGACATTTTATGCTTAATTCACATATGTTTCATGTTAAATTTTGAATTTCTAAAATTATTTATTGACATGATATAAATAAATAGTATAATGTTAAAATAGAATATATATATATAGAGAACGTCAGGTGAAAATAATTAATATTTGATCTTTTAATAGTATATTCATTAAAAATAATTTATCTTAAAAAATTAAAATTAAAAATCAGTTTGATAAAAAAATAAATATTAAAAAACTAAATGTATATACTTCGTTGATCGGCAAATTTTGGGGAATACTGCAATTCCAAATGATATTTGGGGAAATATGGGGCGCTGGGTGAAAATTGGGGATCAATGGCAAAAATTACAGTAACGGAACAAGACGTCATCTGCAGGTGGCGTCTTTTAATTGTTTATTATTAAAAATTTAAATTGCCACAAAGTTGCCATATGCATGTGGCGTCTTTATTAAATAGTGGTTATTGAGTCGGTAATCAAGCCAATTACTGCATCATTGACTTGGGCAGCGTTAAAGGCACGGTAGTTACGCTTATTTAAAGGGAGGATGCCACCTACAGATGACGTCTTCACCCGAACTCTGCCTATAAATTAGAGCAACAGAAGGGGGCTGAAGGGAGTAAAAAATAGTTGAAAGAGATTTATGTGTGTGTAGGGTTTAGGGTAAGAGTTTTTGAGTGTTATTAGATTGAGTATGTAATTTTTTAGTTGATTTATAAATTATTTGATTTGTATTATAAATAATATATTAATTTATCTTAATTATTTTTTGTTGAAGGAGGTTTCAAGGGAAGCATTTGGAGTACATTTTCGTTGATTTTGAATTGATAGGTATGTATTTTTTTAATTTATATAATTTAAAAATAATTAATGTAGATATATAGAATGTTGTAGATATGTACAAAGATTTTATTTTAGGATAATAATAATGATTGAATTATTAATTTATGCATATTTTCCCATGTTTTTAGGATAATAATATTGATTGAATGTTTTTAGGAATTTTTATTAATGTAGGTATATAGTGTTTATTATAGAATTATTAATGTATGCATTATAATTTTTTTAGGATAACAATAATTTTGATTGAATGTTTTTAGGAATTTTTATTAATGTATCTATGTAGAGTAAAATGTTATTTGTATTATTAAGTATATTTTAATTTGTTATATTAAATTTTTATTGTTTTATAAATTATTTGATTTGTATTATTAAGTATATATAGAATTATTATTTAAATTTGAATTATTTTAATTTGTAGAATTTAAAAATAATTAATAAACTAGAATGTTAAATGTTTAGATAATTATATTCGAATAAAATTATAAATAGTAAGAATAATAATTTTGAATAGTTGATAATGTGGAATAGGCAAAATAGTAGATATATTATGCAATTTCGAATTAGTTAGAAGTAGTTAATTTTGAAAATAAGTCATAACAAATTTTTAAATGAAAAATATATACTTGAGAAAATATATATTCGAATTTATGATAATGTGGAAAGATATATAGATTTTGAATAGTTTAAAAAGAAATTAATAACAATATATTTTTGGGGTAAAGGTATATTCGAGAACAAAAATTAATATAATTAAGGGAACCATATTCGAATAAAATTTCAAATAGAATGATGTCTAATAAATTAAGTCATATATAGGTATATTCGAATAAAATTATAAATATTAATAATCTAAGTAGTTGGTGTGCAGATAAGTTTAAGATATGACGTCTAATCAGTTGTTGCAGTTGGATCATATGCACATTTTATCTTATATCGGCGTAAGTAATTTGTAACTTATTTATTTATCTTCGAGTAAGTAATGTATGTCAGTTGTACAATGTTATGAATTAATTTTAATTTATTCAATGCTGGACGATCATCATTGCTTTCGTCGTCGAGGAACAATGACGGAAGAACCATCTGGTCGCATTGTTCGTCACTTACAGCAGGCAAGATTTTATAATGCGACATTTGTGCGTGGATATAAGGTGGTTGATAACTGTGTTGATTGAACGCTGGAGACCTGAGACCTACATGTTTCATTTTCCAGTCGGGGAGTGCATGATAACCCTACAAGATGTAACTTTACAGCTCGACGTCCCCATAAATGGGAATGCGGTCGTAGGGCAGAATAACTACAACGTCTATGCTATGTGCGACCAATTTTTGGGAAAAATCCTTCAAAAACTGACATGAAAGGGTTACGTGTGAAGCTAACCTGGTTGGAGAATGCATTCAGGGTAACCGAGGACTCAACCCATGAAGAAGTTGCATGCGCAGCACGTGCTTATATCCTGCAGCTCATTGGTGGGGTATTGATGCCGGATAAATCCAGTAATCTTACGCACACGCAGTATCTGCCACTGCTGGAAAATTTTATGATAGCTCATTCGTATAGATGGGGCTCTACGATATTGGCGTTCTTATAACATGAAATGTGCAAGGCTGTTATTGTTAGAAATAGGAATAAAATATCCGATATTGGTGGATGTCTTATCTTACTACAATTTTGAGCGTGGTATCGACTTCCATATTTGGCACATATTATCAATAACCCAGTTGAGTTTCCACTTATTGGAAGGTAATACTAAAATAAAAAATGATGATGTGTATATTTTTATTAAAATTATTTTGAATGACTAAATATCGTATTTTGGGTTTTCGTACAGGTGGCGAAATGATTTGAAAAAAATGAGGGTGGTGCACAACAACGTTGTTGGCGTGAGACTGAAGATCGAATATGAAGGGAAAAATCAGGTATGAAAGTTGGTTTAAAGTACAGTCTTGCGTACCCTAGTATTTATAGATATTAATATAATTTTTTTTACAGTTCATTTGGACGCCGTACGACGATGCGAAAGTATAGTCTTGCGTACCCAATATGTGTGAGAGGATGCTACATTTTGGGGTGCAGTTGTACCGTTGATCCATTTTCTTGGTGGTTAAGTTTCAATGTGCTGATAGAGTGTTGTGACAGTTCTGGTGTCATCAACCCGTTCCTAGTCCTCTGTTTGATCTCAAAGATATTCACACCAGAGAACAAAAATTAGGTTTGACGATGGCTCGCAAGTAAGAAAGTTTTATTGCTTGTTGGAACAACCGGTACTTATATGTGCCAACTAATGTGACTCCACTTTAAGAAGATAATTTTTCTTACGATTCAGACTACATAGAATGGTTTAATAACAACGAAAAACCATTCCTAACACCCATCAAAGTGAGTTAGAGATGGCATACAGAGCGTAGGTGCTCATATCAGTATGAAGTCAGTTTCTCTGAGTGTATGAAAAACCTACAGCCGCCACCAATTAATCCTGCGGATTGGTCAGCATGGAGGCCAGGTGTACCCTCAGAGCATGTAGGGGGAACATATGATTATGATAATCCATGGGATAGAGCAGTGCAAAGATCCTAGATATCTAGCTCGCAGCGCACTGATGTTGGATTATCCGGAGTGAGTGCGTTTCAACAACCACCTTCATACCTGCCTAGTCCGCCCATTTTCACTCCGTTATGTGCTAAAGATATGTACGCGACACCATCTTCTATGCGGATGTTGGATGACCACCTAGGCGAGGACGAGCAGAATCTAGAGGACCCGCAATCACCATGGAGGATGGCTCAACCCCTACGACGGTATGATCAAACATCTTCCCTGCACAAACAAGAGCTGTCGAGGAGGAGGAGAAAATAGGTTGTTTTTTTCTATTTGGGATTTAATAATGTTGGTTTAACCTTTTATTTGGAACGATTTCAGTTGTTAATATTTGGGAATTTTTATATATTTTATATTTTGCTGGTTTAACTTTTTCTAATTAGAATTTATTTTGTTTTATTCTTTTGTTTTTATGAAACAAACGCACTGAATTTCAAAATGTTCCATTACTTCATTAATTAAAGTTTACAAAAACAATCAAAATAGGGCATATATAATGAATCTGAAACAAATTACTGTGATGACCCGACACAATAGTTGGGACGATTCGAACATTTATCTCTCGTGTGACCTGCTTCTCGGCAAAGTCCACAATGCCTAATTTGAACTCCCTCTCGATCATCCGGATCATCTATACTAGTATGAATGCTGGAGGAAGTCGGTCGACCCTTTAGCTTTCTTCGAAGTTTGGGTTTTGGTAACCATTCTTCGTATATTGGATCTGTTTGCCAATATTCCTGATTTGGAATCGTCCTAAAAATATGTCTGTAGATATTTGACATAGTTTATAGGCTAAAATAATCATCCGCAAATTTATATGGGTCTATACGGATATGCATGCATGCGGCGATTGCGTGAGCACATGGGTATCTATATGCCTAAAAATAGCCACAGTCGCACCATCTCACGTGTATGTTTACTCAAAACAATTTGTGCTCGTTCGGGCGTACATGGGCTTGGACATTAAATTCAACATCGTTGGGGTCGGAGGAATCCATTCTTATGCAGCTTGCTTCCTCTCGAAGTTTCTTCATACTCTTTTGGAGAGTTTTAGACCACTGGTGTCCCCTATTTATTTGATAGTTAACCTCATTCCCTTTGTCGCACCATATTTTGCCTAGTCTAAAGTACGTCTCCCAAACAATACTGACAATTGAGAGATAGTGTGTCCCTTTCAACACAGAGTTGATAGCCTCGGCAAGGTTAATGGTCATATTTGCCTATAACGTTGACCTTCATCATAGGCCTATGACCATTGTTTCCTGGGAATTTCAGCGACAAAATTATGTACATATTGTTTGTGCCTTCTAAAATGTCTAAACTTCGCATCGAACCTTGGCTGAACCGATTTATACCTGGCTCATAAAAACATTAGTTAGTAAACGCAAGACAAAATGCCATACATAAATAAATCAAGAATTTAGACAATAACAAATTACATCTTACCTGCGTTTAAAATTTTTTGACGAATCTGATTGCTCCCGAATTGAGTCTTTATATTGGTAGTAATATACTGTACACAATAGGCTGGATAAGCATGTGGAGGTGTCCATAAACTTCCCTGTCTATCGATTACTGATAATAATGCAGTCCCTCTATCAAAAATCACACAAATATATATCTAGCTGTATTTCTGGTACAACCATGTACCATCAATTTGAATCATACGTTTGCAGAATACGAATCCTTCAATGCACGACTAGAATGCCCAGAATAACTTACTAAATATTCTTTTCTATGAATTGCTTCACCTTGTAGTGTTACTATCGACAACGTTTCATACTCCACAATAGTTATTGGGATAAATATTTGCATTACTCGTAATAGAGCCGGTAGCTCATTATACGATTTATCCTAATCACCGTAAATAAGCGTCATTGCCTTTTGCTTCGCCATCCATGCCTTATAGTAAGATGTGATGTATCCAAGCTGTGCACGGATCGATGCTACCAACACTGCAATGGAGTTCCTCGGATTCTTCTCAACCAACAACTTTGTGTAAGCGCATATCAAATCGGAGTTAAGATTTATGTGGTACTGTGAGAATGAAGTCATGGTACAAGAGTGTTGATCACTGAACCTTCTCACCTCCCACATCTTATTTCGTTTCATATAAGAAACTCATATCCTCCAATTACATTTGCTCTTATAATTCAAGCACCTTACGCAATATGTTCTGCTATTAGATTTGCAACACAAGATTGCATATAGCGTCTGACGCAGTACTCCTTAATTGCTAACTGAGCATCTTTCTTTGTTTCGAATATAGCTTTGAGTTCAAACTCTTCGTCGGTTGAAGCTGAAGAATGAGAAAATACACATTCTTCATATTCTAGATCCCACATTGCAGCATAGTCTACCTCATACATGTGGACTGGAGGCTCGTAAGCTGGAAGATTGGGTTTCAGTTGTTGGGGCTTCGGTTGAACATAACCCCAAACCGGCGGCCCATCAACCAATATATATCTAGCAGACGCTGCTGCCCAAACATCTTCCTCAACGTCAATATCATGGCCCTGAGCAGTAATGGTCCTAAGAACATCAACTTCATCAACATCGAGCAACTCGACATCATCATCTTCTACCATTGGTATGACATTTTCGTCTTCCTCGTTGAAATCATCAACTATTTCGCCCCAACGACCAAAAATGTTTTCGGTGTCACAATCCATCGTGATATGAACTCCGCCTGAAATGCCAACATATTAGAAATACATTTTAAAAAATAAATTATACCATACTACAAAAGTTAACTTAAATTCACTTACCCGATTTCAAAATATTTGATCACACCCAATGAGTCTCTTAATTTCTCCAAAATCATCCCCAAAACTCTCTCAAACCTTAAACTTAAAAAAACAAAAACAAAATAACACAAAAGTCGGGCAGCTGCAACATATATGCACACCTAAGGGCATGTCGCCACCTGCAGATGGCGTCCTAGTTGCATGTCGTCTTCTGTAAATGACGTCTTCCCGAAAATCTTACAGACCTGTACGCCTTCTGCGCGTGGCGTCTTGTCGAGCCAGCTTTATTTGGCTGCCACGGCTGACAAACAGATTGCAGCTGACTGAGCCCGTTGGATTCGCGGCTCAAATATTGTATTTTAACTCAAAACGCTACCTCTAGATGACGTCTTGACCTATAATAAAAATTTAATAATAAATAATTAAAATACGCTACATGCAGGTAGCGTCTTGCTCCGTTACTGTAATTTTTGCCGTAAATCTTTAATTTTTACCCAACGAACAACACATCCCCAAATATCATTTGGGATGTATTATTCCCCAAAATTTGCCTCATTGATCATCACTCCTTAAAAAAAATCTTAAGTTAATATCTTTATTTAAAAATGTTTTTCGAAGTAAAAAAGAAAAAAGGAAACGAGTAATAAATATAAAATAAAAGGGAAGTACGGGGCATAAGGGAAATAGAAGAGAATGGCAAAGTTCTCCGTGGGGATTGAAGACGGAGAAGGGCCAAGCAACCGACTCCCTAAGCGTCAGAGGGCTGATTGTGTTCTCGACATCGAAGGCTCCGGTCAAGAAGAATCCGAAGAAGACGAAGAATCGGAAGGCGAAGAAGCACCCGAAGGAGAAGAAGAAGAATCCGAAGGAGAAGAAGAATTGGAGGAAAGTGGAGCTGAGCAAGGAGCAATGACCCCTCCGACTACTCGAGATGGATCTATTTCAATTACGTTAACTGACCCTGAAGTTCTTGATTGTTCCATCTGTTATGAGGCCTTGAGCATCCTGTTTTTCAGGTTTGTCTTTTAATTATCGCTAATACGGTGATTTGGGATATGGGTTTCCCTTTCTTTGGTGATAAAGGTTCAAATTTTCGGTTAATTTCTTTGTTTTATGGTGAAAGGATTGAGCTTTTAGAGTGGGTTTTAATTTTTGGGTTAAAAAGGTTTCAGATTTCAGTGGTTTCCCTTTAATATGCACCTGCTTTTTTTTTTGTTTAATTTGTGAAATGCTTCTAAAATTTTGATTTTGGATGATAGATTTTTGCTTGTTAGGGTAAGCTTTTCAAATTATATTTCTTATTCTCTTCGTTTTCAGATTGTGTTTCTCTTTCCGATTTGTTTGTTCTTTAAATTTATATGAAATGAATCCATCAACACTAGTTATTCATGCAGTACTTTGAATATTGATTTGGGGCATATGATTGGAGAGATATTGCTTAGTTTTGGACTTAGTTTATTAGTTGGTATTGTGGATTTTTTGCTTTTTCGATGAAGATGAGGTTCGTTCATTTAGAAAATCTGCTTATATTCTATAAATGAACACTAGAGTTGAAGTTCTTGGAACTATATTGATGGTGAAGAAAGTGTTTG
Source organism: Hibiscus mutabilis (assembly GCA_019671005.1). NCBI lineage: Eukaryota > Viridiplantae > Streptophyta > Magnoliopsida > Malvales > Malvaceae > Hibiscus > Hibiscus mutabilis. The sequence goes on along the minus strand of CM033726.1, from coordinate 45,069,801 downwards.
TTAGCTTCAATGGCAGAGGATGATTCGTTAGTCGATAGATCATGAGAATGTAGAACTCACATATTTCTTGTTCCCTATACAAATTTGTAAGGGGAAATGAGTGAAATCCTTGTTCCGAGTTAAATCTAAATTTCTATTTCAAAATGCATTGCAAGGTTTTTTTTATGTACTTGAAGGGTCTTTGGAGGGTCGTATTTGTATGCTCATGTTGAATACATATCGGACATGGTGACTTAAAGAAAAATGAAAAATTAGTGCAATATAGTGAGTTTAGTAGGCTGGTAACCTTTTTCTATTGGTGAGATCTTAGTTGCATCGCTAGGGTCAAGATTTTCAAGTTATGACAAATATTCAGGTATAAACAGTATTGGAAGAATAGGTCATTCCTGTCTCTCTTTAACCATATAATTAAGACATTTTGGGTCCTGCAAGAGTGCTTTTTTAGAAGTGTGGGAATATTTGAACAAGCAGTCGGCAGAGGAAGGGCGGGCCGTTTGAGATTCTAACCACTTAAGATGATGGGGAGCTTTGTTGTTCCGACTTCATTTCTCTCCCATATTTTAGGATATGAGTATGGGGATAGGACTCTCCATATAGATGGAAAAACTAAGAAAATATTGAATGTACCTGACACTGACACGCAAGTTTTAGTGAACATAGACGGGGAAGCTGTTTGTGAATTTTTAAGAGTTGGTCATACTTGGATATGTGCATATTGACTTTAAAACGACTTTTACATGTCAGGATTTATTTTGACCTGTTGAAGGGCCAATCTTTGATGGCAACAAAAGCTTTTTCATGGTCTCTTATGTGAATTCTGTAGTATTTTTATTCTTTTTGAACTTGAGGGTGTTTTGGTGGATGGATTTGGCATTGTCCGATGAAAGGATATTGTTTGATTGAAATATCAAATATATTTCCATTTGTTTGCAATTTTTTTATTCATTTGTTCATATATTAAATGCATCCTTATAAATTTGTTTGTATTTGATTGGCAAGTCAGTGTGAGAATGGGCATATAGCTTGCTCTACTTGTTGCATCAAAATAAGGAATAGAAGTCCATCCTGTTCGACTCCAATTGGCTATAGTCGCTGCAGGGCAATTGAGAAGGTTTTGGAATCCGTCAAAGTGTCATGCCAAAACACAAAGTACGGGTGTAAAGAAGCATTCAGTTATAACCTGAAGCAGAAACATGAAAAGGCCTGCCCTTTTGCGCCATGTTCATGCCCCCTTCCCGAGTGCTGCTTTGAGGGTTCATCAGAGGATTTAAGTGCACACTTTGGTAATGTACACAAGTATTCTGCAACTCGTTTCCTTTACGATTGTTTAGACCCATTGCCTTAGGAGTTTCTGAAAAGTCACTAATTCTTTGGGAGGAGACGGACGGTTCTTTATTCATTCTCCACAACAAGGTTGAGATTTTGGGGAATGTAGTCACTTTGAGCCGGATTGGACCCTCAACCGAGAGAGGTTTCTTCTATGAGCTAAATGTGAAAGCTCAGGCTGATGTAAATACCCTTAAATTACAATGTTTCACAAAGAGCACTCCAAAACGGGTTGATATCCCCCAGTCATTAGGATTTCTCCTGGTTCCCAGTCAGTTCTCTAGTATTTCCCGGCAGATCAAGATGGACCTCCGAGTGTGGCGTTCAGATCGGTTTTCCTGCTATCAGAGACCCAGTGGTGCATAATTCTTGTAAATCTTGGTGCATAAACCAATGAACTCCAGTGTAGCAATTGTTATTTAAGTCGTGCAATGTTTTTTTATTTAAATCTATTATGTCTGGCTTTAATATACACTAGGGGAATGGCATATGAACATTTTTTTTCTGGGTGAATGAAGGGCATATGAACATTGTTTGCAGTTGCCTTTACAATTAATTAAAAGAAATATGTATAGGTATAGGTATATGTTCATATGAACTTCATAACGGAGATTGTTCCATGAATATCAAATAGCCTGAACGAGAAAGAGGTTAGGTGTTAGGAGGACTAAATAATTCCAATTTCACATGCGATTTCAGACCTCTCCACTTCAGTTCATCCATAAAACCTAAAAGTAATATCAACTTTATGTTAAAAATTTAGGTTACGTGGAGTGGCTTCACAATTGCATGTGAAATTGGATGACTTACTCCAACACTTAAAACCCTTTCATGACGAGTGGAATGAAATCTAATGCCCCTTTCCATGCTCCATTCTTGGTAAGAAAGCTCAACTCCATTTTTAATAGATTATTGGATAATTATTTCATACACATGCAGCGGAAACAAAGTTTCCACAAGCGTCTTAGTTTTTAGAGTTTAGTATTAGATTTCAAGGCCTAGAGGTGAGTTAAAGTTTAGCGGTGTAGAATTGATGAGTCGTAGTTAGAATTTCGGGTTTAGGGTTAGAATTTAATGTTTATAGGTTTAAATCTAAAACTCTAACCATATTACTCTAAACTTTAAATTCTAGCTCCAAACTCAAAATTCTAACCACAATCTATCAAATTTAATCTCCAAACCCTAAATTTTAATCATAAATTCTAATCTTAAACCCTAAAATTGAAACGCTTGTGAAAACTTTTTGTTTTCGCCGCCTGTGTATTGAATATAAATCTTAGATTATTTATTTTAACATTTTCAACCACCATGTAATTAACTACTCTTAGAATTTAAGCAAAAGTGTGCATGATCAATTGAAATAATTCTAACTCAATTATTAATCCCTTGGATATTTTTGTTAGAAGAAAATTAATTTCTATTTCATATAGCAAATTTTGGATTCAGTGTTGTATATTAATATTGTGTTTATGTAAATTATTAGGACGAGTCTACACATATTGTTACACACCGTTACGCACCATTAATTTTTTAATGTCTTTTATATCATTATTAAAAATATCAAATATTCAACATGTAATTAATCATATTTCAAAATAAAATTAAAAAAAATATTCTATGAATCATTCTTATCACTTCATCTATAGTCCTACCCAATTAAATAAAATCACATCATTTTCCACATAAACGTCAACAACCTACACAAATCAAATACACTGTAGCACAAACCTGTACCTCGTACAATCTCGTATAATCTCGTTTACAAGTGCTAATGATCCTATGACTCCGACGCAGTACTAAAACAATCAGTGTTCAAAATTCGACTTTCACACATATATTAATCTTTCACAATAGCACACATTACATTCTTATCTTTTTTTTATATATATATATTTTACAATATATCGGATGAGCCGAATTATCACATATCGCATCGAATATACTTCGAATTTGCCGAATATTGATCATAAGTCCTAACATATTCTTCAAATTGGTTTCACAAGCCAATGCCAAGCTTCAAAACTCATTTTACCTTTACTTAATTGAACCACCGTCCTCCATTCTAACAAGTTCCAATGCCAAGCTTTAAGTATACATATGGGTTTCTCATATTTGCTAACAGATTTAATTTTCTTGCTAGTTCTCTTTCACTATTCGAATTCCTCTGTAAAACCTCCGTTCTATTCGATGGCCAAGAAGAAAAATCAAGGAGATGAATCCTAAAATTCAAAATTTATTCTCTTTTTTTTTCCCAATCGAGATGGTTTTGGCTAGGAGAAATTATATCATGAGTCATCCTCACCACGTTATTTTATGGCCTCAACCAATAAAAATCATACATTTCATTAATTTTTCAAGTCATCCTTTTACCAAGTGAATTTTATTTAATAAAAACTGTTTTTAAAATTAATGAAATATATTATTTTTATTGATTGAGACATAGATGACGTGATGAGAGCGTATAATATAATTTCTCTTCTCGTTGATATTCCTTCCTAGGTCCTGAGTTCGATCCCAACAAGAGCATTTCCCCTTTCCCCCTTCTCTTCTTCTAAGTTGTAAGTACTGTTAAAAAATAATAATATTTCTTTTCATTCACTTTGGTCACTTGCTACAAATTTCCTTCTATTTTACAAATCATTCCCTCTAGTCCTTTCTATATATTACCACTTTTAGTACTCAAATCCATATTTAATATATTATTAACAAAGTTAATTTATTTTCAAATTATTTTATTCATTTTTTAATTTTTAGTTATCGAATTCAAAAAAATTACCGGACCGGAATTTGGGGGTTTACACAAAACCGAAAACTTATAACAAAATTCAGTTAATTTAAAAGCGAACAAATTAATCAAATGTTGTTTATTCGGTTAATAATTTTCAAAATAAATTTACTTCGATTAATGGTTAAAGAAAAATCGGTTAATTTAATTTTTCTTAATTTGATTCAGCTAGTGACTAAATTAACCAAATGATCACCCCTAATTTAGTAGGATGCGTGATCCATTTCGTTGATAGAATATTAAGAAATATTTAAAGATAAAAGCCAATAATTTTATGTTTCTGGCTTCGATAAAAAAATATATTATTTTTTTAGAAGGGATTAAACAATACGAAAACATCCAAATTTTAGACAATTCGGAGAAGAATAGAGACCGAAACCCAAAACCCTTGTTAGCACTTAGCACCCAATATGCTTCTAAAAATACGAATAAAACACTATATGATATGTGAAATAAACAACACGAATATGAATTAAATATAAAAACTATTTCGATACATATATCGTATAAATTTTAATCTATACATGTTTGTTGGATTTAGAATTTATAGTTTAAGGTTAAGGATTTAAATTTTAAATTTATTATTTAAATATAGAAGATTCCGTAAATTTTTTTTACACAACCTATGTATTAAAATATAACTGTATAAAAAATATTAAAATTTATTTAACACATATTATTAACATATCAAAATTTATAAAATAAAAACATTTTACACGCAACTAGATTAAATTATAAGAAAAATATTTTCAAATTTTCTGTAAGAAAAAAAATTCATTTACAAACCAAAAAAATAGAAAGCACACGATTATTCTACTTTCACTCCGTTCCCAAAGTTTAACTTTATTCATATAAAAATTTTCAAGCCGTCTAAAAGTAATAATTAATTTTCTTTTTAAAAAACTCCATCCGTCCCGCAAAATTTAACTCTTATTGATTTTTCACGTAATTTTAAAAAAATTAAAGATGTGTTGTAATATGGTTAAAATAATATTTTTATCTTTGAAAAGTTAAAATTTGTTTTGTTGGAAAACTAAAAAGATGGTAGAACAGGAAGTGTGCCTAGTAAAAGTTGTTGAGTTTTTCAATGAGATAATTTAAGTGAGACAATTTTAAAACACAAAAGGTAGGTAGGGAATGTGGCATGTCTCGGATGCGGCTAAAAGACAACTTTCAAAACTTGTCCTCAAACTGAAAATGTTAGACTTCTTGATAACATTTTCTATTGTTTTTTTAAGTTATTTTTGCAAGTATCAATACTTATTTTGTAAGTATCGATACTTAGTTTTTTTTTATATAAATTTTCAGTTTGGGACAAAGTATTAAAACTTACAAAATAAGTATTGATACTTACAAAAAAAAACTCAAAAAACCAACCGAAAATGTTATCAAGAAATCTAATATTTTTAGTTCGAAGGCAAGTTTCAAAACTTGTCGTCTTTTAGCCGCATCTTAGATATGCCGGACGTTAGACTCGCCCCCACAAAGGGATAAATTTTATGAGACAAATAGAGTAATTAAGAAACAACGACATCTTTCATTATCAAAGGTCCGAGTTAATTTATTGCTATAGAAAATAATTAATGCTTGAAAACTATTTATAAAAGAAAGGGTGGATTTTTAAGGGATTAGTGTGGGCCATAGCCCCTAAAATTTTGAAAATTTTAATTCTCTCTAAAATTTTTAAAAATTTTAATGTGGTCTCTTAAATATTTTTAAAAATTCATATTAAGTTTCAAAATTTTAAATATTTTTTTATTAAATTTTCTCTCAAATTTTAATTTTTTTAGATCTCTCAAAATTATTAAAAATTTTACTTAAATCCTCATTTTTTAAAATTTTCATTTAAGCCTCCAACTTTTTTAAAAATTTAAGTTACACTCATACTTTTATTCTAAGTTCCACCATTGTTATAAAGGCTCTAATTTTGACATAAAAAATATAAATTTATAAGAAAAAATCCTGATTTTGTCAAAGAGATAAGTGGTTTGAAACATGTCCGGTTAAAATTGACTTGGTCGATGCTATTATCAATTTATATTTTACCCTAATTATGAGTTCGAAGCCTCCTGTATGCAAAAAAATCTCCGTTGGGTATATAGTTGGGTTACTACTAGTGTAGTTTACCCTTTATTAATTTATAGATTTTTATTCTTTTAATACCATAGAGGACTAAATATTAACCTCAGGCAATTAATATAAACTTTTGTCTAAGAATACCATGCTACAACAAATCAAAAGTATTATCAATCTGATGCAAAGAGTTTGCATCTCTACAGCTATTGAAAGTACTACACTCTTAATGTACTCGCAGCATGTTTGGCTTGGTCGAAAGTGATGTATCCATTTATTTCACAAGTATCAATTGAGTTTCAAATAACAACACATTTGATATACTTGATAAATAAAACAGTCACGTGACATTTCTAACACAGGTATCTCATCCATCCATTTTTTAGTATCTCTGTTCTTTATTCCAACACAATGGGGATAAACTTTGTATGGCATTGTACCTTTTACGAAAAAACGAGGATCATCGTAGTTCAATACACCGCTCATCATGTATCGTCTTTCAGGTGTATTTATGAGCTTTGAATGTCAATTTCGGGTCACGGATGTCATCCTGACTCTGAATCAACCTAATCTCCAGGCTGCTCGATTCTGAATCAAATCCGGCACTTGTATAGTCATTCACTGTCCTCAGCAAAAGTGCCTACATGAAAATCGAAACATGAATGAAAATAAACTATTCACTCAGAATAAAACTGCAAGCGATAGTTGACTAAGCATGCCAATTAAAACTGCACAAGCTATAAGAAACTCAAGCTTAACTTGAAAGTAGAGGCTTGAAACTAAATTCAATCTCACTTTTAAAGCTCAAGCCTGATTTAAGATGAAAATCAAATTGCTCGAGCGATTAGGTTAGACTAAGTCTTTAACTAGTAAAATATAAATTTGATGCTCATACTTGACAATTACTTATTTCAAGTTGACAATATAATTAAGAACAAAAAATATATTAAGCATAAAAATTCAACTAAGCTTACGAGCTACTCAAGACAAGCATCAAAATACTCAAATTCGATACACTCAATAGCTCATGTTACTTGCTCAAGCTCAACTTGACAATGACCAAGATGAATTCAAGTTTCTTTTAGCTGAACCTAAGTAACTTGCAAACACCAGTGTACCAGGTTATACCCTTGCCAATGAATGCCTACGGTTTCCACAAAGTACCCTATGATACTCAAGCATAAGAGCAAAATTCAGACAAAAATCCTGAGGTACTATAAACATTGTGTCTCTATTGAAAAAGGGAATCCACTAATTGCAACTGTGTATACATTATCCAAAGGCCATGTTAAAGTATATCAGTAAGAAAAATAGATTATATTTTGATACACAACCTTCATATTTAAGATATAAAATCTAAAACCTAAAACCCTAGGCCCTAAACCCTAAAGGGACAACCTAAATCTCTACACACTAAAAATGAAAGGCTTGTGTAAACTAAAGTTTACGCATGCTCGTGTATCAAAGTATTTTCCAAAAATTAAATATTAACCCATACTTGATTAGTGTAAAAACAATTGATACAAGACCCATAGCAACCGTGTAATCTAATCCCTTATAGATTCCAAGATTAAATAGTTAATCGTCAGCTTTCTTATTAAATTTGGTTTGATTCATGTTTGGGTTATAATTGAATGCATTCATTTTGGCTTTCTATCAATAAGTCAAAAACCATAAATATTCAAACCGAAATGTATTTTTTTTAAATATAATATAAAAATGAATATTTTATTTCTATTTAAAAACACTATATAAAAAGAAATTCTTTATTTTAAAAACAAACTTATTGATGAATCAAACCGACAAAAGTTGATCCGGGTCAGTTTAGTTATGGAATTTGATTTATTTTTAAAAACCAAAAGAATAATGCCAAAAAATGCCCCTAACATTTGACTGAATAGTCATTTTGGCCCATATTCTTTTTTAAGCAATTTAATGTTCAACGTTTCATTTTGGGTCAAAATGGCCACTGTGTGGATGAAAACTGTTAGTCAACTAACACTAAATGACTTGAAATAACATGGCAAACTTACAGGGCAGTGCACGACGCGATAGCAGTGTCATAAAAACAAATATGTTGACTTTACAGAATGACACATCAGTCAAAAAATAATTTTATAAAATTGTATAAAATATAAAACATTTTTTCCTTCAGACGTTATTTTATCAAGTCATTTCAAGTTGTTTAGCGTCAGTTGACTAACAGTTTATTCACGGAGGGACCATTTTGACCGTTGAAGGCTAAATTGCTTCAAAAAAAAGAATATGGGCCAAAATGACTATTCAATCAAAGTTAGGGGCATTTTTTTGGCTTTATGCCAAAACCAAAATACTGCACAATCATCACAATTTTTTTCCAAAACCAAGCCAAGCCATTAGCGCTCCTAATAATGAAGCAGATGGAATGCTTTGTCACAATACTATTTGCACGTTAGATTTTGAATGGAATAATGAAGATTCCTATGACTATTTATTACTAGAAATGCTAATGAAAGTGTACATAAGCTCAAAATATGATGATTAATGACTGCTACCTAAGCATGCGGATAGAAGAAAGGTTGTTAATCACTCTAGAAGTGCATTATGTTGCACAGACTATAGATACAAGAGAAGATTAAAACAATAAATACCTGCAAACTTGATACTGCAAGCTCCGCTGCTTTATCAAGGTTGTCGGGATATTTCTGAACAGAACAAAACGGATATCTAAGAAATTAAATGTTTATTTACCGGGTTAAGGCAGGAGTAAAAACAAGGAAATTACATTACTCCACCCAAGTAGAAGTGCGGTCATGAGATCTCCTGTTCCCTACAAATATATGGATATTCATCAACATAATTTCCAAAGCTGCATAATCAATAAATGAAGAATGAAGTACAAGCATTAAAAGAAAACACTATCAATTTCCTAATATGGTTGCTGATAAAGTTCGGCACAACCGTGCATATGTAATGAAACTTTATCATCTGATAGAAAGGGAAAACAACTGAAATGCGTATTTTTTTTCTTAGTAATTCTTTAAATTGTACGATCAAATCTTCTAGCAAGTGCATGGTAGGGTCAGTGAACCCTTACTTTGTGATTTGTCCTATTCAAGTATTCAAATTTTTTTGGAAGGTTCCAAAGATAATCCATATAGAATTCAAGTTCCACCAATAATGTAATATATCAAGGGAACATATGATAAGCAGATATCTACAACAGTCCTGATAGGCCCAGAGAGCTATTATCTGACATGATACACATTGCAAAAAGATGTTGGGTTCAGATTTGCAAATAGAGATGAAATAATACACTCATGTTTAAAAAATGTAATGATGTTCTCCTGAAAAGTTCCATTGCAATCAGGAATAACAATTTGGTAAGCCCAACAGATTCCACATCGATCCACTCTGAATGAGAAGTTTTTTTTTTCTTTTTTCTTCTTAAACTTTAAAGCATGAGCAGGGTGAAGCAAATCGGTTTTATTAAATTCTTGCTCCTCTCCCATCTTCAAAACAATTATTTTACACCTTAAAATATTTTATCTCCCATTATATTTTTAGTATATAATCTAATATATACTTTATTTCAGACAAAGTCAACAACAGAGCTTTGAAACTAAACTATATTCCTACTCAAAAGCAGCTTGCAGAAATTCTTACCGAAGCCCTTCCAAGAAGGAGCTTTGATGACCTCAAGTTAAAGCTGGGTTTGTACGACATATACACCCAGCTTGAGGGGGAGTGTGAAAAGTTGTTGTGATTATGCAGGGTCTTTAGTCATCAGTAAGTCAACATTTGGGTATTGTACGATCCTAGGGGAAATCCTAAAACACAGAGAAGTAAAAAGCAGAATGTGATTGCAAGATCAAGTGATGAATCAAAATGCACATTGATGACGCTGAGAGTACGTGAGTTACTCTGGGTGAAGATATGACCAAAGAATTAAGGGAGAAGGGCCCATGAAACTCTATTGTGACAATAAATCAGCTATCAATATTGCTCATAATCTTGTTCAGAATGATAGAACAAATCATATTGAAGTTGATAGACATTTCATTATGGAGAAAATAGATAGTTGACTGATTTGCACTCGATTCGTCTCAACAAAAGGCAAGTTGGCAAATATACTAACAAAAGGACTGTCATGCAAAGCTTTTCAAGATATTCTTAGCAAGTTGGGAATCACGGATATTCATTCACAAGCTTGAGGGGGAGTGTCGAATTATGCTTAGAGTTAGAGTCCAATTGTTTAAAGTGTATTGTTTTAATTAAAGCATCAATTGTTTTTAGGAGTCTTTTATGATTAGGAGTCTCAGTTATCTTTAGATAGAAGCTTTATCTATAGTAAGTCTTCTACTACGAGTTAATAACTAAACATATAAAATAAAGGATTACGGACTAACGGTAATTGGGACTTACTATATATAAAGCTCGACAATAAAAATACTTTAAAATTCTTATTCTGATTTTGATATTTATTTATTTATTATTTTATTAGTAATTTTATTGTCGAGCACTTATTTAAATATTTAGAGATTAGAGAATGTTTTAATGTATTATAGATATTTTTTAATAATTAATATTATTTTAGAATTTAAACTTAGGTATCTGTGAAATTACAATTTGTACTACCAAACAAGACGTAAGAAATTCAGATGTAATTACACTTTGGCTGCCAAATATGTCTAGAGAATTAGAACTTATAATTACACAATCGTGTAATTTCTAGGTAGTAATTATATTTTTATGCAATTACATTGTAGCATCCAAACATGTCTCAAGTGTATTTAATAAATTCACACATGCAATCATACATACAAAAAATTGCACCTTCACTCAAGCAAACGCTTTTTATGCACTTTGCACCTTAGGCAGTATAAGGATTCTTGTACCTAGAGTGCACCTACCACCCTTAACAATACTGATCAATTCAACCAAATACCCATTGATCAAATACTTTCCCTTACTTACGGAGCAATCTTTTCATAGACAAGAGGCAAAGCTAGAAATATATTCAACGAACTCCGGTATTAAAAAGCCTTTCTATACTCATTTATCCCATACTGCATTAATAATTTGATTAGACATAACTTATACTCTTCAAAAGCCGGAGACCAAATGCATGGGTTCTTCAACAACAAATCCTGCTAGTTCAACAGGGAATATACTATTGTAGTTTGATTGAGTTGTGTTAAACATAATGCAGCTTCAATTACTAATCCTGAAAACAGCTCTAATCACAGCCAAGACCTTCAGCTCATTTCAACCCAAAAAATCAAACTAAAGCTTGAATAGACACATTTGATAGAATCTGTCGAATGTTAACTTCCTCAAAACAGCATAAAAGAAATCTGTTTATGCTTTCTGTGCACAACAAATAGCTCGAGTTTGGCCTCAAGCAGCTCAAAGATGTGATTTCAAGGCCTAAATCTGAAGCTCTTAAGCTCCCCCCTTGGTAAAGGGGTAGGATTAATAGGATGGGTAAGAAATACTCTTATGTAGGCCGAAGACCATTGAGTGTCCATGTTATACAAAAGTAGTGCTAGTAGCACCTCCCTCCAAATGTTTGTTAGCATTGGAATTGCACAAACTTTAAGAAACAAGCTAGTAGTTGATTTAATTGAATGCTTATACTTCCATCTGAAAGTGTGATTTAGTTGTCTTTTGTAGCTTTTAACAAAACTTTGGGTATCAAAGAAAAGATGTCAGAAAAGCATTGGTTCTAAGGCCAAGCTGCAGTTCCAAATCTCAGCAATAGCTAGGCTTTCTAACAATCCCCAGGTATTAACACAAACAACAACCATTAAAAGAACATTGTGCAAAAACAGAGATAGAATAGCCTCAAAATCCAATTATCATAAATGAAAAGGTTCATGTTTCAATTTGCCACAAGTGATTCGTGAGGAAATTTTGCATACCGTAAAATATGCAGGAATTTTTGGTATTACAATCTTATATTGCTCAGGAGCTTGTTCCTGTCAAATCAGTACCACAATGAACAGATAATAGCCTGTCAACAAGCTTGACCGATTATCAAGAAGATAAAGTTAGCCAAATAAAAGGGTGTATCAGTTTAACCACAAAAAATGCTTAACAGAAAAGGAAAGAAGAAAAGTAAATATTATTTCTTGTTGCACATTTTGCAGATACTTGTGAATCAGTAAATCATATTGTAGTCAAACATTAGTACAAAGATAAATAAAATAAAATTAAAGTATCATAGAATCAAAAGCAGAAATTCAACCGGTTAAATTTTGAATTCATAATTTCATCTGGTACAAAGAGAAGAAAAATAAAAGTAAAATATCTTTCATTTAGTATTGCAGTTTAGGCCTGTAAACGCACCGAACGAACACGAAAGAGGGTATGTTCATGTTTGTTCGTTTAATTGTAACCGAACAAATGAACGAACACGAACAACTAACCGAACATAATTTCTTGTTCGTGTTCGTTTGTTAAAATAATAAACGAACGCAAACGAACATCGAGTATTGTTTAATTTTTTTTTCTTAAGAAATCTGAAGTCTCGTACATTGAGTATTGTTTAATTTTTTTTTGTACTTCATATTCTTAATATATGTTTTTAATTTTTTTAAATATAATAATGTTTGTTATGAAAAATAATAAATATAAATGAACATATATGAATAAATTTAAACGAACATAAACGAACAGAAAATCTTGTTCATGTTCGTTCGTTTAATAAATAAACAAACATAAACGAACTTCCCGCCGAACAGTTGGCGAACGGTTCGCTGAACGTTCAGTTCGTCACTTTACATCCCTACAACATTTTACCCCCTTCCCCCTCCTCGTAAGGAGAGAAATTACATTCAGTTTTTTGTACAGGCACCTGTGAAGGCAAATCAATTCCACTTTCTAAATAATACAAATTGTATGAATGAGGTACTTTATCCCTTACCCTCCAACTTTACTCTTTAAGTTTAAAATAAGAGCTAGAGGGCGACCCACCAAAACTAATGTGATTTATATGAAAAGAACTGGCCTTTTACATGTCAGTCAGTATAGGAAAATTTTGATCTACCTCCGGGAAAGTGGACATCCTCGGCAACATACAAATATAGCGAGACAGATTCAAGTTGAAGTGGACGGAGGTAGCCTTTTCTTTCCTTCTTGGTATAAAGTATGCATGTAAAATTTTGAAAACCAACTTCTGTCATTTTAACTAAGGGTCTTATATTGATATCATTAATCTTTCTATCACCATGAATCCACAATTATCACCTTTATGGCAACACATATGGGTATTAGAAGGATGCTAACCCTAAACCACACTTTATGCTTCCTTATTTCAGGATAAAATACCAGAAACATGTACCCTTATACTTTTAGAGTTTTACACCAACATCAACAGAACAAAACATTTGGTCCCTCCTTTGAATCTTCAACTCAATTGGAAATACACTCAAACATCAAGAATTCAGGATGCAGTCATTAAGTGCAAAATATTATCTATAACAAAATACAACACAAAAAACAAGCAGAAATTTTATGTACATAATGTGTGACCATGAGTTCATGAAAATTGGTTTCTTATAAAAAGCAGTGCACCAGACTTTAAATGAGCCCACAGCTTAAAAATAGAGTCAAGCGGCTCACATCAGACCCACCTTATCTTTCTGATGACTGCCAATGAGAAGAAGATTGCCATCTATATTGATGCTAGTAATCACAACCTGAGATGATCAAGATCCACAGAAAATGGTGTATAAAGGATGTACGAGAACTAAGTTCTAATTTTAAACACAGGATCTAAACTGAGATGAAACATATAGTTATTTCTACATGTACAGGAAGATAATGCTAGGTTTTCTTCTAACCTCAAAAGTAAAATTGGACTGGAAGAGGCCACAAAAAAGTAGATTTTCTTTAAGTTAATTTCCACCAACCATAACATGAGCTCCCCATTCTTAGAATACAATTCAAAAGTTATTTGAGAACAGAATAACATCATCTTCTCAGAATACAAACATCTGCATGTTTGTGTCTCTACATATACGCACATTTTAGGAATAGGCCAAATTCCTTTCTTATCTAGAATTCAAATTTAAGGATATGGGGCTTAAAACAGAGTTACAGCCTATCGAAACCTATTTTGTTTTTAGTTTTTAATCTGTCTGTAATCATTTATGTGTTGCCAGAAAATCTTGGAGTTAAGGTAAATGCACAGAAAATCTGCCCCAGTTTACATTACATCTCTTTTCATAATGTTACAACGATGGAAAAGAAGAAATAAATACTCGGCCTTACGCTAGATGCAATGACAAGGGGGAGCAAAATTAAGAGAGAATAGGTTTTCATGCAGAAAGTTCTAAGGCTCAAACAGGTACTAAATGCAGGCAGGGAAAAAACCTTTGAAGGCCCAGCAGCATGAAGAACATTACATGCTTCCCGACCATCTGTTTCGGAACCAATCCTGCAACAATAGTATATTCTAAGAAACAGAAAAAGAAGGCTTTACTATCATGAAGTATCGCAAAACAGAGGTAACAAATAGTAAAGCCATTCTGATACAAATTGCCACCCAAGCAAAATGGATATAAGGTGCAACATATAGAAACACTTGGTGCAGAGAGAGATAACCAAGAGAATAAGTTCATGCAACCTTACAAGACAGAAAAGAAAATGAATACAATTTGAAAAGAAAATAAACCAAAATCCATTTCTTAGATCCAACAAAAAACGAGTTGGACAGCCTCTGAAAAGCAAGAAGAAACAAGCTCTCCCTTTTGCCAATATCCAGAATGTCACTTCTCGAAGACCAGTTTGTGTTTTCGTTAAGCATATCCAGCCCGAAATAGGGTAAATAAACCCCAATAATCACTAGGGCATAGCAGTATGAGCCTACGAATTTGTTAATGCTCATTTTTCTCCAGTAACAACCTATTCATTTGCTTTTATGAATTTAAATATCCGGATTCAGCTTTCAACCAGGTGGTTTTTTTAAGTAGATGATTATCAAAATGTTAAAAAGATGTAACCAATAACAACAAATACGATACAATTTAAAACTGGAAGGTTACAATCAAGCATACACAAAAGAACTGCTTGTCTTGAGTTTCTCTTGTTCCCATTAATTTACTCAAACCTGAAAATTGAAGAACCACTTGTTGAAAAGCATGACACTCCAGATCGTGGTTTATAAAGATGAAATTTCCTTCGAAAGATCCAGTTCGTAGATGATACCGGAAACTCTAGAAACTCTTTTGTTGACATCCCAATGAACAATTCTTAGTCTGACTAGGCTGTACCAGGCATCCCACTCCCTAAATGGTATCAATTTTGTCTTTTGCACCATGCAAAGAGAAGATAAACCAAACAACTCTCCTCGAAATCATACTGATGCTCATAAACAAATAGAACATTGAAAAACCTGGTTCTTTAAAAGGCTTGAAAATTCAGATTTGGAAATTGTTTTCATTCAATTTTAATAAGATATCAACAGTCTACATGCAACTATCCATGTCCCTAAAGGTTCCCTAGAAAACATATACTAAAAGGAAACAACATTATTATTTACAGAAAATGCAATTTTACAACAAAGCAAGTGAGCTTCAACTATTTATATTATATAGTCTGAAAATACCTCAATTTAGTCAACAGTTCTGCTTCAAATTGGTTAGGAGTCAACATTGAAGCCACTGGGACAACCTAACCACAAGGAGTGTTACTAATAAGTATAACAAGTTACCAACTATATAATTTAAATAGCTAACTGTTCATCAAGATAATTATGTATATTTCTTCCGATACTGTTGACAGTTCATCAATTTAAGAAATTTTCAGATTTTTAGGATATAGTTTAGGTATATCATTTTACTTTTATTACTTAGTATCATTTCTTGATTTCTTGCAACCTAATTTCTAGTAATTTTCAGATTATAAGCATTAGAGTAAGATGGTTTCTTGTATATAAATGTAAAAAACAGAATCTGAGTATTCTGTTTTCAGTTTATTTTCACACATAATACTTAGTTACAGACTCTTTTAAAGACTCTAAGAGTAGGACTTTTAGTTACATTAGGAGTCCTAGATACATTTAACTACCAACTCTTATCTCTTACGTAGTAGACTTTAAGTACAATTACTAAACTAGAATTATTTACAACACTACGTCTTACTCGGATAAACTTACACTCCCCCTCAAGCTGGTGAGTATACATTGTATAATCCCAGCTGAACATAAATTTAACAAACAGGACTTTTGGCAGAGCCTTTGTAAGTATATCGCCACTTGTTCTTCTGTTGGAACATAGGATAGTGATGCAATTCCACTTGTGAGTTTCTCTGCTATGAAGTGTCTATCTCAACATGTTTTGTCTAGTCATGTTGTATAGGATTTTTAGCAATCTAGATAGACTGATTGTCACAAAAAATCTCAAATTTTTTATCATGACACATTCCAAGTTCTTCAAGTAGTTTATGTAGCCAAATCCCCTCACACATTCCTAAGGCTAAAGCCCTATACTCAACTTCAGCACTACTCCTTGAGACCACTGTTTGCTTTTTGCTTTTCCATGTCACCAAGTTAACCCAAACAAAAGTACTTTAACCACTTGTAGACCTTCTATCTGTGAGTTCACTGGCCCAACTTGAGTCTGAAAACACCTTTACACTTCTGTCAAGGCTCTTCTTAAAAATCAAACCATGTCCAGGTGTGCCTTTCAAATACCTCAATATTCTTTTTGCAGCTTTCATGTGTTTCTGTCTAGGGTCAGTCATATATCTGGTCGAGTTAGGGATAAGTAGATCAACTTCCCTACTAGCCTTTGATATAACCCTTTGTCTGCCTTAGGGCCCAAATCTGCTTTGCTATATTTCAGACCAGCATCCATAGGAGTATCTGCTGGTTTACAGCCCATTAACCCAGTTTCTTCAAGCGAATCCAGAACATATCTTCTTTGATTAATGACTAGTCCCTTTCCGAATCTAGCCACCTCCATGCCTAGGAAATATCTGAGTTTTCCTAGGTCTTTAATCTCAAATCCTTTGCTCAACAGTTTCTTTAGTTGACAAATCTCCTACTCGTCATCACCTGTTAGGATTATATCATCTACATAAACTATCAAGATAACTCTTTTGTTATTTGAGGTTATCTTAGAAAGCAGTGTATGGTTAGACAAGGACTGTTTATAACCCATTTTCAAGATAACTATGGTAAATCTCTCAAACCAAGCCCTTGGTGATTGCTTCAAGCCATAGAGTGATTTGTTGAGCTTGCAAACCTTCTGGCTATTTCCATCATCCTCTAGTCTTGGTGGAATCTGCATATAAACTTCCTCCTCCAACTTTCCATTACGAAAAGCATTTTTAATGTCAAGTTGTTGTAAATTCCAGTCACAATTCACTGCTAAGCTCATTAAAACCCTAACAGAATTAAGTTTAGCTACTGGAGCAAAAGTCTCCTTATAGTCAACACCATAGGTTTGTGTAAAGCCCTTAGCAACTAGCCTTGCTTCGTGCCTTAATATACTACCATCAGTATTAAATTTAATAGCAAATACCCACTTACAACCAACTGGTTTTTTACCTCGAGGAAGATCAATAATAGTCCAAGTACTATTCTTATTCAGTGCCTCAACTTCTTCTTCAACTGCCCTTCTCCACTTAGGACACTATAGGGCTTCTTCAATGGTTTTAGGAACCTGTTCTTCATCTAAACAAGTTGTAAATGCTTTAAATGATGGCATCAACTTCCCATAAGCAGCATGCCTCTGAATAGGGTATTTAGTACACTGTCTAACTCCTTTTCTCTTAGCAATAGGCACACATTCAAATTCAAGCAAATGAGAAGGAATATTAGTTGAGTCATTACCTCCATTTTCTTCACAGGCAGCCGGACTCAAGTCTAATTCTTGACAAATACCAGATTGCAAAATGGTCTCGGGAATTTTTCTTCTTTTTCTGGTATAAACTTGTAGAGGTTTAGGAGGTTGTAATGGTGATTTAGGTAGGTTTTTGTGAAGTAACAGGAGTAGATGTTGGTGAAGTAGCATTTGGAGAAGTAGGTGAAGGATTGGGAATTTCAGCAGGAACTTGGGAATCAAGTAATAAAGGATAGCTAGGAGGTAAAAAATTTGAGGAAGTGGAGGGACAAACCTGACTATGAGTAGGCTGGAAATCAATATAATTCTCCCCCTGAGTTGCAGCCTTGGGGAAATAAAGATCCTGTTCAAAAAAAGTAAGGTCTAAGGAAGTAAAGAATTTTCGAGTAGGTGGGCAATAAAATTTGTAGCCATTCTTTAGTGAAGGGAATAACCTACCAAAACACACTTAAAAGACTTTGGATCGAGTTTAGTCCTAGAAGGTTCTAAATTTTGCACAAAAACAGTACACCTAAATACTCTCAAAAGAAGAATGGAAGACATAGGTTTAAAGCGTGGAAAACTTTCTAAGAAAGCATCCCTAGGTGTTTGAAAATTTAGAACTTTACTAGGCATCCTATTAATAAGGTATGTAGCTGTTAACAAAGCTTCACCCCACAAATACTTTGGTACATGATTTGTAAACATTAAAGCTCTAGTGACTTCCAATAGGTGTCTATTTTTCCTTTTTGCAACTCCATTTTGCTGTGGAGTGTCGATACAAGAACTGATTTGGACTATCCCTTTTTCTAGGAAGAAATTACCTAAGGACTGTGTAAAAAATTCACCCTCATTATCAGATTTAAAAATCTGAATTTTTCTTTTGAACTGTGTTTCTACCATGTTGTAAAATTTCTAAAAAACAGTAGACACCTCTGATTTTTCTCTTAACAAGTAAGCCTAAGTAGTTCGAATATGATCATCACTGAAGGTTACAAACCATCTACTTCCATTAACATTCTTCACCTTAGAAGGACCCCAAACATCACTGTGAATTAAGGAGAACGGATGTGAGGGTTTATGAGATGAGGGTAAATAATGAGCTCTTGTTTGTCTAGCAAGTGGGCAAATATGGCATTTAAAAGATGGTTTTTTATTAATGAACAAATGTGGAAACATTTTTGCAAGATAATGATAGCTAGGGTGGTCTAACCTAAAATGTCATAGCATAACAATATCAATGTCCTAAGGAATTAAAACAATATGGAGAAGGAACATTTGCAAAGTGTTGTTGCTGGAAAGAACATAAAGACCACCTTGTAGCCTAGCATTGTCAATCCTCTTCCTCGGCCGATGCACAAAAAATACATTCTTTATCAAGAAACAAAAAAAATGGGTTTCTGATCCTTAGAAAGCTTGCTCACAGATAGTAGGTTACAATCCAGACTAGGCACAAAAAGAACATTTTCAAGGATAAGGTCGTTGTTTATATGAACAGAACCAAAGCCTTTAATTGATGAGAGGGAACCATCAGCTGTTTTAATAGAACTCTTTGAGCAAGAAGTAAAATCAAAGAATAGTTCTCTGTTACCAGTCATGTGGTCAGAAGCACCAGAGTGAACTATCCAAGTAGGCGTAGTTGTAGTGGAAAGAAGAGCAATAGAGGAGGATTTGTGCTGGGTTCCTTCATCCTCTACTAAGGCCAGATCCCTTCACTGCTACCATTGAATTTGTTAAACAGTTGCTGCAGCTCTAGCATCTGTTGTTTAGTGAAACCACTTGGTTGATTAGTGGTGGTTGCATTGGAGTAAGACTCCCTAGGTGCCTTCTGGACTGGAGGTTTCCAATTTGTTGGTTTTCCATGTAACTTCCAACAGCTTTCTTTCAAGTGTCCTGGTTTCTTACAGTAGTCACACACCATCCTTCCCCTTCTTTTTTGCGTAGAAGAAGTCTAAGTAACTTCCCCTTCATCCTCTACTAAGGCAATATTCCCTTCACTGCTACCATTGAATTTGCTAAACAGTTGCTGCAGCTCTAGCATCTGTTGTTTAGTGAAACCACTTGGTTGATTAGTGGTGGTTGCATTGGAGTAAGACTCCCTAGGTGCCTTCTGGACTGGAGGTTTCCAATTTGTTGGTTTGCCATGTAACTTCCAACAGCTTTCTTTCAAGTGTCCTGGTTTCTTACAGTAGTCACACACCATCCTTCCCCTTCTTTTTTGAGTAGAAGAAGTCTGAGTAATCAAAGCAGAGCTTTCAGGAACATTAGTTTCAAGAATCATATATGACCTACTTTCTTCTCTTCTAACCTCGGAGAACACTTCCCTAAGAGATGGCAAAGGGCTGCAGCTAAGAATTCTGGATTTGACAGAATCCAACTCTCTATTTAGCCCATTCAGGAACTGAAAAATCCTTTTTTGCGTAGTGATTTTTCTGTATAAAGCAGCATCATTGGCAGTTTCCCATTCATTTGCCTCATATAAATCTAGTTGCTGCCATAGATTTGTTAGAGTAGTGTAAAACTGTGTAACAGTCGTCCCTTCCTACTTAAAATTAGAGGCCTTACTTTCAATTCCAAACAACTCAGAATTGTTGTTGGTGCTAGAGTAGGTTTCTTTAACAGCATTCCAAACTTCACTGCTTTTTCATAAAGAAGAAACTGAGATCCAACTTCCGGAGACATAGTGTTGATCAGCCAAAACATGCCCTGCCATTCTCTTGAGCCCACTTTTCAAAACTCTGGTCATCGGCAGAGGGTTTTTAATTTACCCAGTAATATATTGTAGGGTTCCTCGGCCAACAAGAAAAATTTTAACAGATTGTGACCATTGTAGATAATTATGGCCCACAAATCTATGACAAGTAACAATGAAACTTGTTACTTCTGAAAAATCTGCCAAAGTGACAGTTGAGATTGAGGAGGATTGCAGCTCACTCGATGTTGATTGAGGTTGATTTTCCATCAAGGGAATCTTGCTATAGGACCGAAATTAGACTGATACCATGGTAAAAAAAAGAATCTGAGTATTCTGTATTTAGTTTATTTTCACGCATAATACTTAGTTACAAACTCTTTTAAAGACTCTAAGAGTAGGACTTTTAGTTACATTAGGAGTCCTAGATACATTTAACTACTACTCCCTCTGTCCCACCAAAAACGTCCATTGTTGACTTTTCACGTAGTTTTAGGAAGAAAAAGTGTGTAAGAAAGATATGTAAAATAATTGAAATGACAATTTTATCCTTGGAAAGTTAAATTTTATTTTATTGGGAAACTAAAAAAGGGTATAAAGGGAAATATGCCTTTTAAAAGTTGATTTTTTCAATGAGACATTTTAAGTGGGACAATTTTAAAACACAAAAGGGACATATTGAGTGGGATAGAGGGAGTAACTCTTATCTCTTAAGTAGTAAACTTTAAGTACAATTACTAAACTCGAATTATTTACAACACTACTTCTTACTCGGATAAACTTACAATAAATACCCTAGAATTCCTAATGAAAAATAACAAAAGATTTCTTATTGTTCTCTTTTATAAAGATTCTTTCTTCATGGTATCAAAAGCCATTTTTTCTCTTGATTTTATTAAGGCTAAATAGTCAATGCAGATGCGACTCTAGAGGGTTCTTCGGAGGTATTATTTGAACCTTGTACATCAAACTGTTCTCTAGTTTGGGGAGGTAATTGTTTTTTTGATTTGTTTGGAAATTCAGATTTTAATTGCACGTGGATTATGGATTCAGGAGCTTTGGATCACATGACAAGTTGCAATAAGTTTTTTTCTACTTATACTACTTGCCAGGGAACCTTAAAACTACAGTGGCTGATGGTACTTTATCAACTATTGCTGGAAAAGATTCTGTAAAATTGGCTAATATGCCACTAAAATATTCTCCATGTGCCAAGCTTAAAATGCAATATGGTGTCTATTAGCAAATTAACAAATGATTTGAATTCTGTGGCTAAGTTTTATCCATCATTTGGGATTGTCCTAGTCCTTTTCCTATAACTTTTGCCATGCCTAAAAAGCCAGAAAATAAAAACCCCATTCCTAAAACACCAAAAAATCAAAATCCCATTCTTATAATTTTTTGCTATTCCTAAAACACTAGAAAATCAGATCCCATTCCTAAAACACCCGTCAAATAAGAATCTTCTTGTTATGCCATAAACAAATTTGGCTTGGAAACAGGAACAACAATCAGAGTTTTGTGTTTATTCACGAAAAACAAAAGACCTCATGAGTTCAGCAAGCTTTCACTTATCAACCGAATTGCCAAGAGTCCAATCCACAAGTAAATGCTGAAACTGAATATATTGTTGGTGGTGATATTTCAAAATTAGAGGAGACTCGTATTAATGAATTGGATATTCCAATATCTCTCGAAAAAGGGGTTGGATCATGCACTCAACATCCTATTTATAACCACTTGTCTTACAGCCAGTAGTCTACAGCATTTCGAGCTTCGACAGAAAAGATTGAGAACAATGAGATTCCAAAAGTATTCATGAAGCTCTGAAAAAACATAATAGAGAGTTATTGTACTTGAAGAGATGAGAGCCCTTAAGGAAAATAAGACTTGGAATGTAGTTGAGTTACCCGAGGGAAAGAGCTCTGTAGGGTGCAAATGGGTATTTACCATTAAGTATAAGTCAAATGGTGAAACTGAGAGACACAAGGCTCGCCTAGTTGAAAGGGTTTCACTCGAAATTTTGGTGTGGACTATACATAAACGTTTGCTCTAGTTGCAAAGTTAACTACAAGAGTATTACTATCACTTGAAGCCAATATCAATAGGGGCACTACATCAAATGGATGTTAAAAATGTCTTTCTCAATGGAGAACTTGATGAGGAGGTCTACATGGATTTGCCTCCGGGTTTTGAAGGGACACATGGCAACACAAAGGTATGCAAATTGAAGAAGTCATTTTATGGTTTAAAACAGTCACCAAGAGCTTGGTTTGATGGATTTGCGAAAAATCATAAGGAGGTATTGTTATCAATTATCATCGAGTGCAAACTGGCCATACTCTTTTTTTTAAAACATTTAGACGAGGGTAAGAAAACTATCTTGATTGTATATGTGGGTGATATTATCTTTACATGAGATGACACAGCAAAAATGGAGAGGTTGAAGAAGACTGATAGAAGTGAATTTGAAAAAAATAAACCTTGGGCAGTTGGGATATTTTCCAGGAATGGATGTAGCAAGAAGCAAGAGTGGTATTTTTGTCCCTCAAAGAAAATATACATTGGACTGGCTAAAGGAAACTGGAATGTTTGGTTGCAAGCCGGCCGAAACACCCATAGTTGTGAATATGAAGCTTGGAAATGCAAGCAATGGAGTTCCGGTAGATAGAGGGAAATATCGTCTAGTAGGAAGTGTAGAAAAGCAATTTTCCAGCTTTAGGAAAAACTAAATAACGCAGAATTTAAGTTTCTGCAGAAAAGAAGAAAACATAATTGATTTTATGTTATTGAATATTTTCGAAAAATTACATCCCTTTACAGTGAATTTATATACTCAAGTATTAGACTTTAGTTACAATTAGGAGTCCTAAGTACAAAAGACATCTAACTCTATCTTTGAGGAAGTAAACTTTAATTTAAACTACTATTTACATAAAGACTCTAACTCTATCTTTAAACTTTAATTTAAACTACTATTTATATAAGGACTCTAACTCTATCGGATAATCTAACAGGAAGATTGATTTCTTTATCACACAAGGCCAGATATTGCATTTTTCATAAGTGCAGTCAGTCAGTACACACATTCTTCATGCGAAGAGCATCTTGAAGCTGTCAATAAAATCCTACGGTATCTAGAATCTTGTTGGTAATGGCTTGTTCTTCAAGAAAAATGAGAAAAGTGTGGAAGCATTTACTGATGCAGATTGGGCAGAATCAATTGAAGATAAACGGTCCAAATCGGGTTATTGTACAATGTTTTGGTTGAATTTGGTTACTTGGAGAAGCAAGAAACAACCGGTTGTAGCTCACAGGCGAAGAGGCTAAATTTAGAGCCCTTGCACAGGGAACTTGCGAGCTGATTTGGTTAAAGAGGCTAATGGAAGAATTGAAAGTTCCTAGCATGGGACCTATGAAGATATTTTGTGACAATAAGGCAGTCATAAGTATTGCCAGTTCATCATGACCGAACAACACAGGTTGAGATATACCATCATTTAAAAAAAATTGACGGGATGATTTGCTTGACCTATGTTCCTAGCAAACAACAGATAGCATATGTCCTTACAAAGGGGCTGCCTAGATCAAGGTGTCAAGTGCTAGTGGACAAGCTAGGAATGATGAATATCTATTCACCAGCTTGAGGGAGAGTGTTGATAGGTCATCAATTCAAAAAAATTTCAAATTTTTAGGAGATAATTTAGGGATATCATTTTACTTTAATTACTTCATTTCCTGATTTCTTGCTACCTAATTTCTAGTAATTTTCAGATTCTAAGCATTAGAAAAAGATGGTTTCTTGTATGTAAATAGCCTAGAATTCCTTCTGAAAAATAACAGAAAATTTCTTCATGTTCTCTTTTATAAAGATTCTTTCTTCAAACATTATTAAACTGATTGTTATTTAAGCTCCCAATTTGAAAGTGTAACCACTCATACATCAAAAGTACAATTGCTGATGGTTTACTGTAAACAAAAGTATGAACAACCAAATCTGCAAAAAGGATATAGAAATGGAACACTTGGAAGTTTTCACAAGAAAAATTGACTGCTCACCTTTTCACGATAAACTGATGCTAGATCTTCGGGGACATAGAGCTTTCCTTCATCACCCATCACTGGATCACAAACTAGAGAAGAAATGACAGGCTTAGGGAAAACAGCCTCCCTTCCGTTTCTCTTTTTTTGTTTTTCTTTTAAGGTGGTGAGGGATGTACGGGGGAATGGGGGTTGGGCAGCGTATATCAAGCATTATTGAAGATCGGGAAATGTTTCAAGTGAAAAAAAAATACATTTAGCTTCACATACAGTAAACTGAAGAAAGGACGAGGAAACTTTTTCTAGATCCATAAATGCAAACTATTCATTTTACTGTTTCTGCAGTATTTGTAATTTCTTGAACCTACATTTCTGTCTCAAATTTATAATTTCACATTAAGCAAGCAAAAGATAAAGAAAGCAATTTCAATAAGCTATCTAGATAAGGTTTTGGACAAATCATCTTCTATAATCGCAATTTAAATTTATTTCAAAAAGGACCAAACATGAGCAAGCAAACTTAAATTAAGATCTTCTGGAGATTTAGAGTAGACTTGCCATAAGTAAGATTTGGATTAATAGAGCGAAGCTTGTCTACAACCTCCAATACAGAGTTTAAAAAAGAAACAGAGCCAATATAACCTGCAAATTCACCATGAAAAAATTGAAGCAATAGATATTGAAACAGATAACCTTGTTGGTAAGCAAATGTGATGAATTTGAGAAACAGCAGCAACAAAGGGTAAATCCATTAGATGATTGCAGAAACAGAGAAATAAAAAGTGAATCGAAACAAATGGAGTTGCGATATTTCAAATGCCAGCAATAAAGAATATAATTCACATGTCTGAGAGATGATTTCTAATATAGACTGCCTAGAATATCCAACCCTGATGTCTCAAAGAAATGACGAATTATCAAATCATTCAAATTAGTTAAGCAATCAAATTGATATTTCATTATAATTATTTGCTAAACTTTTAAGTAACTGTGATTTTCCCTATTTAACATTTCCATTTACTTTATAACAATTTTTGAGAAAGGAAAAACTCAAGTTTTAAGGATGACAAACAAAAGGAGACTAAACAAATTAAGATATTATAGAAATTTGACCAAAATAACATGATTTTAAACAATTCAGGCAGTCATTGTTAAGGAATTATTATTTTAAAAGCTACTCCCTTCCCAAAACATGACATGATTTTTACACCATTTAGAATTTTAGACATTCATTGATAAGAAACTTTTACTATAAATGCTAATTACTTTGTTCTTCAACCCCTTCCC
This sequence comes from Hibiscus mutabilis, assembly GCA_019671005.1. Lineage (NCBI taxonomy): Eukaryota > Viridiplantae > Streptophyta > Magnoliopsida > Malvales > Malvaceae > Hibiscus > Hibiscus mutabilis. Next base: position 45,043,787 of record CM033726.1, on the reverse strand, counting down.
TGTATCAAGTTAAATGAAAAATGAAAAAAGCTACATTTAAGATTAAATAAATAACAGAAATCCACTATAAAAGCATCCAAGTGAATTCCTTTCTGTGACACAAATTGCTAAATATAAAACAGGGAATGTGTTGTTTTGTTTCCTTTCCCTATAGTAAGTAAATAATTCTAGAGAACCGCCCATTTAACACAACAGAGAGTTCCTCTTCTTTGTAAATAATGATATATGTTCCTTTTCTTTTAAATATTGTATTTTTTTATAGATGGAGAAATTATTATAACCATTATAGCATGAAACAGCTCTCATATCAAAAAGCTACTAGAAATAAAATACCTGTTAATAAATGAGTGTAGTACAACAAATTATTTGCTTCAAGGCCTTCTATTAAATCCAACAATTCTTGTCCATTTAGAACTTGACCCTTAAATGTTGGGTACCCTGCACAATTTTTAGATAGAGTAAACTATGATAGATACTATATTTTGGTACCGAGCCTAAAATTATACAGATTTACGGTTGACACCACATCAAATATAAGGCCTCAGATTTTCAAGACTTTTGAGCAGTAGTATAAACAGCTTGCCTGTATGATTCGAAAATTGTACTGAATTGATTGGATCCACATCATAGCCTAATAGTTGAAGAGGAAAAACTGCTGACTTGTTACCAACATATCCCTAAGAAGAAGAAAAGGATGGAATTAAGTTACAATAAGAATAGAACATATCAGAAAAACTATAATATTAGAAATGTTTTTCCCACGAAGAAATCAAGTGAAGATAAAATCAATCATACAAATACTTCACTTGTAAGGTTCCCTACATTGCTTGCATGGAGAAAAATAAGAATGTATTCCAAATAATTACAAAGATAGATAAGAATAATTCAGTGTACGGGTAATTACCTACATATTAAGAGCATACAACAAAATTTCTACCCAGTTCTTCATGACAATGAAATAATTATTAGGTAGATATTAAGTATTACAACAAGACAGAAAGATTGAGATCAAAGCTAGACCTTCTTCTGCTTATAGTACAAATTTAAGAAATAGCACTAATTCTCTTAATGCACAGATATGGACAAAATAAAGATTATCATACTGTGTTTCAAAAAAAAAAAATAAAGATTATCATACTGCCTTCAACTTTTTCAACAACCAAACTAAGATAAAAAGTTGCAAGTGTAAAACACAAAGGAGATGAAGTACCTGAACTGTGTGAGATTGAATGCTAAGAACTCTACCGGTATTCGATGGAAGAGCCAAGGATAAAATTGGAGGTGACGCCATTTCTGACTTCCTAAACTGTACCAGTCTTTGACAACTTCAATAATCTTTGAAACCAATTCAACACCATATAATCAATAGAGAAACAAAGAAGGAAATAAATTAAAAAATAAATCATTGTTTTCCCAAAGAACTCATTATTTTTTCTGGAAAATCTAAGTTTATAGGAAAATATTTTCTCTGGGAAGATGCAGTGGAGAATTAATATCTCCACTGTATCATTAAGGCACAGTAATGAAAGGTATAGAATGGAGGGATTCACCCACTGTCACCAAGTTACCTAAATGGGTGCCTGGAGCAATTTGGACAACAATGTCAACTATGATTGGAAAAGAAAGACACCAACGGCATTATATTCTAACCCGACCCAACCCCATATAAAGGTGGTCTCTTTTTTCAAACACCAGGTTCGAAGACGGGGGAATCGGATTTTTCATTAAAATCTTTCAAATTGAGTGCAAGCAGATTTAGATCAAATCCAGCAGCCCGAAAAATTTACTAAAATGTCCATCTTTTAATTTTATAATTATTTTTGTATAGTCCAATTATAAATCGATAATTATATATATATACATAATCTATATATTTTAATGACAAATTCTTAATTTTATGAGACTTTACAACATACATTTGGTTTTAAAAGTTACTATAATATAAAACATTATGCAAATTTATAGGCAGAATGGGATTGAGAAAATCTCTTCTTTTTTGAGGGAGCGTCAAGGTCTATGGTTGAAGTAACAAATAAAATCTGCATCGAGACGGATTAATAATCATATATATAAATAAAAATTGGGACAAGATCAATGTTTGGGCAAGTAACAAAAACTGGCGTCTCCCATTCCATCCAAATGTCAACCCATTGGAGGAAATGCACCTTTATACGTGAAATGAGAATGACTGTCAGTGTCAAGTAGAACTCATAATAGTCATCGCGGTTGAGTCCAATCTTGTTAGATTCGCAAAAGAAATATGGAATCAAATATGTGTGTCCAACTCGATTAACATGCAATATAATTGCATTATTAAAATTTTAATTTAAAAGACCAAAATTTAACACAAACCAGTAATCTACTAATATTTGATAACTTCAAGTCAGCATTTAAATTAATTTCAACAAAGGTTCTTAAAATTGAATAGACTAAAATTTTGAGAAGAATTTCAATAGAACTCTCGTCTTGAAACCCCACCTATGTGAGTGATAATCTTGTAAAAAGTATACATTTCATGCCTTTTTACTTAGGTTATTGTTTGGTTTTAAGCTCATTTCATTGCATTTAGTTCATATAGTTGCATTTGGTGGTGTTTGCTTGGTTGTTTTTACATATTTGTGAAATTGGTGCTGCTTGAAAGAAAGGGTTGTTTTGGTGTGGTGATGTGCAGGTGAGTTAAAGAGCGTTGCTGGGAAAGGAAAATATATTGCAGCATTTTGGACGGCATTTCTGGGTGCAGAAAAAGACAAAGAAAGAAGATATTTTACAGCCCCCACACGTGATTCCACCAGCCAACTGTGCCACACTTATGAAGGGAATATTCCCTAGGGTACACAAAGAATTAAGGGCACAAAACCCTAGGAGCCCCCACTATATAAAGAATAGGACACCCACATTAAAATGAGAGCTGAAAAAAGGTGTTTAAGAGATAAGAAAGAGAGAGAGGAAGAGGCGGCCACTCTTCTTCTTCATCGTGTCCTCCATTGTTGAAGCTCCAAGGAAGATCTTGCTGGCCTTTGAGAGAAGCAGCAAGTTTAAGGCGGTTCACGGCAGTCCAAGGCGGCTTGGGAGTTTTCCTTTACTCTTAGTTGCTCTTTGCTCTTACATTATTATTCTGAATTGGGTTGTATTAAACGAATGATTTTGGATGATATTTGACCAGCCATGAACTAACTTTAAGTGGCTTGGGTTTATTGTGGATGATTATGCTTTTGTTTAAATGAATGCTTTAGCTTTTTCCAGTTTTATATGTGCTTGTTCACTGTTTTATTGCCTTGGGTTTGTAAGAGCTTTCGAGAGTTAGCCGTTACCCTTGTTTGATGCTTAACGGTCGAGAGAGTTAAGCATAGATCTAATTGGACAATGGGGTTTGATTCTGAGAGGCAGAACCCTAACTTGCCTTAGAGATAAGGATAGAGTTTCAACGACTAAAAGGAGTAGTACTTCAGGGTTAGTAGCTTGCTAGGGTTCACGCTGAGAGGTATTGCCGTAGCATTCTGGTTGCCAGTTTCGTGCTAGAGATAGTTTAGAAACACCTATTTAAGCTCTGTCGAGCATCTTATATGCTGGAAAGTGTTAGTCATTCAGGAGAACTAGGCATAGGGTTCCTTGATAAACCCAACCTGTCATCTCATTGAGAGTTTCCACACGTGTGAGGACGTTTGAAGTCTTATCGTATCGCTTCAGTTTTATTACAGTTTTTGCTACAGCATTTCTTTTAACTGCTCATATCAGCTCTTCCATTTAATATTATGTTCTTGTTTTGAGTGCTTAAGCCTTACTTAATTTACCTCCAATCCCTGTGGAGACGATCTCACTCATCACTTTATTACTTGTTCGATGTGTATACTTGCACCGATTGCGTATCATTTATAGTAAATCTTTACACGCGCAAACAATGAGTTTTGCAAATCCTCCAAATCTCACTTCACATATATTTACCTAAAGAAATGAATAATGAGTTGTATGAGGTCTGGGTGTGAAATTGAAGGTTTGGATCATATTAGTCTGTTCTATACACCATCCAAAGATGTTTGACAATTTTGTTCCACCTAGCTGCAAGTTCAATTTAATTCTTTGGATTTGAGAATTTTGAACATGGGATTGACAATTTTGGGAACTTTGAGATGAATAAAGCCCTCCTCGCTGAGCACGCTTGGAGAATTGTTACAAAGAGAGTTGAGTTACCATTGAAAACATACTGCCAGGAAAATGCTTTTATGCAAGCACAACCGAATGATTCTTGGGTATGGAAGAACTTGTTGTATAGATGGGAGCTATAATCAAGAATTGGATGGCAATTTAGGGAAGGGGGAATGTTATAATCATCGATAAAAGAACAACTGTTATGGGGCCCTTCTACCCAACACAGTCTACTTTGGACACAAGGACAATGACCAAAATCATGGATTTGAATTTCTAAGGTTGAAATCTTGAACGAGCAAGTACAATTCTTAAAAAGGAGAATATTGCTTTAATAAAAGACCAATCATTTTTCTGTGATGAGTGGAGATGATCAAATTGTGTGGAAACTCTTTCGATGGAAACTTATTTGTTAAATAAGCCCGCTTCACATCACGGTTGAGTGGAAGAATTCATAATGAATCTGCAAACGTATGTAATGGAATAAAAAAAATTGGCCTAACTTAAGGGCTTTGATGGTTCCATTCAAGTTAGTGTTGCTTTCATGGAAGTTCTACCATAACAGATTGCCATGCGATGTGTAGCTATACAAAAGAATAAAAAGAGCGACAAAACTTTTTTCTCCATGACAAAGAGGAAACTACTCAACACATTTTTATTGCCACTTTTTAAGAGTGGCGTGGTTTATGTCAAGTATAGGCTTAATGTGCGATAGATTTTCCAATTATAATTTGATTGGTTACTGGTTAGGTAAAAAATGGATTCTGCGTTCTAAAGACTGCAAATGTATGAATTGTCTACTCCTATCATTTATGCATCTATCTTATGAAGTATTTGGGCTATAAGAAACAACGTGTTTTTTAGGGGGGAATCACAATCTGATGGCAGCCATCTCTCAGGCAAACTATGGAAAAAGTGTAGGTCTTTTGGATGCAAAATCCAAACAATTGGATTATTCATGGTGAAATGAAAAAAAAACACAATGTTGTACCATTTCATATTATCAAAAATAGAGCAAGAAACAAAATTCCAAGAGTCAAGGTGGGTTTGGAAGAATGGATCGAAGAACAAGATGAAATAAGACAAAAATTCAAATATTCTTAACAGAATCTCTTCGACACAAATGACAGCCTTGAACCCCTAGGTAACTAAAAACAATATTCTTCGACTCAAGATTACTAAACTATCTAATGAGCACCTAAAAAGTCTCCATACACCAATTTCCCCTCTTGAAGTCAACAAGCAACTTTTGAGCAAGGTGCTCCCAAACCTCAAGGCCAAACATTAAACCCGTAATATACACACGCAGGGAATATTCAAAATTCTTGGGGGTTTACTACCCGGATAAAATACCCAGATAAAAATTTAACTTTTCCACTCAAGCCTTACTCTAATAAGTTTGATAATGCCCATTTACTACCTGGGTCTATTTAAACACCCGATCATGACAAAGTTTTAACTCTCAAAATAATTTATTGGGTACCAATTATTTGACCATGATCCAAATCCAGATCCAATCCAATCTAAAACCAAAAATACTCAGATATTGGATAGAAAACTAAAATAATGAACCAAAAAGTTAGAATCTTTTGTGTTAAGATATCATACCTAAAATCAACTAAAATAGAACAAATGGAGTAACTTAATTTAGGCATACACACACATCCAATGCAAATATGATTTCTAAACTAAATATTAGAGGCAATACAACTGCCGCCGACTGCAATTAAGATAGTGCAGCCATGTCTAAAAGTAAAAGTTTCACTATATGATTTCAGTTATCTTCTATATGATGCAAAAACCATAAATTACAAAGTGTGATTTTACATACCTGATAGGGAAAATGTCGGATTCAGAGAAATCCTTCAGGGCTACGGGCGTACGGCACCAGCGAGGAGCAGGTTGGGTGCAGGGTGTGGGAGCCTGCTTCGGCGCACGGTGCAGGCGTCGAGAGTTTAGGTGCTTCGGTGGTATATGTTGGTGGGCAGGGGGGAAAAGGGTATTCGCCGACGGTAGGAAGGAAAAAAAAGGAAATGCAGAATTCAAGTATAAGGTGTTAGGGTTTGAATCAATATAGCATAATAAAAAATATTGACTATTGAATTCGGAACCTGGGATTTGGGATTATAATATGAAAAAAAAAATGTTGACTATTGAATTTGGAGCCTGGTATTTGGGATTATAAAGTGAAAATCAAAATTTTAGACTTGAATTTGGTATTTGGACAAGAAACATTGTATTTTTTTAACTATACTTCGGGTTTTAACTATTAGTCTTGATAATAAATTTTAGGGAAAATTATACGAGTGGTCACCCAACTATCACTTTGTTCTTGTTTTGGTCCCCTAACTAATTTTTTCATCAAAATTATCTCTCACGTTAGATACATTTCTTATTTTAGTCTCTTTTCGTTAAAAAACTAACAGCAACGCTGACGTGACATTTAAATTTTTTAATCATTTCTCTCTCCTTCCCACTTTATTTTTGTTTAATTTTATTCAATCAATCAAATGGTGACACGTGTTTCCACCATATTGATTGAAGAAAATCAACTATGCTAGGATAAGGTTTTTATATAATTACACTAACATTTATATTTAACATATTTTAAGTTACCAACAACACAAAATAAAATATAAAAACTAGAGGAGTAACTCGAACACAAGACCTCATTGATAAAAATTTAAAAATTAACCACCGATTTAAATTAAGAAGTTGTTAAATTATATTTAACTAAATTTTGATTAAATTAAAAATCAAACTAGATTTATTTTTTTTTTACTTTATTCGATAATGACAAAATTAATTAAATAATCATTTATTTATTTTATAAAATTAGGTATTAAATTATTTTAAAAATTTTATTTATGATAGAGCATAAACTTTTAAATTATATTTATTTATTATTTTTAAAAGATTTAAAATTAGGATCTAAATAATTATTTTTAAATGATTTAAATTTTATATTCTTTAATAAATAAATATTATTTAAAAATAAATATTTAGATCCTAATTTTAAGTCATTTAAAATAATTATTTAATATAATTTACAAATTTATATTCTATCATGAATAAATATTATTAATTTTATATTAATTTTATAGAAATAAATAAATATTTAATTAGTTTTGTTATTATCAAACAAAGTGAAAAAATAATCTAGTTTGATTTTTAATTTTAAACACAATTTAGTTAAATATTATTTAAGTTCAAATTGTTGGAATTTATGAGTTTAACTTGGTGGCTAAATATTTAAATTTTTATCAATTGTGTCTTGTTCTCGAATCACTCCTCTAGCTTTTATATTTTATTTTATGGTGTTGGTAATTTAATATACGTTAAATATAAATGTTAGTGGAACTAAAGAACTTGGCTTAGCTTAGTTGATTTCCATGTTGCTATTTCATGCTAGGGAGTATGGGTTTGATTCCTATTATTCACAAGTTGTTTAGTTTTGAATTTTCTTTGATTTTCCTATTAATATGGGTTTCATGCTGTTATTTTTTTAACGGGGGACCAAAATAAGAAAGGTATCTAACTTAAGGGATGGTTTTGACGAAAAAATTAGTTGAGTGACAAAAACATGAAAAGGGTGATAGCTGGGTGACCACCCGTGTAGTTTTTCCTAAATTTTATTTTTTAAAGTTATAAAAAGTATTTTAATTAAAATATTATTATAAATAAGTCACTAGTAATTAAATATTAGATAATCCAATGAGCGGTCCCAATAGAAAAGAGGATGATGTTCACCCTGGGAGACTCGAGTTCAAATCGTTTTGTCTATAAAGTGTGTGCATTGTCAAAGGGAGGAGAATTTGTATGAACAGATAATACATTGTAATCACCTTTAGACTATTAAAAAGAATGATCAAATAATAGATAAAATGGAAATGTGAATTGATATAATAATAGTTTTAATCCTCAAAACTTATATCATCTATTAATTTGTTCTTAATTCAAAACAATTCAATAAATTTACCATTCATATTTAAAAATTTCATCATTTTAGATTTTGTTTTTCTCTTAAATTATTTGTTCTTCTCCTAAAAATGTTATATTACTTCATGTTAGAGTTTATGACTCGAATTCCTAGAAGATTATACTCTTCAATTAGACGTTGATTTAAAGTGAAAACTTTAGTTCGAGTAGATTTCTTGTTACGTATGCTTCCTTTGTAATCAAGTTATTCACCTTGTGGTTTAGGGTTTAGTAAGCCATCACAAAGTCGTTTAGTCACGCAAATTCATTTTTTTATTGTTTTGACATTATATTGAATTTGTTCTCCTTTATTAACGGTTTTTATGTTAAGGGTTGTTTTCCACTAAGTTAAGCTTGAAAGTATGTCAAGATCAAACTAAAATTATATTTAAGCTAAATTCTGACACCATCTGAAATAAAAATGAAAGAAAATAAGATTCAACGAGACTTGAACACAATACTCATATGCAAAGAAAATGATATTTTTTATTTTAACCTAAATAAAATTTTAATTTCTATTATATAAAAATATAAATAAATAATATTAATTAACATAATTGTCTTTCGATCACCAAGTTTGCCACAACTGGGAGTTCGACGGCCTTGTATTTCAATCATCCTCCGCCTAGGTTAGCTCGGCTCTTGCATGAGGATTTGACGTTTGCTGCATGGACATAGTTTGGCTAGTGACTTTTGTTGGTTTTATTGCATGTTCGTTTGATTAGGTTTATCCCGCAGGTTACTTTGTATTTATTATCAATAAATGTTTTTTTCTTCTAACTAGATTTAGGGGTTTAATGAGACTCATAATAACAATTTTCTTATGGGTCTTATGTTTGAGTCCTGTTAAATTTTATTTTCCTTCATTTTATTTCAGATGGTGCCAGAGTTTAACTTAAATATAATTTTAGTTAAATCCTACATACTTTTATTTGTTCATACATATTTTTAACTCTTTGACAATGCACACACACCTTATAGACAAAGCGACTGAACTTGGGTCTCTTAGAATAAACATCATTCCCTTTTCCACTGGGACCACTTGTTAAGATTAAAATATCGTAATATTAATGTTGATGCCCAAAATGTCAGACACCGATCAGGGAGGTGGAGATGGAGGCGAAGATGAGGATGAGGGCAATGGTTGAAGACGGTTTTTGGTGGTTCACCTATTTTGAGTTGGGCGAAGATCCATGGATGGTGGAGAGGGATTGATGGCTGAGGCTTTGTGTGTGGGGTGTTCCACTTGGTCGTTCCCTTCAGATATGAGGGTATTTATAGGCGAGAGATATTGTTTGATGGGACTGGGCCAGGTTTAGTGATGGCTATTGATGGGTTGATAGGATAAAGTTTGATCTTCTGCCGATAGGCTTTTCAGTCTGGTCAAGTGGGTTAGTAGACTAGACTTGACTAGTAAGTTAGATGGACCTGATGGCTATCATGTCCCTTGGACAGGGGCTCTAGAGAGTTGGAGGTACATTCCAAAAGTATTGACAAGCGGAGACATAACAATTGTAAGCGGAAATATGATAGTTCTAAGTGGGGTATAACCATGAATAAATTCATAATTGAGATATCCTCTAATCCCTTCAAATTTGTATGAGTTAAACACTAAAAAGTTACCAATCGTACATCTAACATATATCTTCTTTAAGTAATTATTTTTATTTTTTAAAATATCATTGCTTCAATTATGATGATATTACTTGGATGATCTATGACTTAAGAGGACTCTAAATAAATGTGAAATAGTTAAATTTGTTAGAAAAGTTGTTAATAATCCAAGAAGTAAAATTAAACAGTAAAATTAAATATTGATATTATTACTGAATCAAACAAAATTTATATATTAAATACAAAAATATTCGTAATATAAATCGAATATTAAAAACAATAAATTGAAACGGTTTACTTGTATTCGAATAGTAATGGATGATCAAAATCGTTGAGGCCTGTGAAGACACAGTTTCCTTAAGACAGATTCGTCCGCTCCTATGGTTCTTGAGAAACATTTGACGTCTATCTCCCAAGATACAACAACGGAATGAACACAACAGTAGCACATATGTAGTGATCAGCGAACCGTAACCTCGCCTTCTTCTATCACCAAAAACTAGCTTTGAAAATCACAGAGTAAAACAATAGAAAATTCTATTTGTTTTTTTAAGTTGTGTAAAACCTTGTAGGTTTACATGGCATTTATAGGGGTTCACATAGTGAACTATTGGAAATTTTGACCTAACAGAACATTTATGATTTGAGAATTAATTATCCTTTAAAGAGAAATTTTCAAAATTATTATATGAATTAAAGGAAACTTTTAATATTTATCCTTTTGATTCCAAAACTTAATTTGGAAAAGATATGCTCCTTTTGAGGAAAATATTTGGGTTAAAATATCTGCAAGCCCACAGAGGGCCCGATCGGTCCGGACATTCGCGTTACCCACGTCGTGCATGTCTACACATTTACAAACCAACAATTGGTTTCATGTTTTTCCTCAACAATGTTTGGATCAATTTCTCATTCAAAGCTCCAAAAATATCGATTTTCCCAACAATCACCCACATGACGATGTCCTTGAATTGTTATACCGTTTGTGTAAATGATGACATACTTCACACAACTACCTCACTGACGAGGTTTTTAGTTCTCATGGTTATGTTCATATGGCCGTGAACATCTCCCTAGTTCTGCAAGAGTTTGAGAGAACTAAGCCCCAGTAGTCTCCTTGAAACGGCCTCACTTCACTCTCACATAGGTGACTTATGTTGCTCGGCTCACCAAAGTACACAATGGTCATTAAAAGCTTTGGTTAGCCTATACCACTTTTGATTATGTTGAGACTTTTATTTTGATATAACAAAGTGAAAAATATTTTTGTACTTGAACAAATATTGCAAAAACAATTTAAAGTCCATGTCAATTATTACACCAATAATATTGACATCATTTAGAAGTCTATAGTCTGAAGACTTGTTCCCCATCTTATGGCAATTGAAACATTTCTCATGAAATTTTGCTTATTGAACACATCGTCTAGTCTGCAATTTGTTTTCTTGAAGTCATTTGTTGACTTCCACTAGTAATATTTGTCTTAACAATATTTGCCTTAGCAACAACTGAAAGTGGTAACAATATTTACCTTATCCTCTCTAACAATAGGAGGATCATCCTTGAAATATTTGACCAAGTTTATCATGGTCAAATAGGATAACAATCTCTATTGCTTCGTTTTGAAATTCTCTCCATTGAATTTCACTGGTTTTCATTGTGTCGCACAGTCACAAACCAGAAAAGGAAGATTATGAATCTGTTAAACGTTAGGAGATTAACCAAAGACTAAAACCAAAAACAAAAACATAATTTCTAACTTTTGTTAGACGTCAGGGATTTAGTAAACTAAAAACCTGAAACAAAAGTTCACACGATATAATAGAATGAACAGTGCACCAGGTAGGTAACTTATGAAAAGAGAAGTTGTGCACTAGGCACGCTTAAATACCAGGTCTTTCAAAGAACCAATCCTAGACATGCATTTTCATAATGTTTTTCAATCATCGTTTATAGGCTTTATTCTCTTATGCTTAAGGAAGTTCTTGAAGTCGTTTCAAACAATGTTAGCTTTTCAAATGACTAATGCCTAAACGGATTCACTTATAACCATTTCTTTTACTGTGAGTGATCAATTAAAGTCATTGCCTTTGATTCACAACAATTTAGAATCAAACATTGAGAATTTGATAAATAAGAATTTCTTAGCACCAACATCTTCCATTTTGTATTTGTGGTCCAACGACCCTTACAATTCTTTAGCAATTTTTAAACATTGTACACTTCATAACGTGCATTAGACTAGGCTTTGAGAATTTAATTTTGACATAGAAAACAAAGTTTTTCCATACTTTGATTCAAGACTTCGATCAAAATCAATGTTCTAGATTCTGTTGAATAAAATACTAATCAATGTTACTTTCAATGACAATTTCTGTTAAAACATATTTGTCCACAGCAAAATTTGAATAAACCAGATTTATTCAGATTGTCTCTTCTTTGAGAAATAGATCAAGTAAACCGTTGAAACGACAGGAATTAAATCCCCCAAAACAAATTTATTTACTAGGTCTCAGTTTACAAATTGATCAAGATTCCCAAACAAATAAATTCAACGATTTATTTTCAAAATAGAATCATACTTGATTTCCAAGAAATAAATTCAACGATTTATTTCCAAAATAGAATCATACTTGATTCCCATGAAATAAATTTAAGATCTATTTCTTTTTTACAAATTAGAATCATACTTGATTCTCACGGAAATAAATTCAATGATTTATTTTCCTTGCAATGTTAGAATCATACAAGATTCTTATGAAAATAAATTCAATGATTTATTTTTCCTTACAAAGTTAGAATCATACAAGATTCTCACGAAAATAAATTCAATGATTTGTTTTCCTTGCATAGTTAGAATCTACGCAAGATTCTAACGAATAACTAAATTTAATGATTTATCTCTCTTATTTCATGTTATATTTTCTGTTAAATGTTGGGATTAGTAGCACTAAAACCTAAAACAGAGATATTAAGGCAACCCAATTCGTTTAACAAACATAAATCAAAAGGAAATAATCCTTTGATATTAATTTCGTTGATTTTCGTTTGGAAAGGAGATCAAGTAAACATGTTAAAATGGCAGGAATTAAATTCCCGAAAATGAATTTATTTACTAGATCTCAATTTCTAAACAATCAAGATTTCGTCTGGATATTCTGTTCGTCTCTATAAAAATTTCTCAAAAAAATTATCAGTACGATAATAAAATTCCATAGTGTTTCTAAAACACAAAAAATAAAAATAATTATCATATTTAAGGCCAAAAATTATAAGGTAACAATATCATAGTAATAATATCACGAATATTACTATAATTTAATATGGACGGAATCTTACCATGATATATAACGACATAATAATATTACCAAAATAATACCACAATTCAATATAGGTGCGTTAATCTTACCAAAATTAATTGGTGACTATGATGACAATTTCTTTTCCTTGTCCCATGGATCAAGCCACGCTAAAACCCATGTTGAAAACAAATTTGTGGCAGCTCCAACCAATTTCGCCAAAGTACCCAAAGTATATATTAAACGTGTCATGGTATGATCCACGATATTGGAACGGTTATTTGTTCGTCTTGGATTAAAGCTAAGAATTTATCTTAAGATTATTAGAAAAGTCGTTAATAATCTAAGAAGTAAAATTAAATACTGATATTATTATTGAATCGAACAGAATTTATGTATTAAATGCAAGAATATTCGTAACATAAATCGAATATTAAAAATAGTAAATTAAACCATTTGTATTCGGATAACAATTCGGATGAGCAAAATCGTCGAGGCCTGTGAAGACACAGTTTCCTTAAGATAGATTCGTCCACTCCTATGTTGCTTGAGAAATGTTGGACATCTATCTCTCAATATACAACAACGGAATGAACACAGCGATAGCATATTTGCAGTGATTAGCAAACTGTAACCTCGCCTTTTTCTATCACCAAAAACTAGTTTTGATAACCACGGAGTAAAACAATAGAAAATTCTTAGTAAAACAATAGAAAATTTTTTGTGGCCATGTTTGGCAATTAGCAGATAGTTGATAGCGGATTACATTAGCTGATAGCTAATTGCATTAGCTAATTTGACTAGTGGACTGTATTAACTGATTGTATAGAAGTGTTTGATAAAATTAACTGATAGTTGATAGCTGTTTGATTATTTGAACAAGCAAAAAGACTTATAAGGACATGATTATATTCGATACTTGTTTGAATAGTTTATTAGTTATCAATATTTTGTATCTATTAATATTAAATAGATTATGAAAAATAATTTTTTTAATTTAACATTACTAATATATATTAATTTATTATTTATATAATTGTTTTAATATAATTTAATTAATTATTAAATTTTAATATAAATATAAGTGTGTGAGAATAAAAAGGAAAAAACAAAAAATATTAGTTTACAAATGTCACAATGTAAATACATGATACGAAGAATTAAAATAGAAAATGTTAAATTTATGTTATTTGGAGATTTTTTATAATTGTTAAAGGTAAAAGAGTCTTTATAACTATTATGTCAAAATATCTAATTTCAAAAAGCTCTTATTAGCAGTTTTTTTTAAAATTAGAGGTTTCACCTCAATGCACTATTTTAATCCGCTATTCACCAAACATCCAAACTAGCAGATTTGACCAATCAAACCTCTAATATTAAATCAAACCTCTAATTTTGGCTCAAAACTCTATTTACCAACATGGCCTGTGTTTTTTTAAGTTGTGTAAAATCTAGTAGGTTTACATGGTATTTATAGGGGTTCACATAGTGAACTATTGGAAATTTTGACCTAATGAAACATTTATGATTTGAGAATTAATTATTCTTTAAAGAACAATTTCCAAAATTACTATATGAATTAAAGGAAACTTTTAATATTTATCCTTTTAATTCTAAAGCATAATTTGGAAAAAAAATATGCTATATTTGAGGAAAATATTTGGGTTAAAATATTCGTAAGCCTACGGAGGGCCTGACCGGTTCGAACATTCGCGTTACCCACGTCGTGCACGTCTGCATATTTACGTTATATATGTTTAATTTCCTTAGCCTTTTAATAACACACACTGTGCACACATGATGCTCAAACTCGGGTCACTTGGATGAAATACATCATCATTTACCACTGGACCACTCCACAGGTTCAATTTAATTTTGATTTTAAAATTATAAAATAAAATAATTTTAATGTATATACCTAATAAAATCAACAATATTGAGATTTACTTGATTTATTATCACTATCTCTTGCTAGAAACTTGCATGGGGGAAGTGATTCATATCAAAAGCATGCTGAAAACTAACTACCGAAAATGCAGCTAACAAGAACATGTAATTTGTTTGGATTTTATAAACTCATATTGGAACTTTTTTTTTACTGTAAATTTCTTTGTGGGTGAGAGACAATT